>OW240916.1:171172371-171259147 GCA_933207985.1 Pelobates cultripes | reverse complement strand
TATAGCTGTAGAGAGTCTGCCCATCATCAGAATGATGTGACAAGCTGTCACAGCGCTCCAATGCCTGTCAGCACACAGTGCAGAGCTGCAGGCTGTCTCTGTGCCCACGGCATGTTTTAAAAGTGCCAAAATTACCCTGGGGTAATCTATTTCAATTTTGTAGTTGCATATGTTAAATAGAAATTATTATAAGCAAAACTATAAATTTTTAAAATTTATTTTTCCATTTCCCCCCCACGTTTTATTGATGTGTAATATTGTGCTATGTATACATACAGGTTATTAGAAGACAGCCACAGCCCTACCGTTTAGGTCTTCTACCTATACTTTAAAATGTAATAAATAAATACAATTAGCTTAATAGAAAAATGGGTAAGTAGAGTGGAATATACACATAGCAAATGTGGATTCATATTTTAGTGGCAAATGCATAGAATTATCCTCAGTCCCGAATAGATTAAACACACAAAATCTAATGCAATTTAGCCAGCATTGTTCTATTTTAATCTGTTCTAAAAACATGGTTTGTTTTGTATTCCTGCAGTTGTACCTTGTAGCTACGAAATATATTTGCCCATATTCTGATAAATTCTTTTTGTATGAGGGAAAAAATCAGATGGTTCCATTCAAACAGAACTTAATATGCTGAAAAAACTCAATATATTAATATTGTGCATCTGATAACAACATGACTGGTATGTTCTCTTTTTTAAATAAAAATGCACTTAAATGTTATTTCTATCTTCACTGAGAGAGTTGTTTAGAGGTGCTTATTTAGTAGACATTACTTTCGTAGGCTCTATTTTGTGAATGAAGAGAGGTGCAATTGCATTGTTATAATTATCCCTTGATACCCTGGACTGATAACCCATGGAGAGTTTTGGAGAATTTAATGATGATAAAATGATCTAAAAGTTTTGCACTTATGCAACTTGTGTCACATGTTATGCAAGATTGGTCCTTTTATTTTAAAGAGGAACTATCACTTCTTGGGTAATTACAATTGATTTTAAAGACATATATTATTTAACCTGTTAACCTGTTTATATGTGGTGCTCTGTTTTCTTTTAAACGTATGTTAACTGTTTAGCAAATTACATCACAAGTCAGTTCAGTCCTGGCATAGCCATGGCACACATTGAAATGTGAATAAAAAATAAATACATTTTATGACAGAAAAGCGCAAAGTTGATAACAGTTACTGACAGAGAACCAAAATTAGGGTGTCCAGTTGGACGATAGAGCTAATTACAACACTGCAGATTTTTTGAAAAAGTATTTTTTAAGAATAGGGATTAGGTAAACCACTCATTTGTTGCCTTTGACGACCTCTCATTACATCACAACCTGGCTCCAAGGGATTTTTTTCAGATATATGCAGCTAAGAGATTTCATGACACGAAACAAAGTGTGGGAGGTTACAGAATGACCCCCAACTTTCTTTGAAAAACTGTGTGACAGGGAAACCGGAAGCAAGGGTCTGATTACCACCATATACAACGCAATTAGCTCAGAATCCACTGACTGTAGGGAACTGACCTATACGAACCAGTGGGAGGCAGGGTATCTGGGAAGCAGCAAACAAAGCATCAATCAGTGTAAGACTCCAAGAACAATCAATTAAGACAATGATCCGTTGGTACACCACACCCACCAAGCTACACTACATGGGCAAAGGGGCAACTGATCTTTGCTGGCGGGACTGTGGCGAAAAGGGCACGTACACACATATGTGGTGGGCATGCAACAAAATACAAACACTCTGGAGAGAAGTTAGAGACCTGATTTACTAGAGAGACCAATCAACCTAGATCCTTGGGCCTTTCTCCTGGTCAGACCTGTTGAACCTAATATAATTGCAGCACATCTCCCAAGATGAGGTGACCACAGGTGTGTATAAATAGGAGGAGTTTCTCAGTAGTCTAGTCACTTTTATTATTTTCTCTAGTGAGCACAGATATCATCTGCTATAGTGAGTATACTCTTTTTAGCACTAACACATTATTTGTTTAGTTTTAACACTGTTTTTAATTGCTTTCATCACTCATTTTTGTATACTCACTATGCTCTTATCAGGATTTAATTTAACACTTGTAATTTTCAACACTAGTACTATTTAATTTGTTCCCCCACATTTTTAGCGTAGGACCCACCAATATTGGGGTACTTTGAAAGTAGTGGTGGGCTTAACAACATATGGCCATATGGTGGAACTAAATCCCCATATTTATTCTCAGATAGGCCTTTTAGTAGCCTTCTTTGTATTATATATTGTTTTGTAGTCTGAGTGCGCTGCAACTATTTATTGTTTTATGTATGAAGTTTGGTCACCGCGGCAGCACCTTTCATACAAAATGTAGGTCTTGGGAGTGCCCCCTATCCTTTTTCTGATGAGATTATCATGACCTTGGACACAACCCATTTTAATAAATGAAGAGGTGCTACTATCAATGCCACAAACCACAGGGAGCTTCTGCGTAAGCATCCAGTCAAATTATTTATTCCTGTAATGCCTGTCAATTAAAAAATAAAGAATTAAAAAACAAACAAAATAGGTAAACATAATATAAAATAGTGCAATTTGGTGATTCCCCTTTAATGAAACATAAATAGAAAATAAAGTATTATGTATATATGTATGTGTATCACACTAAGGCCTCAGTTTAATATTGTTGAGTAAGCATGTTTTAATATGTTTTAATAAACTTTAAAAATAATTTTTTCAATGTATTAAAATATAAAAACATATATATAAAAAAACACCAATATATAAAAAAAAGCAAAAATATATTTTTTAGAAAATTAAATTATTTTAAGGAGGTACGTGATGACGTGAGACGCCGCACGTGCTACAGGTGGGCGCGTCCGGAAGGAGGATGAGGAGAGAGGACGCGGAGGCGAGCTAATCATGCCGCTCCGTGATCACTGTTTGGCCGGGAATGATTTGGCGAAGTGGAGTGAAGACTCAGTGAAGTCAGTTTGAAGCAACACGGTGCTGAATATTTGAAGTGCATACCAATATATATTATTGACCGGCTTTAATGCTGAGGGTTTATTTCCTTTACTTAGGGAAACAACAACAGTTCCCTTATAAATCATCAAAGAGAACGTAGAAAAGAAAGAAAGAATAAGGGAGAAATAAAAAAAAAAAAAGGAAAAAAATATATCCCTCAGCAATTTCCTAAACAGCCATATATAAAAACAGTGAGTACCTCTGCATATACTGCAACATTATTGCAAGGCATTAATATATTTGCATAGGATTTAGTGGAAATGGAAATGTGTAGAGCACTTCACAATAAATGAATGTTAATGTTTGCTCTCTTATTCGAATACAAATGTTTCAGCTGGTCCTGTCATCACCACCTATTAGATAAGGAAGGCAGAGTCTATGGACTGCTGAAATTAATCTAATATAAGTTCCAATAAGTTATGAATCCAATATATATGGCTAGTAAATATGTGTAAAAAGTTAGAATCAAGCCCCTCCAAGGGTTAAAATCCACTGCAGCAGACAGATACTTTTTATCTATTGATCACTGCTTTTGGGATGTATTTGTGAAGGAATATAAGATTTTATAATGTATTTATAATAACCAATATACCACATAATATGTTAGAATTTCTTTAGTATTTGGTTATTTGGTTGTTTGTCCTTTATATATTTTCCTTGTTTTATATATTGCCCCTCTCTATATTGTCCCCTTTTATATTGCCTTTGTATAATTCCCCTTTTTTTTTTTTATGGTTATTAGTTTTCCATTATATATGTGTGGCTAAAAACAAACAATATATCATGTGTCAACTTCTTATATTATTTATACTGATATGAATTGCAACATTGTACATAGACTTAAGGGTTAACGTGATACTAATGAAGACAGACAGAACAAGTATAAAAAGAAGATTGCAGACTCCATGATGCCATCCTCTGATGAAGTGATCAAGAATCACGAAACTAGTAAGGTGGCATCTGCAAACCAATACACATCGGTCCCGAGAGTGAGCACCTCTGACACGCATCCTGAGCCGCAGTGGAACGCACGCGGCTAGAAACCAGCAGCATACAGCACGAGGAAAATCCAATTCACTTCTGTCCGGCCGGCAAGAAAGTGATCTTTTGGGCTCGAGGTCTGTTAAACCTGGTACTGGTGCTATCTTTTTTGTAACTCATGTTTGGGACCCCCTTTTTTTATCAATAGCTACATGTGTGTGTAGCATCTTTTATCATTCAATAAACTTTAAAAAGTATCTGTCTGCTGCAGTGGATTTTAACCCTTGGAGGGGCTTGATTCTAACTTTTTACACATATTTACTAGCCATATATATTGGATTCATAACTTATTGGAACTTATATTAGATTAATTTCAGCAGTCCATAGACTCTGCCTTCCTTATCTAATAGGTGGTGATGACAGGACCAGCTGATACATTTGTATTCGAATAAGAGAGCAAACATTAACATTCATTTATTGTGAAGTGCTCTACACATTTCCATTTCCACTAAATCCTATGTATTTTTAATTGATTTTTTCAATTAGTGTGTTTTATTTTGATTGCTTAACCCCTGGTGGTGGTTATTTTATACTAGTGATACAGTGGTTATGGTAGCCGTATCTAATCTTTATTTTTAATCTTAGAAAGATACTCTACCGAATTTGTTTGGTGTATATCTACTAAGTTTTATCATATTGTTATTAATATATTTGCATATAAATATTGGCTTGGGAAAAAAAAAGGGGAAGAATTTTTTTTTTTTTTGGAGGAGATTGTTGCATTTGACTGATTTAATTGAATTAATTATCCAATCAATTGATTTTAATTATTCAAAATTAAAGCTATACACAAGATATCTAGCTAAAGTCTGCTATTGAGAAGCATTCAAGAAACAAAAATGTCAACTAGGAAAACATAAAAGACGAAAGAAATTAAATCGGTTCAGCAAACAGAAAAGAGGCTGTCAGGCTTTTTCACAACCCCTATTAAGGACGTGCAGCAACAGATAATTGATGGTAAGACACACCCAATCAATACCTCCAATATTAATCTGGAAGTTCCACTTAATCAACCTTCATCAGAACCCCAAGCAATTGCTTTAATTAGCATACAAGACCAACTTAAGCAAGTGCTGGAGTTACAACTAAATATATTGAAACAAGATATGCTTGCAAGTTTCAACGATATAAAACAAGAAATTAAAAATGTTGCAGTATCAGTGGTGGAAGTGGAAAAAAATGTGAAGTGTTTGGAACTCAAATAAAAGCAATTAACACGGAAGTGCAGTTTCTAACAAATAACGTTGACAATCTTGAAAATAAAATAGCAGCTTTGGAAGATAGATCAAGAAAAAGAAACATAAGAATAAGAGGGGTTTCTGAAGAAATCTCCAATGAAAAATTAAGAGAATATTTAAACAATTTATTTAAAGAAGTTCTACCAGAAATATCTTCAGATGAACATCAAATAGCAAATTTCCACCGAATATACACACCCAATACAACTGCTTCACACCTCCCAAGAGATGTAATAGTGAGTTTTTTTTCACTACCAATGAGAAACAATTTAATGAAAGCCAGCCGTATTAAACCCCGAATAAATTCTATTTATAAAGATATAATTTTTTTGCAAGACTTATCCTATCATACCAGGACTTGGAGGAAATCTTTCTTTACCGTGACAAACTTTTTGAGAAAAGAAGAGACCAAATTCCAATGGGGTTATCCAACATCCTTAAGGTTTACTTGGAAACAAGAAAAAAAAAATTTTGGGGGATGCAAATGATGCAAACAATTGGCTAACAAGTATTAATAAGAAAAGTTGAAAAGCCTGTCGCGATGGAAAATAGAGAATAAAGAGAAATATGAAAGGAAAAGGAGAGAGGAAGGGGAAGAGAAAGGAAGAGAAGGGAAGAAAGAGGAAAAATAATTTTTTATTTTTTTTTTGACAGCTCCACTTTATAGTCAATAAGCTTTTATTGTAAAGCACAATTTTATTTTATAATTTACAATGTTTTCACCTATATGGAATTAATAAGTTGCCCAATGTATAACTCACAAATTTTTCGATATAACTAATAATTGTTTTCACTTATATGGTATTAATTATGCATAACAGAAATAATTAATTTTTTTTATTTTTTTTTAATTTTTTTTTAGAAACAATTCACTAAGAAATTAAAGGCACATAAACATATGAAATAAGGAGTTAAAAGCAAACACGTTTAAGTATTAACATTAATGAGATCAAAACTTAATAAGGTGGTTAAAGGTAAATTATTCACATATATTAGTAAGGTTTCTAACCTATTCATTAGTAACAGATAAAAAGATTAAATACACTTGTAATTAAACACCATAGGAAATAATAATAGAAATTGTTTATAAATGGATCACTAGTAGCTACGTTAAGAAGAAATAGGCTCACTTAGATCAAAGAATCAAAAGGGAAATGGGGCTAAGAGTAAAAGAAGGGAAAGGGGAAAAGGGCAGGAAAAGGAAAATGGGGTTTCCTTTTTTTTTTCTCCCTCTCAGGGTAAAATTGTAAACATTACTACCTCTTTTTGGACATACCCACTTAGTGTCTAATTTAAAGACACAGTAAAGACTGAATTTCTAAATGAAAATTTACAGTCTTTGTGCTAAAAAAGGAGGATCTCCTCCAATGATTTTAAATTTATGTTTTGTGTGTTTGTATGTATATGTTTTTGCAGCAGTAGGGAAAGATAATGATTATCGAGTGGAAAAGGATGCAAAGAAGTTTATGAAAATAACATGATAAAAATGCTTACACTCAATGTTCAGGGAATGAATACTATAGCAAAAAGAGATTTACTGTATAGATATCTCAGTGAAAAACAATTGAATCTAATATTTTTACAAGAAACCCATTGGAGGCAAGTGGATAAACAGAATTGGGGAGGTAAAAGATTTCCACTTATAATTCAAGCCTCTAATAAAGATAATAATAAATGCGGAGTAGCTGTAGTATTTGGTGAAAAAATCAAAGTTGAAATTATTCACCAGATACAAGACATTAAGGGCAGATATTTGATAATATGCAAAATTGACTCCATACTTTTCACATTATGCAATATATATCTCCCCAATCATTCACCAGTTGCCTATTTAAAAACAATTTTGGAAAAAGTAGATGAAATTAAAGTGGGAAAGTTAATATTAGCAGGGGACTTTAATGCCGTATTGGATCCTCAGATCGATAAAAAATTAATGAAAGGAAACAATTTAAACCAAATGGTGATAAAACAAGCAAAAGCTTTAAAAAAAATTAAAGATGAATATAATTTATTTGATATTTGGAGAATTTATAATCCCAACGAGAGAGACTACACGCATTTCTCTAAAGTTCATTTTTCTTATTCAAGACTGGATATGATTTGGGTAGATCCAAGCATTATTGATATGACCAAAAAAACAAAGATTGATGAAATAGTTTGGACAGATCACAATGGAGTCTCCTGTGAAATAGCCTTTTGTACATTCAAAAGAGAAGCCTATACTTGGCGGTTAAGAGATAATTTGCTTTGCTATGAATTAAAAAAAACTTACATAGAAAACAATATAAAAAATTACTTTAAAGAAAATATTTCAGAAAACATTGATCCATCTATTTTGTGGTGCGCCTTTAAGGCTGTTATAAGAGGCCACATTATCAAGCTACAAAGTCAGCTTGATAAAAATATCACTTTGGCATATCTATATACAGAATTAAGAAACACGACTCATATTAATAAACAATCTCCATCTCCTGAAATTTATGGAAAAATATTAGAACTGAAAGAAAATATAAAGCAAAAATTAATAGATACGATAGCCAAAAATATGGATAGACTAAAACTCAAATATTACTCTAAAGGTAACCGAGCTGAAAAGATGCTGTCTCAAAAACTTAGAAAACAAAAACGACAGAACAAAGTAGATAAAATAATACAGAATGGAAAAATAGCAAAAACCCCTAGAGAAATTGGAAAATGTTTTAATGAATACTACGGCAATCTATATAATATATCTCAAATTAACACAGATGATGATATCAAAAATTATTTACAAACTATAAAGAAGTTTCAATTAACACCTATTGATAACGAACTTCTGAATAAACCTATAACTATGGAGGAGATTATGAAAGCTATAAATGACTTAGAAAGATCTAAAACACCAGGCCCTGATGGGTTTAGCAACCTATTTTATAAAACATTTAAAGATCTACTATGTCCATATTTGACCTCTGCTTTTAATACAGCTGCAAACAGAGGATTTCTACCAGCAGAGATGCTTAAAGCTATTATCTTGCCCATTCTAAAAAATGATAAAAATTCCACCAACATTAAAAATTACCGTCCAATATCTTTAATAGATGTAGACACTAAGCTATATGCCTCGGTCTTGGCTGCCAGAATAAAAAAACTTCTTCCATTAATTATCCACAAAGATCAAATAGGATATGTTCCAGGCAGAAATTCCTATACAAGTATAAGGAAAATCATTAACATCTTGGACGATGCAAATAGAAATGATGTTCCAGTTCTGACTCTGTCGATTCGATGCTGAAAAAGCATTCGACAGAGTCAGCTGGAAATATTTAGAAGCCGTCTTATCACATTATGGACTGGAAGGCTGGATTAAGAAAGCTATAATGGCCCTATATGTAAATCCAGTTGCACGGACTATTGGACCTAATATTGTTGCCCCATGGTTCCAACTTAGAAATGGTACTCGGCAGGGATGCCCCCTTTCGCCATTGCTTTACTTGTTGACTATTGAACCATTGGCTGAAAACATCAGAAACAATAAGGAGATTAATGGCTATAAAATAATAGATGAGGACCAAAAAATTAGTCTATATGCCGACGACATTTTAATTACTCTTACAAATCCTAAAAACTCTTTAGAACATATAATGCAAGAAATAGATCGATATAGCTTTATATCAAACTATAAGTTAAATACAAATAAATCCCTGATACTAGATACCAACCTCAATAAAAAAACGCAACAAGAGATTAAAAACAGATATGATTTTATTTGGGTTAAGGAAAGCATGGATTATTTAGGAATTAAAATAGTTAGAGAGATAAACAAGACTATGGAAGTAAATTTTCTAACATTATTACTGGAGCTCAATAAATGGTTAAAAGATCGCAGAAATTTAGAGATTACTTTCTGGGGACGAATAAACGTCATTAACTCATATGTCATACCAAAGTGGAATTACATGTTCCAAATGTTACCCCTCCATATTCCAATTCATTGGCTTCAATTAATACAAAGAAGCTTTACTCAATACATTTGGAAAGGTAAGAAGCCAAGACTAAAACAATCAATATTAGTGCAAAAACTACATAAAGGTGGACTCGCTTACCCATTTATAATGAATCATTTTAAAGCAGCCACTATTCTACATATTTATAGAATGCAAATCGAAGAAAATAAAGATGAAAGATGGTATAAAATGGAAATGAAGGCAGGAGAAGTCTCTAGCTTAGATTGCTTAATTTGGAACATAAATAAAACGCTAAAAAAAAAAAAGAGTATCCCAATACTATTTTAACTCAATTATTGGAAAATTGGTCCAAAATTAAAAAAGCAGTGAACATAGAAAAAAAAGTTCCAAGCTACTTAGAGTTAAATATTGTAGAAAATCAAGTGGAAGATTTAAATCTGAATAATTGGAAAAAATCAGGGATAATGACTTTAGATCATTTATTGACAGAAGGATAAAACTTTTGCTCAAATAACATGCGCATATAATCTTCCATCCAGAGAGGTGTTTCATTTTTTAAGACTCAAAAGTTATATGAACACACACCTTATAACACCAAAATCTAATTTGAGCAATCTGATTGATTTATTATTTACCTCAAAAAAAATCAATAAACCACTCTCTAAAGCTCTAATACTAACTAAATCAATGGTTAAGGACACAAATCCTACTGCTATACAGGCATGGAAACAAGATTTAAATATTGATATTAGCATGAAACAATGGGGTTCTTCAATGATGGATGTTAAGAAGAACATACACCCATTAAATTTACTAGAAACACACTTTAAAGTTTTAAATAGGCGGTACTTAGTACCAGCTAAATTGAACAAAATATATCCTTTAACTAACCCTACCTGCTGGAGGTGTAACAGTACTAGAGGCAATTTTAGACATATTTGGTGGGACTGCCATAAATTAAAAAATCTGTGGCTGAAAATACAGCATTTCATATCCAATAATCTAAAACTCGAGTTGATAATTTCCCCAGAGGTAGTTTTGTTACACTTGAATTGGCCACATATGACGTACGAGCTAAAAGTAATTCTTATACATCTTTTTTTAGCTGTCAAAATAGTAATTGAGAGATGGTGGAAAAAAGATTCAGAAGTCCCCTGGAAGAAAGTTAAAAACCAACTCGAGTTTCAGATTAAAATGGAGTTGATGCTAAGTAAACAAAAATTAAGCAATAAGGTATTTGTTTGGTCAAAATGTATTGAGATGATTGACGTAGGAAATAATGTTGATTAGTTAGAAGTGGATTAATACCATGAACATTGTAAAAATTATGAGATATATTTAAATGCTCCTACCACTCTACTTAGGAAATTTTTCTGGTATCTTTTTCTTCTCTTCTATCTTGCTGCTATATTGTCTTGTGTTATATTGTAAATTTGTATGATATATGTATTTAAAATAAAGAAAAAAAAAGTAAAGATTAAAAAAATATTATTTTAAACATTTAGCCAAAAATATAAATTCATTTTGAACGCTTATGCAAAAATATCAAATCGAGGTCTAATTCAGAAACAGTCTAGAATACATATCTATTTGTATTTGTGATGCAGAATTACAGTAATTTTGGGAATGTCTACAGATATAACAGGGTATATGGAAATTCCTAAAATATCTAACAGTGTAAATAAAATTACGTTTGGAAATGAGAAACCATAATGTTTATATCCTAAATCCTTGTACCCTTGAATAAAAACATTTGAAACCAATGTTTAAGCTGTAATTTGCCCAGTACTAACACAATATTGATTAGCCAAATTGGTATCTCCTAATTGACATACAGACATTTAGCCACGCAAACGACCATTGCAATGGCCAAATATGTTAGTTTTATTTTGTATTAGGAGTCACGCCATTGGCACCAAATAAAGAGATGATAAATATAGAAAAAAAGATGATTTATGGCTAGTGAACAGCCACTAAATGTTGATTTTATTCAAAGGTCATGTGAGAAGTGACCAAAAGAGTTAGAAAAAGCAATAAAAAAAGTGTTTATTTATTAAATATGTAATATATGTAATCTATAAATACATTTTTAAAAAATAGATTTTTTTGCCATTTTACTTTACATTTTACTTTTTCATTGTATTGGTTACTCATTATTTTTTTTTCATAGTCTTCATTTTTGTGTACTACTGCATATTTTCTGTTATATCATTCTAAGTGTGTTAATGGTCATTCCCAGACTATTTGCTTCAATAATGTTTATATAATAAAGTTTTTTTTATTTTATTTTTTATTTTTCATGAGTGCACAATTATCCAATATATTTAGTTCACTATGTATAAATGGACAGTCTTTATATTTTGTTATGTTAGCATTCAGTTTACTAATTGCACTTAACAAATATATAATCTAGATTCTAGATTATCTGCGGTTTGTTAAAGCTACTAGTCTAGCTGATAATTGTTCTAATTTAACCACATATACATTCAATGGCTATTTTTCATAAAAGCTATGCATTTATTTTAGTAAAGTGGAACATATTTTGTGAAGTAGATTAATAAACAATGCTCTGGTTGTTAATTTAATTATGTTTCTTATTCAGATTTACTAGAACTGCATTCAGTCATTATTCTTTGAACCCACTAAGCAGTTTCTCTTTTCTCTCCATTCTAGCAACTTTTACATAATTTTAGAAGATACCAAATTCACCAGTAATAATAATGATGCAATATCATAATCAAATATCTTAATTTTTCAACACAAAGTCCTGCTGATGCCAAAGTTTTAACTTCAGGCTATGCTGTCTGTTTTCCTTCTCACATCCATGGCTTTTTTGGGAGCTACGAGCATAACAGGCATAGTCTCAAATTGTATTATCATTTTTGTAAGTTATTTTGAAAAGGAAAAAGGCCTCAGTCCTTCTGACCTCATTTTGGTTACACTTGGAATATCAAACATAATTTTCCAGTTAGTCATGATAGCAAATGACTTGCTGATCATCCTGTGGAGTGATATATACTTCTCTGAAGGCATTTTCTCCACTTTAAAATCCATGTTGTACTTCCCAATCTTCTCCAGCTTTTGGTTCACTGTCTGCCTTTGTGTTTACTACTGCTTGCAGATTGTCATATTCTCCCATCCTTTCCTGGTGCGTCTCAAACTGGGGATATCCAAGATAGTACCATGGTTTCTTGTGACTTCAGTCATCACATCTGCAGCTATCAGTGCTCCAGCGGTCTGTAGCTCCTACAAGGAGCACCTTAGTGGGAATGCATCAAGAAATATAAGCTTGGAATGGAATATTCCCAAGTTGAGTATTACATACCTGCTTTCCAGTAATATTATTGGCTGTTCCCTACCATTAGTGCTTGTTGCTATCTCCAATGGACTAATCCTTAGGTCACTTGTGTCTCCTTGTAACAAAGTTGATAAGGCAAGTAAAGTTCAGAGTCCTCGTGCAAAGGCCAGAAACCGAGCAGCCCGCACTGTTGGAAGTCTTCTCCTCCTCTATATGTCCTTCTACATCTCTGAGATCATGATGTTTCTAGATCTCTTCCCTCCCAGTAGTCCTGGGTTTTGCATCTGCTTGCTGATTATTTATACTTATTCACCAGCACAGAGTATTATCCTTATTCATGGCAGTATTAAGCTGAAAAAATCAATAATGAACTTAGTGCGACTGAACTTACTTCGACTTTCTGAGAAACTGAGCAGCGAGCAGACAGAGGCACCAACAATTTTCTCTATAAAGCTTAGAATCCAAAAAACATAAGTAATGAATCTGATATATGTCAATATGTATGATTACATTTTTTGTAATAATGTTCAATCACACACTGATTAGGTTTTCACAGATAAATAATTATTTATTTATGCATACTAATTAGTTAAGTACTTGGTATCTCTCACTCTACAATTAGGTAGTCTATAGGCCATATAATTTTGTGAGATGTATTGATGGAACTGGTCACTAAGTATTGTTATCATTACTTTGCTTATTTAAAATCAAAGGCTAATCCAGAGTAATCTATCAGGAAATTTTACTTATATTTCTTGGAAAAAGGAGAATTGATTGACATATATATCTGAGGACAACAAAAATATCAAAACCCGAGAGAAAATATAAGAATCAGAAATTAAAATGTAAGATTATACTGGTCATTATCTACTCTGAATCATGCTCTATTCTCCCAGTCCAACCTATATGTTGAATATTTCACAATTATAGCCCCTGTTCAGCAGATCACTGTCTTATTCTAGTAAAAGAGGTGTGAACACTGTGATTTCCATAATTTCCATAAATTTATTCTTAGGATATTAACTTCTTTTCAGGATCATAGGACTTTTTATGGCCAGAATATTTTGGAGGTATGTGGCTCAAGCAAGAAAGAAGATAATGCAATAGGAACTTTTATTAATGATGTAGACTTTCATGAAAGTAAGAGTGTTAAGACCTGCAGTGGTTATGGTGCTGCGGTCTTTGGTTCCCTCTCCCAACAGCTGAGCTTGAGTGATTATAGCTGCAGCAGGGAGTAGAGGAATAAGATAGATGAAATGCAGTTCCAAGGTGATTCTTCCCAGCAAGTAGAATATCCCCCAAACATGAGCCTAGACTTCATGAAGGGTGTAACAGGAATGAATTTTATTGACAACACACAGGCTTTTATGAGAAATCCTCCTGCAAGAGGACCTCCCACAGCAAACAAAGACAATAACCAATCAACACACAGTTTTACAGTAATACACGCCTCCTCTCTGCCTGGGAGATATTGAGATAAGTTAAGGAATAAACCAATTATCTCCAGGCAGAGAGCACACAATTTCCCCAAAACTTAGAACACCCCTTTCCTCACAAGGTATCCCCACAAATCTGGGGGACAAACATATCCAAATTTCACCCAGATCGGTTCAGGGGTTCTGAAAAAGTGTGGAGGGTCCCTTTTACCGACCACACACGCAGCTCCTGCCCAAAACAGTTCCATGAATTTAGGGTGTGCGGTCGGTCAGTTCACAAAACTGTAAAAAACAAACAAAAGTCCCGAATGGATCCCCCTGGCCCATAGTAGCGATTGCTCCTCTTGTCCGTTCGCACAGAACTACCGAATGAGGCTTTCCTGGCTGTTCGGGAAATATTATAAGCCGGCGTTCGGTAGTTTTCAGCAGTAGTTTGCGAGGTTGAGTGTCTGATTTTAGTTCCAGACACTCGACGACCAAGTCCCGCTGCCTCTCCTCGTGCGAACAAGATGGCCGCCGTTTTCTTTTCCACGTAACATTCGGTTGTACGAACAGCGGCCGCCCAGGGAGCACTTAAAGGACCACTCTAGGCACCCAGACCACTTCAGCTTAATGAAGTGGTCTGGGTGCCAGGTCCAGCTAGGATTAACCCATTTTTTTATAAACATAGCAGTTTTTAGAGAAACTGAAATAAATGGGTTAATCCAGCCCTCAAATCCTCTAGTGGCTGTCTCATTGACTGCCGCTAGAGGCGCTTGCGTGATTCTCACTGTGAAAATCACAGTGAGAGCACGCAAGCGTCCATAGGAAAGCGGACAAACAGCGCATATGTTCGCAGTCTGCGGCGAACCGTTCGGGACATCACTAATTATGATATATCAGAGTCTGTTTTCCCGAAGGGTGTACGAGTAATACAAGTTGAAGTGTGTGCATATTGAAGTGTGTAGCTGAGGGGCACAAATGCTGGTCACTTCTTGGAGCGTGGCTGAGCTCCAGTACCTCTGTGCAATCCAGCCTCCTACTCTAGTGCATGCCGCAGGCTGTGGGGAGGGGGCAGGGATATGGATCACGTAATTTCCTTACTCCATTTGTAGCACACAGCATAGCTGGCGCCTAGTGATGGGGCTGGACTGCTGAGTTGGATCCACAGGTTATAGAGCTAGACAGGATGCTTCCCAGAGACCTGATTGCACATGTCCCTGGGGGACATAGTCTGTATGTCTGTCTATGTATGACTGTGTCTGTATATCTCTGTATGTCTGTGTCTTCATGTCTCTGTATGACTGTGTCTGTATGTCTCTGTCTGATTGTGTCTATATGTCTCTTAAAAGGGGGGTTTTAAGAGACACACAAGGTAGTGTAAGACACAGAAAGGGTGGATAAAATACACTACAAGGGGTGTAAGACACAAAGAGGCAAAAGGGGTAAGACATTCAAGAGAGGATATGAAACACTAAATGGGTTAAAAAATTAAAAAAGCGGGGTTACATAGGTGAAGACGCATTTTGGGGGGGCAGCAAAATGCATCATTAAAAACCCCTGCACCGATCCCGTGTAAGGCAGCAATGATTTCTTTGTATTTTTGTGAATAGGAGTATGGATTTGTGAGTATAAGTGTGCCTCTGGCAGAAAGGATCTGCAGCCCTCACGAAAGACAATAACTGTGCTCTCAATTAAATTGACTTTGAAACCCCTGATTTAATGGAATCATTGGATAGCTATGTGCACTTGTTTTGTCTTTCTACTCAACACTGGCTTAGCCCACGAGTGGAATGCTCACTGACAGCATCAACTTAAACATTGAAGAACCACTGCAGAATGATTTTGATGTTGTTTTTTTAACCCAAAAAACTGTTTAGTAAATATATCCCCAATGAATACATTCATGCATTTTCGTGCATGTATTCATCAAGGATATATCTTAAAGAGCTTCAAACCTCAGCAAGCCATCTGCTTTTTCCTTGGAAGACCTGAGCAGTCTCTTCATGGGGAGTAAACCTCACTGAGAAGTCTCTGAATCAGTGCACACACACATCTGATCTGAGGACTATGGAGGAACTGATGACGCTGATCTGACATCTGTGTGGTAGGAGGGGAAGGGGAACTAACGGAAGGAGTCTGCTAATCTCCCTGACTTTCAGCAAGCACAACTGCTTTATGGGTGTGGAGTGGTCCTTTAATAAAGTTGTGGTTAGATGAAATACTGTGTAAGATGTTAAACTGCTTAGCATGGTTTGACATATTAAAGTGGGTCCTGCCCGCTACCTGTGCTGCATCCTGTCTTCTCAACAAACTACAAGAAATGGAGCACTCTTCTCAAAATACTTATTACTATGAAATAGAATTAAAAAAAATAAAAATAAATATGTATTTAGTGAAGTAATTCAGCAAATGAACACTAAACATAAAAACCAGGTATTTAATAATGAAAGTCCCACACACATTTCAAGGTATATATATATACCTGAGTTTCCTGAGTAGGGTAAATTGCTATTCCACATATCAATGCTTTGCTGGACTCTGGAGCTGCTGCATCAGAATACACAGAGACAATCAGGACTAATATATCCACCTCAATACCCCTCAAAGACAAGTGCCAATGTGAATTCAGCCCAACAGCACAAGTGGTTCCTTAAGGATTAGCTCACTATGGGATCATCTCTCCATGGACAGCCGCAGATTGGGAGCATGACAAGCAATGTGAACATCTATGCGTTTCGTCCTCAATAGAACGTTATCAAGATAAGATCTAATTGAGTCTAATACTTACAATCTACCTTGCTCTTTTCAGCTAAAAGGCAAAATCTCTAATGAAGCACAAATTAGTATTTTTTAAAATAATTTTATTGGACAGAAAAGTGTGTTACAATGTCAGTGGTTTAATTGACAGTTATGGAACTGAATAGTATAAATAAAATGCATAAACCCTAACATTAAGTAAAATCATTATCAACTATATAGCAATATACTTTAGAAAAATACAAGGGATATTACAATTAATATCAATTTGAAAAAGATCTAAAGACAATATTTCTAAAAAGGAAACAAGGGTGGGGGAAAATTGGGTAGGGGGAGTAATATATCATCTAGGTCAGGGGTCAGCAATCTGTGGCACGCGTGGTGCCTTTGCATTTCACTCAAGGCTGCCAGAACCAGGCTCTGGTCTATCAGGAGTCCCAGTAGGACTTCAGCTATCTGCTAGTGCAACATGAGCGGTGACTGCAGGTGGCAGCTCCTGCACTTGAGCTGTATCTGGCTGCCCAGTCCCCACTGGACTCCAGAAAATCCACCCACAATGCTAGATATAAGCAGTTGCAGAAGAAACCTCCCCTTCATACAAATAACACAAACAACAGACACACAGTCCCCACAAACATAACACTATTTACAATCCACATACATGCAATAACATGTGCATATAATAACGCCACAAGCAGACCCACACATACACACGCCACCAAACACACAATGTGACTTTTCATCCACACACACAATTCCACTAGAAGTCATCAAACACAACCCACAGGTATAATACACAATACCACAAACTACTCATGAACATATACAGCCTAAATATGTACAACGCTACAAAGCAACTGCAGCAGCCATAAATAACACAAGCACAATTCAGCAACAAACGCATCTCAATTTTTAAAAAAGGACTGGCACACCAAGGGACTTCAAGATGTTGTTTTGGCACTGTACTACTAAAAGGTTGCCTACCCCAGGTTTGGGTCAAGTATTTAATTTAGTATTCTAACAACAGATGCCAAATTCTGTTATGTGATGTCAGGTTCCCTGTAAGTTTAGAAGACATTTCTTCCATTTCATGATTGAAGTACACTTTCTTCATGAATATATAAATTTTGTGAATATCTTCTTTCAACTTCTTCACAATACATAATCTACCAGCAGTACATGATAGGTGCATTGTCGCCGTATGGGGAGGTGGAGATGTACCCTGGAAAACCATTGTGACGAAGTGCCCTTCGCCACTTGTGCCTGGAGAGGACTAATTGCCAGCCTCTTGCCTTGTGACTATGGCCCCTGGGAGAGTTTGCCCTTTAAAAACGTTATTTAGGCTTATTAGATTTTATTGCACTGTTTCTGCCCCTTTGATTCCATGGAAGAATGTGCCTCTTCCCCTCCCCCTTTTCCTGTCCATTGTTCTCCAGCAGGGCGTTGTCCCAGGGACACTGCCAGACCAGTTGAAACTGGCTGCTTTGTCCCTTCTCAATCTCTCATCAGCCCTTGCTATTGTTTAACCCCATGGCGATCCAACTGTATTAGTGGGATCTGAGCGCTTTTTGGACATATTGAGCGCTCAGATCCAAGCTATCTGGGGATATGTTGGACACATAGGTTAAACATTGTATTATATAAGTTATGTATTTTTATGTAGTTTTTGTAACAGTTTTTGGACTTAGAGATATTTTCTGTACCTGGAGATAATTGGCTTACCACACCCAATTATCTCCAGAATAGAGGAGAAGATAGACCGACTACACAGCCTAAATCTGTGGAACTGTTTTGGGCATGAAAGCCATGCTTGCAGTCGGTCAAATAGGACTTCCATCTATCTTTTGAACCACTGGACCAAATTGCATGATTTTTGAATATGTTTGTATACTGATAATGCTGGTTCAGAATGGAAATTGTATGTATAGTTTTGAAGTTATGAATATTGTGTAAAACTGTATATTTTCCTGCCTGTGATAATTAAGTTAGCCCATTGTGTTTAGTAATTATATCACAGGCACAGGGGAGGGTTTGTGTGCCTTGGCTGGGAGTGTCTGACTGTACTGTAATGTTTTGATTGGCTATTGTAACTGCATGTCCTGTATCCCACAAGGTCCACATGGGTGGTAACCTTGTGGGAAAACCTGCATAAAAGAAGCAATAAAGCCTCAGTGCATTCTGTTCCTGTTTGACCTTCAATACGTAGCCTTGTCTCGTTATTGGAGGGAACTGCTATAATCACACTGGGGATTGCTATGCTCTGCATGCTCCCTTGAGCTTTAATCACTTCTAAGAGCTGTTCCTGATACTTTCTCCTGGAGGAGAGGTCTTCCCCACACAGTGGGGAAGAAAGAGGTCTTTCCCACACGGTCCTGGAAGACAGAAGCTGTTCCAGGGTGGAAGGAAGACGGCGAGACTACCAGTTAAGCTACGGTGGTTGTGGAGTCTGCTGTGGTTGTGGTGTCTGGTGTGGTGCTTGTGGTCCTCAGTGCAAGCTAGGAAGTGTCCATCAACGGAAGGTACTCGGTCGGAGTACGGGTGATCCGTTACACCCATACCCACCTTTTTAACAGTCAAATGCAGACACTCTAAGTTATGGGTCAATTATGTCTACAGCTTTATTAAATAATATAATATTAATAACTTCAAAACATAAACTGAAACATGTAAAGTCATTGCCTGCCCCCACTCAACCATGCCTCAACAATACATATCCCATCATCGTAAATAAATGCAATGACCCATATTGTAAACATTATTATAACAATATAACGACACATAAATATACACCCAACTAAACATAAATATACACAAATAACTTCAACATAACTTAATCGGCTCCTGGTAGGGGAATACCCGGATACCCCTACCCCACCAAGTTTCTGAGCCACCAACATTACACCAATATAGTCTCCAACCAACTTATAACCAATCGACCAACATCCTTAACTCTGCTTTAACTAAACCAGAAACCTTTTTCTCTCTAGCCTTCCCCTCACCAACCCCGCCGCTGTAACTAAACGAGGCCATAAATGAAAGAGTCTAACCCAACGGAGGGAGGGACCAACACAGACTGGTGAGTTAATTAATTGACAGGGTTAAAATGGCCGACCTAGTTATACTATGCCTGCCCCTAATCTAACCTACCAATCACCACCCTCCCATCTCCCCCAAAGCCCACCTCCTAGCCCTGTCAAGGCCCTATTCCACTTATGCTGCTCTTGTTTCTTGGCGCTACATATTTTGTGCCAGAGGGACAATGCGGCAGGGCGTAGGTATGTAGTGGTGAGTGGTTATCATTTAGCAGGGCCATAACAGGTTCAGGGGACATGGTTATTTCCAGCATGGTGCTCACAATCTTAGACAGCTCATTCCAGAAAGCTGAAATAAGAACAAACACTAATCACTGCTGGTGATAAAAATATGAAAATATACTTTTTGGAATTTTTTGTCAGACTCTTTTAATCTAAGATGATGGCTTCATGTGAGCTGTCGGTAAGATGTGGTAATCACTAGATTACTATGTGACTAGGTCCAAGGATAAAATGCTGCACCCCCACTCCCCACCCCCCCACCAGAACCACGCACACATCCATTATGTTATGCAGTGTGTGTAGTGAATAAAGTGTCTGTGTAGGGAATGCAGTGTGTACATGTGTATAGTGGATGCAGAGTGTGTGTTTGTGTAGTGGATGCAGAGTGTGTGTATATGTGTAGTCAATGCAGTGTGTGTTTGGTGGATGCTGTGTGCGTGTAGTGGATGCAGATATATTACTCTTCACATATTTTGAAAAAGATGTTGCAATAGTTAATCTCCTATGGATTTGATTTACTGTAATTTCTTAAATAAAGAAATTAAAAATAAAATTTCTTGTAGATTTTTTTTTTACTAGCTCTTCACAAGATGCAATTACTTCATATTAGTTTACAGCTTTAACACGTGAAATTTTTTTGCATGTAATTGACATTGGCAAGTCCTTTAACATCATCATCATTACTAATAGCAGTTCTAATATTCTATATATAAACAATAGAACTGGAAGCAGATGTTTGCAAACAATTAAAATAAGTAACTTAATTATTAGAAACAAAATAATTTAACTTCTTGGATAGGAAGACCAGTTCAATCAAAATTACTGTATTTTTCCAGGTATAAGACGGAATGTCACTGCAGGGTTAAAAAGAAATCACACTTGTACGCGGGCCTAAGTTAAGATCGTGCCTGCCGCATTTAAGTGTGCCACAGCCCAGACACATACCTGGCCTCCCTCCCGCTGGTCCACTTCTGAATGTCGTGGGAGCTGCAGCAGACATCAGCACTTACCACCAACAGAACTCTACAGACATGCCACACCACAAAAGCAGCAGCCATATTAAGGTTTGCGCCACCTCAGATAGGTCTTGCTTTCTGAATTATATTTACAGGGGAGGAAATGGGGATCAGTGAGCAGAGGGAATACTACTGTGATGTCCCAGCATGCCCTCACACCACCTGCTGTATCGTGAGAGCTGTAGTCTCCCCACATTCACTATGGAGCCATTAACTTCACAGAGTATCATAGCATAGGGAAGGCATGAGAATCAGAAGTGTGTTGTTCTCCTCAGGAGTCACTTCTAAAATATCAAATTTGTTCTATTTGATGTTCAAAATATAGATTTTTTAATTTTGGGATCAAAAAAGAGGGGTCGTCTTATACACGAAAAAATACAGCAATCTTCTTTCCCATTTCCCTCAGCCCATTCAGGTATGAATCGGTATGGCTTTAAGGAAGTGTGTAATCTTTGCCTTAGCCATATCTCTAGTGGAATTGGAGGAGGGTATGTTCAGTGGTTTAACACTGTACCAGGGGATCCCAGAGACTATAGCCAATTCAATCAGATCAAATAGTTATAGTGCCTAAAGTGTTCCTTTTAAATCAGTTTGCACTAAAACAGATTTCTTCACATGGTACCAGTGCAAGTCTAGAATCAGGCAACATACCCTATACATTCCAACTTAAGTGGGAGACTTCACTCTTTCTCATTTTATCATGTCAAACACAACAACTATATGCTCTCATTGGTCACAAGAGATGGGTTGATTTTGAACATCTTATTTTAAGTGTTTCTTTCCATCTCTGTACATCTGGTTCCACAAAAAAGATTACCTCTCTAATGGTTGATCTCTATGGACTTGAATCTTTTTTCAACCTAGATTACTATGTGACTATGTAACCTCTTCTAAATTGACTTCTTGAGTGCTCAAACACTGATTCTCCTTGTGCGATACAATATCTAATAAACACCACTTAATAAAGAATCCATTCATTGCTGACACCCTTCCTACAGAATAAAGCCTTGGCTCTTGGCATGGCTGCGCGATACTTTGCACACTTCGAAGACAGAGAGAATAGAGGACCAATTTGTCCATACTACATGCTAATATGTGAACAGAGAGACAATGCATGGGCGGTAGGAATAGTAGGCTATTAAAAAGCCATAGATTGCATGAATTTGTACCCCTCAGCACCCACCCTGCTGGATGCATTTTTGTTTAAAATAGCTTGCTACATTTTCCAGATGTAGGTTTTGAGTGTGGAAAGCAATGACTTTAACCCCTTAAAGACACAACTTCTGGAATAAAAGGGAATCATGACGGAATAGTGCCGTCACGTGTCCTTAAGACACTGTATGCATCCAACCAAATGGTGCAGGTTAAGTCAGGATGACCACAGTTCAACCATATTTAGGTTCAGTAAATGTGAGAATTGCCTACCTGTGCGTTGATTACATTCTATCTGAAAAACCCAGTTGAAAGGTTTTGACTGGTATTCTTAACAAATTGAGTCTGGTTTTAATCTCAGTTGAATCAAAATTATATTGGGGGCAATGTACTCTTAATGAGCATACACAAACCTCACCACTCATTTATACAGCATGTGTACTGTTTACCCAACTTGCTATTACAAATATCATGCACTGACAGTACTCTTTCAAATTACACGTCACCTCACCATGCTAACTCCTCAAGTTCTTCTGCTATAAAATGCATAGTAAGAATCATTAAACCTTTAGAAGGCTAGTACTTAAAATCAAGTAGTATTCCAGTGTACTTAGAGACCAAAAACAAACAACAGAATCAAAGTCCAACTAAAAGACTATTCCTATTGTTTGAAAGAGGATTTTTAAATTTTTGGCCAACAATAATGAACTGGAAAAAGTTGCCAGCTCACTTTTTGTACAACCTTGGCTATTTTGGCTAAACTGTGGTACTCTCTGGTTAATCCCATATTATCCTCATGTTGGTTAAATTAAGAAATCCACAGGTTTGTAGTATCTGGTCAAATAATAGAAACAATTATCCTACTAATAACTACATACATATCTCTTTGATATAACACTTTGTGTGCATAAAATGTTGAAAGTATTGGATGATATTTATCAATTTTGGGATGAAAAACTTTTGTAAGATTTGTTTGTGAGATTTTGTTTATTTGTAATTTTTTTGCTGATTTTTAATTAAAGATATAATAATACACACATTATCTCTAACATGAGTCTTGTACAGGAATATGCATCTCAAATCTAGTGCCTAACTAGGTTGAAAAACTCGAGACATGGAGTTACCAAAAATATATTATGACTTTATTAGATCCTTCACAGTTTTCTGAACGTTGCGTTTAATAAAAAGAATGTTTGGTGCTTCCGGCTCCTCGCTGCTCAGTTTCTCATGAAGTCGTAGTAAGCTCAATAATACTTTTTTAAGCTTAGGACTTCCAAGGATGAGTATAATAGATTGTGCAGGAGAGTAAGTATAGATAATCATTAAGCAGGCACAGAATCCAGGGCTACTGGGTGGGAATAGATCCACAAACATCATGATCTCAGAAATGTAGAAGGACATGTAGAGTAGAAGAAGGCTACCAACAGTTTGGGCTGCTCTTTCTCTGGCTTTTGCTCGAGGGCTCTGACTATTGTTTGTTTTCTCTATCATATTACTGGGGGACTTAAGTGATCTAAGTATTAGACAGTTAGAAATAGCAACAAGCACTAATGGCAGTGAACAGCCAATTATATTACTAGGAAGAAGGTATGAGATACTCAACTTGGGGACATCACTTTCAAATGTTTCATTGCTAGATACATTTCCATTAAACGGGTCTCTGTGAGTGCTCCAGATAGCAGGGACACTGATAGCTACAGAAATGAGGACTGAGGTCACAAGGAAGAATGGAACCAATGTGGAGATACCCAGTTTCAGACGCATTAAGAAAGGATGGGTGAATATAACAATCTGTAAACAGTAGTAGACACAAAGACAGACCGTGAACCAAAAACTTGAGAAAATAGGGAAGAAAAGTAATGCATTGATAATAGAATAGACTTTGTCTGAGAAGTACAAATCACTCCAGAGAAAGCTTATGAAGTCATTGGCTGTCATTACAAATTGGAAAGTGATATTCGATATTCCAAGCGTTACCAGGATAAGATCTGAAGAATTGAGATTCTTTCCTCTCATTTTTTCAACAAGAAATACAGATAATATTATACAGTTTGATATGATTCCCATAATGGTGGTAGATCCCAAGATAGCCATGGACATAAGTAGAAAGGCAGGAAGCATAATCTCCTCTTGAAGTGAAAATCAGAACCAACTGCTGAAAGAATAAAAATGAAATACTATTAAACAAATACAGATACAAAAAAAATAATGAAGAGATTGTTTCAGCAACATGTTTTTCTTACATTTACATTTGTCAATCATGATTGGGTCAGTTTGCTTAAAAATGTTTAAGGAGGGACTGAAGAAACATTTACTGAAACTATTTTCTCAAAAAGTAAAACATTTCCTTATAAGCAAGCAACGTTAATTTTGTTAAATAAATCATGGCACAGTGTAATATGTCATGTGTTCATCTGAGGTTGTATTTTTCTAATTTTAAGACCTGCTAATGGACATTGTTATTATGCACCGATATGTAAACCATAGAATTCAAAGCGGGTGTACTTTCTATTTCCCATGACTCTCTCAATTTTGTGATTACAACTCATGTGTGTAGCTTTATCACCTAAATATTGATACTAATAATGCTGGGAACTGTAATTCCAACCATACTCCACAAGTGGACACCTAGCTATGAAGTATGGGAGTTACAGACAACATCAACTAACATCAACCAGAATTTGGGACCAATGTGGGCCCAGCTTTATAATGGTGCTCTCATTTATATTGCTAAAATGATGATACTATCTTATGAATGTAGCACATTTGCAAAAACACAGTTCTGGTGCTCAACATTTGCAGTACACCTCCTTGACAGCACTGTATCGTTAAGATGAAATGAAATGTAGATATTATTATAATGAGCTATGAATATCTTTAGGAGACAAATAGGTGCTAAATGAGAAGGAAAATTGGAGACCAATAAAACAAAAAGATTTCGTTTTTTTTGTATAAAATAACTATATTTGTGAAGTACATGATGTTGACATGAAAACAATAGGAAACAGAATATAAACTTTTTTGATAATGTTGTCGTACCTCATCTTACCTTTTACTTTGCCTTATTACATTTCGTCCAAGCAAAACATCTAATGGTAGAAAAACAAAAGAATGAAAGACTGAAGGGAATTTATACCGAAACAACTATGGTACACCTTAGAGACAATAACAGCCTAAATCTTTTTATTTTGTTGATTTAAAGTTTTATCATGATAGGTTACCATTGATAATCAACCTTTTTCAACAAGAATCCTGCCCGTGAAATATAACTGCGACAGAGGTAGAGTAATGTGAATGTCCCTTTTTGTCACCTTGTATGTCAACAAGTCTTAAACTAGTACTACTGCTTTAAAAATAAAAGATCTACATGTAAGAAGGCTTCTGAAAACTAACCGACCCCTTATATCTCCGGCATCTTTATTAAGTACTTTGTACTTAACTATTTCAATTCTGTTTTCATCAATGTGTCATAATAATCTGGCAATATGCCATTGCTCCATATTACCAAAGTAACTGAATCCTCAGAGTGAAGGGCTAAGCCTATTGATGCTTTATAAAAGAATATGATACAAACCTCTCTTGGAAATCTTCAGCTTATTGATTTTCTTTTCTTTTCTGTATTCATATAAATCCATTAAGTTATTGATTATACTTTTGTAAGGGCCAAATGTAAACACATATGTCATTATTTCGTAAGTGTTTTTTAACTGATCGTAAATTGCTATTGAAAGCAGACATACAATGCTAAAGGTTGTAAAACTCAAATATCATATGAAGACGCACAGTTTTGTATTATATCCCTCTTTCTTTAGATTACCTGTGGTTGTATACCTATCTTACCAATGTTGAAGCCTTAATAATATAAACCTTTGATGACTTAATAATCTTCTCTTGTGCTGTTTGTGTTTCCCACTTCCGTCCCAGTAAAGCTATGAGTCCTTTTTATTCCATTTACCATTTACAGTCTTATATGTACCCCTGTAATTAAGAGGCGTATCAGTGCTCTAAGCGTAATTATATAGTGTCATAAACCTACAATTCCCATAACAACTACAAATGATAGGTTTTCATTATTTTATCCACATGTCCATTTTCCTGTAGGAACACTCTATTTAAAGCTGTAACCTCCCTATTGGATTCTGTTTTTTTTTTTTGAGGCCATGGAAAAATCTCACTAGAGATTGTACAGGTAATTTAATATTTCTTACTAGTTGAATTATATAATAGATAGATAGAATACTTTATGATAGACAAATATTCCATTGTAGACAGGGCTGCATATAAATATTATAAAACCACCTATATTAGGTAATGTTAGGTAATATGGCCATACAATGTATAAAACTTCAGGGTTTCTCTATAATTCACTGTTCTGTCAGTAATAATACACTTGTGCAAGGGTTAAATAACCGAGTTTGTGAGTTTATAACAGTACACCAGTTCTTTCCCAGTACTGCTGGAGTGTAGGATGGGCATGCCCGGACTCAGAGCTAATGCAAGACTATTTTGCGCCCTAGGCAAGACCAGCTACTTGCACCCCACCTCTCAAAAAAACAAAAATTCGCAACTGTGTGTTTCTTTCTCTTCCCTAGCCCCTGTGTGTCTCTTTGTGTCCCCCCCCCCCCCAAGCAACTCTGTTTGCCTCTTTGTCCAAGCAGTTCCTCTGCATTCTCTTTGTCCCCCCTCTGTGTGTCTCTTAGTGCCCCGTGGCCCTCTCTGTGTCTCTTTGTTCCCCCTAGCTCCTCTGTGTCTCCTTGTTTCCCCAGCTCCACTGTGTATTTTTTTGCCCCCTTTCAGTGCCTCTGTGTGTCTCTTTACCCCTTCCAGCCCCTCTTTGGGTCTTTTTGCCCCTCCCTGCCGCTCTTTGTGTCTTTTTGTCTGCCAGACCTCTGTGTGTCTCTTTGTCCCCATAGCCCCTCTGTTTGTCTATTTGTTCCCCCACCCCTCTGTGTGTCTCTTTTACCCCCAGCCCCTCTGCATGTCTTTGCCCCCCCAGCCCCACTTTGTGCCTCTTTCCTCCCCCCAGAACCCTCTATGGGCCTATTTGATACCCAGCCCTCTGTGTGCCTCTTTGTCCCCCCAGTCCATTTGTGGTCTCACGCTCATCCCTTTATGATCTTTTTTGACCCCCATGTCCCTCTATGATCTCTCACCCCCATCCCTTTATGATCTCTCATCCACCCTGTCACTTTATGGTCTCTCACCCCCGTCCCTTTATGCTCTACTCCCCAATCCTCTCGTGCCAGCTCACCTCCCTCATGTAGCAGGGAGCATAGTCTCCGGGTGACTGACAGGAATAGAGTGCACTTCCCTCCTGCCAGTCACAGCATAAAGCGTGGAAGAGCCATGGACCACGATTGTTAGGCTTCCAGCCTGCCTATCTCTCTGGTCAGCTGCAGGTGCTTCGGATCCCTTCGGCATTCCATCTGATATATACATTTATATATAAATGCGACCGAACAAAGTACCGAATTTGGCGATCGCTGGACCGAACGTAAAATTCAGTAGACTAAATTTGGCGCATAAAAATTACGCCAGAGGTCAAAATAGAAGGGTCAGGTACTCTCCATGAATAGCAGTTAATTCCAGCCAGAATTGGACCAATCAGAATTAAGTGATGCCTATATATACTTACTTCTCCCATTCCTTGTCGCCCTGCTCTGGTTCTTGGTAGTCTTATAGCGCGTTCCTCTTGTATGATTCTTGGTATTATTTCTGGCTTTTGTTAATACATTTAACCTGTCTTCTGAACTACTTTTGCCTCGGCTTGTTTATACCGACTGTTTGTCCATTTATCCCGCCATTCTAAGGACCTATATTAATATGCAAACACTACAGCCCATATACAAGCCCATAAGATATATATATGTATAAAAATACTACAGCCACTAGTGGTACCCTCTAAACACACACTAAACCCAGTAGATAAATACATGCAATACATCCTCTCTACAGCCCCTAAACACACACAACAGCCCCTATACAAACATACACTACCCTGTACACACAAACTACAGCCCCTATACATAAACATGCACATTACAGCCCCAGTACATACACGCTACAGCTCCTAGATACACCCACACTCACAAAACAGCCCTATATACACACACATTACACCCACTAGAAACAAAGACAAATACACAAACATGCTTTCTTGCTCTCACTCTATAATGGCTAGAAAGACAGGCACACATACAATCCCTAGCCACATATAGTACACAACAAACAGTCACCTCTACATACACGCAATCCCACAATCAGCATCCAACAACTACTAGCAATGTTCCACATTTGTCCTCTGCTATCCCTCTTATATACCAGAATAAGACACCAGCAAATGCAGAGATGTGCCCAGGGCCGGTGCAATTTTTTTATATAGGGGATTTAATAAATGTGTGCGAGAGGCGTGATGTCTGTGTGTGATGGAAGTGTGAAATTTGTGCTGGGATTATTGGCTGTGTGTGATGGATATTTTACTCTGATAAAAATATGCATATAGGCCCATGTGTGAATGCAGGTGTGTATTTTTGCAGATTCACATGCACACAGTATCACGGTCAGATGCACACAATTATACACATACACTGTCAAATACAGACACATGCACAAAGTCCCAGGCACCTAGTAACATACAGTTACAGGTAAATAGTTATACACACAATAAAAGGCAGTCACATACACACACACAATGACAGACTGTTACACACACACAAAGTTACAGACAGTCTCGCACACAGGTACAAGCAGAAAGAGTTACAGACAGCCACACACACTCAGTTACAGACAGTCTCTTTCACAAACACACACACACACTGGCAGACTCTCTCTCTCACATACATACATACACACACAGTTACAGACAGTCTCTCTCTCACACACAGTTACAGAGTGTCTCTTGCTTTCTCACACACACACACACATACAGTTGCAGACAGTCTCTTTCTCACACACACACAGTTACAGACAGCCTCTCTCTCACAAAATTACAGACAGTCTCTCTCTCTCACGCATGCACGCACACACACACACACACATACACATTCTCTCTCTCACACACACCCATTTAGACAGTCTCTCTCTCAGAAACACACACACATACCGTTACAGACAAGCTCTCTCTCTCACACACACACACCCACAATGTTACAGACAGTCTCTCTATCACATACACATTTAGACAGTCTCTCACACACACAGTTACAGACAGTTTCTCTCTCACACACACAGTTACTGCTAGTCTCTCTCTTATGGGCTGGCTGGGGTATAGGTGTCTGGGGACTCCTACCTGCTTCCCCCACAGTGTGAACATGTTTCCAGGCAGCGGGATCCGGTGGCATGTAGCTCAGCCCCTGTCGCTCATGTAGCTCCACCTCATCTGTGAATTTAGCCCTGCCCCTGCCTTGTCAGCTAGTCTGGCCAATAAGAATTAAATGCTCCCCTCAGGTGCAGCGCGGCCATGCTACAACAGGGAGTGTGTGTACTGTGTTGCCACATGGCACCCTCTGCTGCCATGGCGCCCTGCGCACAGCTTGCACACCCCTAAGGCCGCCGGTTTTGTTTACGTTTTGTATAAATCACAACTTATTCAATTGGCTCAGTCTTTTAGGGGTTAAAATCTATGCAAAGTTTTGGTCACCCTCAAGGGTCTCAAATATTTTTCACAATTGAGTCAGAATAGACCTCAATGCCGACAATTGCGGAGCAGGGAAGAGTAAAGGAGCCCTTATTCAGGTGGTTTTCTTGTTCTCAGTCACAGTAATTACATTGCATGTGCATTAGTTGCTGTGATTACATGTGTAGCAAATATTAAGTATCTCATCACTGCTGAAGATTACCCTGCTTTGTTTAGTGTACCCAGGTCAGAGAGGGACAGGAGGAGGGATGGATATAAAGTGGGTGTTATCAGTGGTGTATTTTGGATTTGTGCTGCCATAGGCACGACTAAATTCGGGCACCCCCAAAATCTAAATTTGCCTCCCCAATTCGTGTCAAGGCCAATTTTTCTGACTGACAGACACATGCCCTCATTGATACACTCACTGACAGATACAGAGTCATTGGCACACACACCCATTCTCACTGAAAGACACACACACACTTTCACTCACTCACAGACACACACTGACAGCTACACTCAATCACTCACTGTAAGGTGGACAGCCCCAGAACACGAGGCAAACAAGGCATTTGTCTGGCTTGTGGTGGCATTTTTTGGCGCTCCTTCCCTCCCCCCACTCACCCCCGAAAGTGCCGCCCTAGGCAAATACTTTGTTTGCCTTGTGGTAAATACATCCCTGGGTGTTATGGCAGTGCAAAAGCCACAAACCTTCATTCATTGAAAGTGAGTATTACCTTCACAACTAGTAATACAAATATCTCAATTATCACTGTGATAATTTGTATATGAATTAGGAGATGTTATCCATGTGTCAGTGTGTGAAAACATGTGTGTAGCAATAAAAGTGTACAGGTATTAGTCTGTCTGTGTTAAAAGTGTGTATGTGTCATTATTTGTGTCAGTAAAAGTGAACATATCCAGGGCCACCATTAGGTCACTAAAATCCATACTCAGGCCAGAGACCGGGTCAAGTGGCCCATTGGGGCCTTTACCAGCTGCCTCGGACCAGGCCTCTGGTTGAAAGTTGGTGATTAGACTTAGCTTCCTCTCTACACATACACAGAGTTGCCCAGGGAGAGAAAGCAGCCAATATTCAACATCATTTAACACTGGACTGGACTCGAGGGAAGCCACCCTTCTGCAAACTAAAGGGATGAAAACAAGAGCGTGGCTAAAATAATATGCATTTATTTCTCTGTGTGATAGTGTGTATCTGTGTAGGGCAGTTTGTGAATCTTTGTATGAGCATGTCAGTGTAGGTGTCAATGTGTTTGTATCCGTAAGTGCTTGAGTATGTTTGCCATTAATTATCAGTGTGTTTCATTGTGTATCTGTGAGTTGCAGCATGCATCTGAGTGTGAGACATTGCACATTCAAGTGTGACGTGGCAGTGTGTATTTGTGTATTTGGCAATGTATGTCTGGGAATGCCTAGTAGTGTATATATTTATATTGCAAAAGTAGATGGCTGCACTCAGGGCCGCCGTCAGAAATTGTGGGGCCCCTAACACAGCTCAAGGGCTGGGCTCCCGGGTGCCCGCCTCCAAGCCCGGCCTCCAAATCCCGCCCACAGGAATACACAGACACAAAAGGACACAGACACACACACACAGAAAGATACACACATACTAACAGACACAAATACTGAAACAGACATACACACATATAGACACATACACAGATACAGATACATACACACACACTGACGTACATACATACTCACATACTGACACACACATACATACAAACAGACATACATACAAACTGACATGCAGACATACAGACATACATACATACACATTAATACATACTGTCATACATACATACTGACATACACACACACATACAGACACATACACACAAACATACAGACATACTGACATACATGCATACTGACATACATACATGCACACATACATACTGACACACACACAGACATATATACATACTGACTTACACACACAGACATACATACATACTTGCAGATACATAGACAGACATACATACATACATACTGACAAACAGACATACATACAGACATATATACATACTGACATACACACACACATACAGATAGACACATACATACAGACATACTGACATACACACACACACAGACATACATGCATACTGACATACATACACACATACATACTGACACACACACACATATATACATACTGACATACACACACAGACATATATACATACTGACATACACACACACAGACATGCATACATACTTGCAGACACCTACATACACACATACACACACACACTTCATTTATCAGCCACCCTCCTCTTACCTTTAAGTTGCAGGAGGGCGGCTGGGGATGATGGGAGTGGATGCCTCTGGTGTCCTCTCCTGTCCTCTGCTCTCCCTTTCCTCCGCTCTCCCTCTGCTCTCCCTCTCCCTTCCACGTGGAGTAAGCTGGGAGGAAGTGACCGGCCATCACTTCCTCCCTGCAGCACATATACTGTACGTATTAAGATAAGCTTGGTTTATGCCATATTTCCTTATGCCATACGGTTTTATCCATTCAGGTTACAGTTACTACTAAAAAACCTATACGGATTGTCAGGTTCAATACCATACTACCAGGTACATACACCTGCTCACTGAGTTATCCATCTCTTACCTTCCCTGGAATAGTAATAGCGTACTGGCAATTAGGGTTCTAGGGCCCAATAGGTATTACCCCCTTTTTTCTCTGCATTACGCTTCGGTCAGTGGTCCCGCGAGGCCAACACCCTGCCTCACACTCGGAGGCATACACCCCTTGGGCCACTCGTGAGTTAGCTGCCTCGCATTGTATCTTAGAGAGGACCTCACCTGCCACTCCCCTTCCTATTTTCTGGTTACTGTCATCGAGAGGCCAACATCCTGCCACAACGTTCAGTGGCCACACAAAATCCCCTCGCACCAAGCATAGATAGAGCCTCTCAAGCCACTTGGCAACTAGCAGGGCCTCACCAGTCACCATAAAACACCAAGCCTAATCGTTTCACCTTACGGCTTAGCTAGCAAGCCAGTACAAGACCCCTGGGTACAGATAATAATTGCAATCTTTATTGTTATTTAAGTATTTCTCAAAAAGATGGTGAAGAATCACCTCTTCCTAGCACCCCTGCTAGAATTGATACACCTACAAGCAGAGGAGATGTTGATAGTCCAGCAGCAATCAGATCCTGGACGATCCCACACATTACCACTGACCTAAGGAGGCGACAAATCCCCTACCCTGCCACAGCAAGGAAAGCAGAGTTATTCAAACTCCTCCATACATCAACGGACAACACGGAGGCAGGGGAAGGCCCAGCAACACCCACTCAGGTGATACCCAGGCCATGCTAGCCTCACTCATAAACTCATGAGCCAAAAGATTTACGACAGACTGACAATCTTGAGTTGGTCACCACAGCCCTCACAAGACTGGGTCTTATGCTACTGTACAACCAGCACCAACTGAAACTCAGTTACCTGGTACAATCAATTCTTATGACACACAAGATGTTAACCCTGCACATATTTTCCCAGCACATTGGGGAAACAAGGCATATATATGTATTATGATGTATCTGTGATAATCAGATCCAGGGATTCCAGGTAAATCGGGAACTGACCATCCCTTGGTTGTGTTGGCATATGTAGAAATGTTTATTTGTGCAGGTACCCATACAGAAGGGATTTTGTCCCAAACAAACGGACGAGCACTCTCAGGCTCCAGGTACCAGCACCTCTGAACTACCAGAGACAATTGGTATGAGTAGTTGCATTGCATATAGACTGTTGTATATATGTTCAAATGGTTCAGGGCACATGACAAACCATGTGTCCCAATACAACTTACAAAAAACGTACTCACCATCTGTACACACCAACACTACTGACTCATCACCCTTCCAGACTTGTAGTAGATTTACTAAAGTTCTGGAGCTTCAAAGGGCTCCCATACAGGTACCATAAATGCACCTTCAAGGAATATAGCATGCCCTCACTTCCAGTCACACAACAGAACCATCGGCTGTAAACACACTCAGAGCCAAGATTTGCAGAGGGGTTTTTACTTGGGTTTTCCAATCTCCACCATTTACAGCACGGCGCCAAACACAAACACATTGGTATTGTCACAAGGAAATCTTCCCTTAAACAAAGACTAACCATAGACTTATTGGCAACACACACCTCCACTACCCCAAGTCTCAACTCCCTCATACCCTCGGAGGAGTTTCCTTACTATAAAACACCATTGATCTACCTTTACAACTATCACTCAAGCATGGGTTGAAGCTTGGTTAAGTAAGACCAATATCATCAATGCAGTAAACGGCTACCATCTACACTACACACCGGCATTTACATGGCATAAAATGGGCAATCCTTTCCCCGCTCAACTTTCGGGCTACAGATTAGCCTACTATCGATATTCGCAGATACTCTGTGCTGGTTATAATAACATATCCAGAGGCCTTACAGTCATACACTATCTAGAAGACTTCTTGTTGATCAAAAATAACATATTTTTCACTAGAAGCCTCACGGCAGCTTAGTCTGGTTGACCACTTGGGCATCCCAGTACCATCATCACATCACTGGGCATACTACTTGAGTCGGCATCCATACACGCAAGTTACCACAAGACAAATAGGGAACAATCTCAACTACATCAATCACTACCTCCTGCTTAGTACTTACAACCAGAAGTAACTACAATCCCTACCAGGTTCCTTAATTTTGCCATGCCAATCATACCACAAGACCACGCTTTCACATCCAGAGTACTTTCCCTTTTTTTCCACACTTCCAACATGATGATCAGAGGATGTCCCTAGACACCCCAGCCAAAGCAGACCTGCACATGGGGGGGAATTTCTTAACCACTTGGCATGGTAAAAGCATGTTCCTTCCAGGATTGTCTGACACTTCTCCAACCAGATGGTCAGACGCGGCGTCTACCACGGGTTTGGCAGCGATCTACTAGGAACGATTGCTTTGGAGCTGTTGGCCATGGCATCCAGGTTTGTAAATTTTTCCACCACCTCAGCCTCTTTGTAGCAGCTGCTGTGGCATGGGGTAAATCATGGTCAGGGTCATCAATCCGTTGTTACTCGAGAACTAAGCACATGTCATATCATCAACAAATGCCACTCATCATACATACGATCATGATATTTCTGGGGAACTCACTTAGTTGGCCACTTATCACATTTCTTTTACTTTCATGTACCAGGCGGCAGGGGCGTAGCGAGGGGGTGCAGGGGGGGCCGGCCGCACCGGGCGCAACATCTGGGGGGGTGCGCTCGCACTCGCAGCTCTCTGCCCCTGCCTGGCTCACTCACTCTCTCTGCAGTGCTAGCTGTGCGAATCCGATCCGAGCCGCCGGGTCGCCACCCACTGTGGAGGGGAGGTACAGGCAGGGCCGGCGCTACCATTAAGCTTACCTGCTCGGGCAGTGGGGTTTGCTGTAACCCGAGCAGAGCACTGTGCTTCCTGCAGGCAGGGGGAGCCTGTGAACACCAGAAGCACTGTGAAGGGAGCAGGAAGCAGGCTGTGCTCAAAGTGCATGGCTCTCCTGCTCCCCCAGGAGAAAGAGCAAGATCCTGGATCCTGCAGCCTGGACCTCTGCTCAGCACAGCACCCAGGTATGGCACAGCACCCAGGTATGGCATGGTTAAGGGGGATTGCTTATTGTGTGCATGTTTGTAAATGGGGGAGTGTGTTAAATTGGTGTGTTTGTGTGTGTAAATAAAGTGTGACCTTATGTAAAGTTTGTGTTTGAGTGACAGTGTGTGTGTTAGGGAGAGTGTGCAAGTGACTCTGTGTGTGTGTGTGTGTGTGTGTTAGTGAGAATGTGCAAGTGACTCTGGGTGTGTGTGTTAGGGAGAGTGTGCAAGTGACACTGTTAGTGAGTATGTGTTAGGGAAAGTGTACAAGTGACACTGTTAGTGAGTATGTGTTAGGTAGAGAGTGCAAGTGACACTTAGTGAGAGTGTGCAAGTGACACTGTTAGTGAGCATGTGTGACACTGTGTGGTGTTAGAGTGTGTAACTGACAATGTCTATGCCAGTGAGAGTGTGTAAGTTAGAGTGTGTGTGTATAAGTGAGAGTATGTAGGTGACACTGTGTGTGTTAGTGAGAGTGTGTAAGTGACACTGTGTATGTTAGTGAGAGTGTGCAAGTGACAATGTGTAGGTCAGTGAGAATGTGTATGTGTTAGTGTGTAAGTTAGAGTTAGAATGTGTAAGTGTGTATGCCAGTGAGAGAGTGTGTGTATTAGCGAGAAAATGGGTAAGTGACACTTCAAAGGTAATTATTGCAATTTTTAAGAAACTTCAATAATTACCATTCAGGGTTAACTCCTCTAGTGGCTATGCATGGGGACGTCCAGTCACGGAAATACCACTGCGAGCGCGGCCATTGAGGAGCTAAGGCGGACCCAAGCCAGCACAAAAGACATTGGTGCTGGACCCAGGTAAGTGACAGAAGGTGTTTTAACCCCTGCTGCACCACGAGGGGGGATGCGCTTGACGGAGGGGGAAGCTATAGTGCCAGGATAACAAGTTTGTTTTCCTGGCACTATAGTTTCCCTTTAATATCTACTCAGTGTGCCTCTTTCCCTAAATGTCTCTTTAGTGTAATTCAGAGTTTAGTGAATAAACTTCTGAGGGAATGTAGTTGCATTCATAAGGGGTCGTCAAAATGTATTCTTGCCTAGGGCAGCAAGAATCCTTGCACCGGCCCTGGTGCCAGGCGTGCGGTGCGGTGGGTGCGAAGAGAGAGCGAGGGACTATCTGGGGGAGGGACAGTACAGCGGCCGCCCAGCGCAGCGCTGAGCACGGGAGAGAACCACACCAGTCACCAGACCAGCCCAGGCAGCAGCAAGAAGAAGCTGGCAGCGGCGGCAGGTGACACAGCCAGGCCAGAGAGGAGAGAGGGAGCCAGTGGTGACAGACGCTGCAGGAGGAAAACCTAGGAGGACCTGGAGGAGAAAACCTAGCCTGCTGACTGCTGTGATCGGGTCCGGGACAGCCGGTGAAAAAAAAGGTAGGAGTCAGGACTGACTGGGCTCAGTGGGCTGGCTGTGCATTTTACTTTAATTACATAAGTATTTTCATAACAAACAATACATGTGCTTGGGGGGTAAGGGTTTCTTTAACTAATCTAGTGGAAGAGACTCGAGTGCTAAAATCCACGGGTTAGGGGGCGCAAATTACTTGCCTTGCCCCGGGTGCTGACAACCCACGCTACGCCACTGCCAGGCGGGGGTATACATCCCTGCCGACAATTGTCTAATTTATGTTCCAGGCATGTTCATCATACGCTTCCTACAGCTGCCCATACAGTCACGGCCACTATTTCGTTCCATAGACAAAATCATGGATTAGACATACTCATGCAGCATAGCATGCACTATACCACCTAGAACTTTCGTCCCATACGTGTAGAAAGCATAACACAGCTTTTCACCTGGCTTAATGAATCTCATTGGAACACGACATCGCTCAACCTGTGTCATAACATTTCTCCTAGGTTTTGCTTCTTTTTGCTATTGATTGCTGTTTAAATTAGCTATTGTTTGCAAATAAGCAGAGGCCTACCCAGGTGTTAAACATCCCTAGTCGGTGGTGATTTTAGGAGTTATATAAGTGTCATTAGCTTAGCTAATATAGCTTGGTTGCTTCATCTAAGTGTTGCTTCTAAGTGTGTGGTTGGAGATATTCTGGAGAGTTTTACAGAAGCTTCAACTGTCAAAGAGTTGTGCTAAGAGTTTTCTTTTCTACTGTTACAGGTAAGATTCATCTGTAGGAAAAGGTTACTGATTGCACAAGGTTTGATTTCCTGTTGGTAATTATAAGGCATTTGATTTGATTAGTTAGCTACTTGCTATTGATTGCTGTTTAAATTAGCTATTGTTTGCAAATAAGCAGAGGCCTACCCAGGTGTTAAACATTCCTAGTGGATGGTGATTTTAGGAGTTATATAAGGGTTGTTGTCATTAGCTTGGCTAATATAGCTTGGCTGCTTCATCTAAGTGTTGCATCTAAGTGTGTGGTTGGAGATATTCTGGAGAGTGTTGCATCTAAGTGTGTGGTTGGAGATATTCTGGAGAGTGTTGCATCTAAGTGTGTGGTTGGAGATATTCTGGAGATAAACTGGAGGTAATCTGAGGTATTCAGGAGGATAAATAAAAAGTTAAGATTTGTTTGATTTAAATTATTCACCTCATTGGAATGGCAGACTTAGTTCAGTGTAATAGTTGCATTTGTTTCACATTCCACTTTTTGGAGCTTTGGTTGTTGTCTAATCTGTAGACAGTTCTCTATCTTGCGGCAGGAGATTGAATTCTTGAAGTCTGAGATTTGTAAATTATCTAGTAAACAAACTCAGACTGGAACTGCTGCAAAGCCACTGCCGCAGAGACATACTAGGAATGGCAGATGGATTACTGTAGGATCTGGTAGACTTAGAGTTGTGGATAAAAGGCATATTGCACAGTCTGCTGCTCTACATAATTCATTTTCTGCACTTTCAGAGTGTAATGGTGTTGTGGAGAGAGGCACTGAGGCTAGTGGTGTTGTGGAGAGAGGCACTGAGGCTAGTGGTGTTGTGGAGACCGGCTTGGAGACTATGGTGAGGCCTAATAGAAAGCAGTTGTTGTTGGGGGATTCCATCATAAGAGGTGTGGAGATGGACAATGGTGGTCTTGTGAGGTGTCTTCCCGGAGCTACTGCTCACAGAGACAGGAGACGTATCTGTAATATTGTTAAGCAAGCAAAGCAGGAAGGGGAATTGGATGTACTTGTCTATCTAGGGACAAATGACTTGGCTTGCAATGAGGTTTCAGAGGTTAAGGAAGTTTTAGTGTTTTTGCCAATGATATACGGCAGGTTGCTTCCACACTGTCATTCTCTGAAGTTCTGCCTGTGCATAACACTCAGAACGACAGGCGGATGCGTATTAGGGACTTTAATTTGTGGCTTGGTGAATGGTGTCGGGAGCAAAGATTTGGCTTTATTTCTCATGGTAGCTCTGTTTGGAATGGAAATAACCTGTACAAAAAAGATGGTTTGCATCTTTCTCAAAGGGGAACAAATGTTCTCAGTGAGCAGTTCAGAGGTTTTGCTAGGATGTATTTAAACTAGGAGGGGGGGGCAAAAGGGTGATAAAACATCAATTTAATTGTCCCCCAAAACAAGGACAGAAGGTGCCTGTAGCAAGTGTGTTAACAAATGATAAGCTTAGAGTCATGTCTACAAATGCTCGCAGTTTAGGGAATAAGATCCATGAACTTGTGGCAATAATGGCAACTGATAGTATAGATTTAGTCGCTGTTACTGAGACATGGTACAATGAGAAAAACTGACTGGGACATAGCAATACCAGGGTACTCTTTATATAGAAAAGACAGGAAAGGCAAGAAAGGGGGAGGGGTGGCCCTGTATGTGAAGGGTAGCATAAAATCTAGCCTAATAAAAGTTAGTGAGGTGAACATAGAGTCCGTTTGGGTTACGTTAGAATTTGGTACGTTAGTTTAGGCAGAAAGAGGTTAAGCAAGTTATAAGAGCTTCCAAATCACACACGGAAGAGAAAATAGCACAGTCAGTAAAAAAGGGGGACAAAACTTTTTTTAGATACATAAATGAGAAAAGAAAAGTAAAACAAGGATTAGTTAGATTAATGTAGAAGAGGATAAAGGTCTAGCTGACTGCCTCACGTGTTCCGCCTAGCTCTTAGAGCGTGCCGCGCGTCTCGGGCACGCTCTTCAAGGGGCAGTGGGAGCCAAAAAATGAAATGTGCTCCCATTGGCCCCTGTCATCCTACATTCCCCAGACACTCACATTTTGGGGGCGTGGATATGACAGGGGCCAATCAAAGTAAAGTTTAGGGTATTTATACTTACCTCTCCCTTAACTCCCTGCCCTATCGTGGTTTCTGTTTCAGTTCCCTTTAGCGCTTGTTGTGTTCAGTTGTGATTTTCGTGCTTGACCTTGGCTTTGTATCTGACTCCGTTTATCTCTCTATCCCTGTTTTGTCTTGTTTGTCAGCTTACTGACTACTGTGTACCAGACCTTGGCTAGTTTTTGTTCTCGCTGTCTCTTTGTTCCCTTGACCTCGGCTTGTTCTTGACTCTGTCTATTCTCTGCTATACGGCGAGTCCGGCCATTCTAAGGTCCGGTAAGTCGTATGTGCTCTATCTGTCGATTGTTGAACTAAATCCTGCGTGTAGGGGTAAACTACCGTGACAGGACCTCAGTTAAGAAAAAGGATAAATGAGTCATTTATTACATGTGAGTTTATAGAGGAAGAGGTTCTATTTCAACTGTCAAAAGTAAAGACAAATAAGTCAATGGGACCTGATGGAATACACCCACAGCTATTAAAAGAGCTTAGTGGTGTACTAGCAAAACCATTAGCAGATTTATTTAACCAATCATTGTTAACAGGAGTAGTCCCAGAAGATTGGAAGTTAGCGAATGTTGTGCCCATTTACGAGAAAGGTAATAGGGAGGAGTCGGGCAACTATAGGCCACTAAGCCTTACTTCAGTAGTGGGGAAAGTGATGGAAACCATGTTAAAGGATAGGATTGTTGAACATCTAAAAACACATGGATTTCAAGATCAGAGACAACATGGGTTTACTTCAGGGAGATCATGCCAAACTAATCTTATATATTTTTTTGATTGGGTAACTAAAATTATAGATCAGAGTGGTGCAGTAGACATTGCTTACCTAGATTTTAGTAAGGCTTCTGACACTGTTGCACATAGAAGGCTTATCACTAAACTGCAATCTTTAAGTTTGGATTCCAATATTGTTGAATGGGTAAGGCAGTGGCTGAGTGACAGGCAACAGAGGGTTGTAGTTAATGGAATATATTCGAAGCTTGGACTTGTCACCAGTGGGGTACCTCAGGGATCTGTACTTGGACCCATTCCCTTTAATATTTTTATTAGTGATATTGCAGAAGGTCTTGATGGTAAGGTATGTCTTTTTGCGGATGATACTAAAATATGTAACAAGGTTGATGTTCCAGGAGGGATAAGCCAAATGGCAAATGATTTAGGTAAACTAGAAAAATGGTCAGAATTGTGGCAACTGACATATAATATGGATAAGTGCTTGATAATGCATCTTGGACGTAAAAACCCAAGGGCAGAGTACAGAATATTTGATAGAGTCCTAACCTCAACATATGAGGAAAGGGATTTAGGGGTGATTATTTCTGATGACTTAAAGGTAGGCAGACAATGTAATAGAGCAATAGGAAATGCTAGCAGAATGCTTGGTTGTATAGGGAGAGGTATTAGCAGTAGAAAGAGGGAAGTGCTCATGCCATTGTACAGAACACTGGTGAGACCTCACTTGGAGTATTGTACACAGTACTGGATACCGTATCTTCAGAAGGATATTGATACCTTAGAGAGGGTTCAGAGAAGGGCTACTAAACTGGTTCATGGATTGCGGGATAAAACTACCAGGAAAGGTTAAAGGATCTTAACATGTATAGCTTGGAGGAAAGACGAGACAGGGGGGATATGATAGAAACATTTAAATATATAAAGGGAATCAACACAGTAAAGGAGGAGACTATATTTAAAAGAAGAAAAACTACCACAACAAGAGGACATAGTCTTAAATTAGAGGGACAAAGGTTTAAAAATAATATCAGGAAGTATTACTTTACTGAGAGGGTAGTGGATGCATGGAATAGCCTTCCAGTTGAAGTGGTAGAGGTTAACACAGTAAAGGAGTTTAAGCATGCGTGGGATAGGCATAAGGCTATCCTAACTATAAGATAAGGCCAGGGGCAAATGAAAGTATTTAAAAAATTGGGTGACCCTCCCACCCACTCCTCATTTCAACACTTTCTCTTTCCATTTACTTTACTTTCTTACTCCTTGGTGGGTCCTCTTTATTTACAGGCCTACCGTATCGTCGGTCTCGGCACACCACAACCGACTTGCTCCCTTTATACTATCCTACGCTTATGCTGGAACCTTACTCCATATACGGCTATTTGCCCCTTACACAAATATATATATGTGAATTTCTATATCTGTTTGTATATGCACATGCATGTCTCTGTGTTTGTGTGTTTGGGAATGGGTATGTATAGGAATAAGTATCTGTTTGCATCTGTGAAACTATGTGTGAGTATGAGTGGAAATGTGCATGTGTATGAGTTTGTATGAGAATTCCGAGAGCTATACCATTAAAGTTCATGGAAAAAGTTAAAATAATCTACTTTTATCCCATTATTTATTGCTTTTATATAGTATTTAAGAATTATATATTATAATGTATAGAATGGAAATTTTTAGGTTTTGTTTTGAAAGTTAGAAGAGATGAAATGCTAAAGTCTCTTGGTATTATCAATCTAATTATTTTACTGCCAACAAATTTTGGGCATTGCTAATGAATATGTGCCAATTTCCTGTCTTCGGAGTGGCATCTCCATCTTGTATGAGCTATAGAGTGGCAGATGATATGTATATCAGTGGACTAATGCATACCTCACAGATTGAGACAGCTTGACAAAGACCTTTGGGGTCGAAACGTTGCTGTTGTGGTTCCTAATAAAGTACCTGTCTTGAATCAAGGAGTGCCTGGACCTCTATTACTTTAATATTAAGACAGAGGCTGACTGAAAGGTACCTGACTAGCTCCACTCAGGGAAGAAAATATACAGAGCACTGCTGAAGCTCTCTATGTAAATTCTTAGTGCTCCCAGCACACTCTACCATAGCTAATGATGCACACACATTGTTCTTGCTATGTGGGAGACATCATATGTGGGAGATACCAGATCTGGTATTTATTTATTTATTCATAAAATATTTTACCAGGATGGATACATTGAGATTTCTCTAATTTTCAAGTATGTCCTGGGTCCACAAAACATTGCATTGTTACAATAGGATACAATATTACAAAAATACAATAAACAAACTATATATATATATATATATATATATATATATATATATATATACACACACACTCAAAAAAATAAAGGGAACACTTAAACAACACAATGTAACTCCAAGTCAATCACACTTCTGTGAAATCAAACTGTCCACTTAGGAAGCAACACTGAGTGACAATCAATTTCACATGCTGTTGTGCAAATGGGATAGACAACAGGTGGAAATTATAGGCAATTAGCAAGACACCCCCAATAAAGGAGTGGTTCTGCAGGTGGTGACAACAGGCCACTTCTCAGTTCCTATGCTTCCTGGCTGTTGTTTTGGTCACTTTTGAAAACTGGCGGTGCTTTCACACTAGTGGTAGCATGAGCTGGAGTCTACAACCCACACAAGTGGCTCAGGTAGTGCAGCTCATCCAAGATGGCACATCAATGCGAGCTGTGGCAAGAAGGTTTGCTGTGTCTGTCAGCGTAGTGTCCAGAGCATGGAGGCGCTACCAGGAGACAGGCCAGTATATCAGCAGACGTGGAGGAGGCCGCAGGAGGGCAACAACCCAGCAGCAGGACCGCTACCTCCACCTTTGTGCAAGGAGGAACAGGAGGAGCTAGACATTATGTGGCTGGAGTGTGTAAGCAGTTCCTGCACGACAAAGGCATTGATGCTATGGACTGGCCCGCCTGTTCTCCAGACCTGAATCCAATTGAGCACATCTGGGACATCATGTCTCGCTCCATCCACCAATGTTACGTTGCACCACAAACTGTCCAGGAGTTGGCAGATGCTTTAATCCAGGTCTGGGAGGAGATCCCTCAGGAGACCATCCGCCACCTCATCAGGAGCATGCACAGGCATTGTAGGGAGGTCAAACAGGCACGTGGAGGCCACACACACTACTAAGCCTCATTTTGACTTGTTTTAAGGAGATTACATCAAAGTTGGATCAGCCTGTAGTGTGTTTTTCCACTTTAATTTTGAGTGTGACTCCAAATCCAGACCTCCATGGGTTGAAAAATTTGATTTCCATTTTTTAATTTTTGTGTGATTTTGTGGTCAGCACATTCAACTATGTAAAGAACAAAAGTATTCCAGAAGAATTTTTAATTCATTCAGATCTAGGATGTGTTAGTTTTGTGTTCTCTTTATTGTTTTGAGCAGTGTATTTGTGTATATTGGCTGTTTTTGAGGGGGATATACCTGGGAAGCCCCATAGAGAAGCATTTTAAGATTTTTGTGTGTTCTACTGCACCAAGCACTTTATGGTGAGGGTATTTATATATCTCTCACACCCTCACCATAAATATATTGAATTGAAAATAACAAAATAAAATAAAAAATCTAATTCTAACAATCTTAAAGCAATGCATTTGCATATGAGAGACCCATCCCATTCAGGAAAGTGTCTCAGCCTCTCTTTCTTGCCTATGAATTTTTATAGGCAACAGCCTTGCATCTGTCTACCAGCTGAAGCTCAACAGAAGATGGGTGTTGGAACAGGACAATGACCCAAAGCATAGAAGTAAATCAACAACAGAATGGCTTAAACAGAAGAAAATATGCCTTCTGAAGTGGCCCAGTCAGAGTCCTGACCTCAACCCGATGTAGATGCTGTGGCATGACCTCAAGAAAGCGATTCACACCAGACATCCCAAGAATATCGCTGAACTGAAACAGTTCTGTAAAGAGGAATGGTCAAGAATTACTAATGACCGTTGTGCACGTCTGATCTGCAACTACGGGAAACGTTTTGTTGAAGTTATTGCTGCCCAAGGAGGTTCAACCAGTTATTAAATCCAAGGGTTCACATACTTTTTCCACCTGCACTGTGAATGTTTACATGGTGTGTTCAATACAAACATGGCAACATTTCATTCTTTGTGTGTTATTAGTTTAAGCAGACTGTGGTTGTCTATTGTTGTGACTTAGATGATGATCAGATCACATTTTATGACCAATTTGTGCAAAAATCCATATCATTCCAAAGGGTTCACATACTTTTTCTTGCAACTGTATATATAAAATTATGCAGCACCCTGTTGAATGTTAAGGCAGTGTCAATAACTGCATTTATTTAATATGAATACAGGTACATTCCAGTATATAGAAATATATATAAAATACAATTTTAAAACCTATCATATAATAGTAAACGTCATCAATTCATGATCTAAAAATATTTTTAAAAACAAATAAAAATTACATTTTACACTTTTGCTTTTAATTTAAATACTTTTTATTTTGAGCATGCTTCACAACAAAATACTACACGCTTGTAGATAAATTACCCTGGAACACGCTTAAAAACTCTCAAGATTGTATTCTACTGGAAACTGTTTCACAACAAGACTAAATCAGAAACTGAAAAATGTAGAGTTGTCCAGGATTGTGGATATTTTTTATTTGTTACTAAAAGAGTTTATAGTAATAGTAATAGTTTATAGTAATAATAATGAACAGATCACTTTATTCAACTAAAAAAGTAATTCAATTAAATGCAAAAATTTTAATAATCAATATTATTCTACCTACTTCACAAAAACAAATATTTCTTCCTTAAAAAGCTATAATTATGAACTTTGGCCTGAGACAGATAAGAAAGTACTCCAGGTGAGAGTATGACACGTGCGACACAAACATGAGCTGAAATTTGTTGTAAAAATTCTGCCACCATACTGGACACAGAAGAATCTGTAAATATATATTTGCCATACAATGTGCACAGATAAACAGCACAAAATAAAATAGGGGACAGTAAAAAGTTGTATAAAAGTCACTCTGTTTGTTGTGTTGTCTTTTTAAAGCTGAGCTTTATAAAGAAGACTGTTTTAGGAGGGTCCGTATAAAATGCCCCAGTGCATTTTAGTAAATTAAGAGAAACTTGTTTCAGTTTGGGGCTTCCAAGAATCAGAACAATAGACTGTGCAGGCGGATAACTGTAGATAACCATTAAACAGGCACAGAATCCGGGACTACTGGGAGGGAAAACATCTATGAACATGAAAATCTCAGATATGTAGAAAAGCATATATAGCAAGAGGAGGCAGCTAATTGTCCTGGCTGCCCTTACTCGACCTTCAGCATGACCACTCGACTCTCCATTTGTATTTCTATCAACTTTGTGCCTGTGGGTCACCAGGGCTTTGATAATTAACACATCGGCAATCCCAACAAGAACTAATGGAAGTGAACAGCTAATGAGGTTACTTGGAAGCAGATAGATGACATTCAGTTTGGGAACAGAAATTTCTGTATTTTGATTGGACGATGTGTTAAAATCTTGTTCATCCCTGTAGAAGTTCCAGGCAGCAGGGAGGCCAGTGGTCATTGAGGTAAAGATGGAGGCTATTAGGAGGTGTGGAACCCACCGTGACACAACCAACTTTAACCTTATTAAAAGGGGATGAGTGAATATTACAATCTGCAAGCAATAATAAACAGAGAGGCAAACAGTGAACCAGAAACTTGAGTAGACCGGGAGGATCAGCAGGACTGTGAAGGTGATATACACCTTATCCGTAAAGTAGAGATCAGTGTGCAGGAAACTTACATAGTCATTAGTCAACATAATGAACTGAAATAAAACATTTGATGCAGACAGTGTGGCCAGGATGAGGTCTGGGGAGCTAAGGTTCTTCCCTTTGATCTTATCGATAATATTCACAACAATAATGAATGTGTTAGTTAATACTCCTATTAAAGTGCTGAGCCCCAACATTGCCATGGAGGCTAAAATAAATATAGGTAACATCAGTAACGAAGACAGTGCCGTGTTACATATAATTTTGAAGGGACTACTGTACTCCTAGAGATGACAATATAGATGTTCAATTCTATTGTTGAGCATCAAAGAATAATAGTGGAGGAACTCATGAAGAAGCTGGAAAGAGAGAGATTAAGACAGGTTATTTATGTAAAATAGAGGAATTGTCACTAAAAAAATAAAAGCAACAAAATTAAAGTGTTGGGTAATTATCACAAAAGAAAATAAAATAAAATCAACATTAAGTATTTGGTACAAAATGAGACTTTAGCTACCCGTGTTACACCTCAATTTTCAATTTCCATATGTCTTCACTTTCCTGGCTGTTTTCTGGCTTTTTTTTTTTATTTATTCTTTAATTTTTATCTGGAAACACTATTCACAAATTTGGGGAAACCAATATTATGAAAGTGATTTTTTTCTGCTCAATTTATAAAATCCTCTAGCCGCACACTGCATTTCTATACTTGAGCTAATATGTTTTACGCACAAATGGGAGACTTACAGGGTTGTTTTGAGTTTGGGGTGTCTGTGAGAGTGGTGGGCTTGAGCAAGGTGGTTTGGTGTATATGTGCTTCCTAGGGTGATGAATCAGTTTTGGGTTGTATGTATTTTGCATGTGGGGAAGCAGGTGTAGGTTCGTGTGTAAGTGTGTTTTAAAAAAAAATACTTGAAACATAGACACCATGTACACTGTGGTGGGGGTGGGGTGTTTGTCTAACTCTTAAGAATACCCTGTATTATTGAATTAAGTTAATGAAAATATTTCTAAACCATTAACCTCTAGCATTACACAGTCAGGCAGGCTGTCTACAAATGAGGGAAAGTTAACAACATTTATACAATTCTATAGCTACTTCTAAGATGTGTTACTTTAACTTATTAGATCTCCCGTTCTAAGTTTTCCCACATTGTTGTATAGTACTGTAACTCATTACAACATTAAAGCGGCCATTGCTATGCTTTTTACTTCACCTAACACATCAGGAGTAGTCAATGGTTGCACGTCAGGCAGTTTGTTTTATAAGATGACTTTACTTAAATATTATCTATCGACTTAAAGATTACTTAGATATTGTCTAGCGTTGATCCAGTGTATTCCTGTATAGGCTTGTAGGGGTACTTTTATTTGTTACAATCAGGTTTAACTTGTCTGACTACTTTGTTATGTGTGACCCAGAGAGTTCCTATATCACCCATGTCTGTCTTTGATTGTTAGAGATTGGCTTCCATAAACATCCCTTCCCTCCTCAATCAGACTTTCACCCAGCCTCCATTCCTTCAAAAAATCTTTGAAAACTCACTTCTTCATTAAAGCGTATCAATTAAACTGTCAGCAGGTTTCTCATCCCCCAACCCATGACTCCGTTCCTTCACCTGTCAAAAATGACCTACCAAGCACTCAATAAACCCTTCTGTAAAAAACTATTTAATTCCCCTACTTTAACCCTTTGTGTCACTATACCCCACTCCCTCTAGCATGTAAGCTCATCGAGCAGGGCCCTCAACCCCCTCTGTTCCTGTACGTCAGTGGTCTGATCTCAATTATGTGTCTGTTAGTCCACCCATTGTACAGCGCTACGGAATTTGTTGGCGCTATATAAATAATAAAATAATAATAATAATAATAATAATAATGTAAGAACTTGTCTGAACATTGGTTTCAGATCTATTCAAATAACTGTCACGGCATAGTTAATTATACACACGTTCACAGCTGCGGATCCATTCCAATACTTCTCCTATTATTTGTCCAGCAAACAAAGGTCCTAGTTGGTCACTTAACATAAATAAAATCAAGTTTTAATCCCAGTTTTAAGCAATAGCAGTTTTAAATTTCAGGCTTATTATAGGCAGAATTCTTTTTTGTTTGTGACCACTTTGAAACCACTCACGCAATACAATACAAAACAATCTGAACAGCTCAAAACAGGCTAGTATGCATTTTTTGAGATGCCCAGTCTGTGCATAAGATACAAAGACATAGTTCTAAATTCCCTGCACAGTCTTAGGTCAGATAACCAGTGATTCTGACCAAAGAAATAGTCACCTCCATGGAGAAAAGGAAAGTCAGGATATACACTGAAAAAAGAATTTATATGTACGCATTACAGACATATGCACACAAGGCTGTAATACATGCAATTTTTTATTTCAATAAAATCCTTTTCTTTCTTGCTTTCTATCTTTCTTTCTTTCTTTCCTGTCTGTCTAATAAAATGTGAGAAATAGGTAATTTGTGTAGCATGTCAGCTCATGTTTTCCTCAGTAATCCTATCTCCAAATTACTACAATGCTAAACTTGCCTAAATATAGTATTCTACAATAATTAAGTTCTGGCAGTGAAACTGGTAGATTATTCTCACCGTGCTGTGCTGTGTTATCTCTCTGATTCTTTCATTTTCTTTTTGATATTGCAGTGGCAACAATTTATAAGGTGTCCTTTTCCCCAATGATTAAGGGGAGTGCCTGTAGGTTACAGTTAATTATAGAGTATTCTTGCCTTTTTATTCCCCTAACACTTTCAAATAACGATTTGGCACAAAACTAAATAATGACCTTTGTTCTTAATGAAAATGTTCTGTATTTTGAGAACCAATTATTGTGGTTGCTAAACTGACTCAATGTCACTTTTGAGTTTTTCATTAAAATAGAATATTTAATTGAACCTCCAATTAATAGCAATCATAAGACAAAATAGTCTATGCTAGATCTGGCCATGGGCTATTGGAGAATTCGAGAGAAGGTGAAGAAGAAGTCTGACATCATCACTCCGTTCGGGCTTTACCAGCTTTCTGTAATTCCATTCAGAATGAAGAACGCACCCTTTACCAGCGATTAGTTGACCAGCTCGTCCGGGGACTTTGCGTGTGCATACCTGGATGATATTGCTATCTGTAGCGCTTCCTGGTCAAATCATGTACAGTAAGTACTGTTAGTTCTCAACTGGATTGGGAAAGCAATGCTGACAATTAAATCCGGCAAATGTAACTATACCATGGGGAAGATCCAGAATTTAGGCCATTGGGTGAGGGGAGGGCAGGTGAAGGCCCCATACCAAGAAGGATGTGCTTATCTTCTTGGTGACTTTGGGATATTTTAGTAAGTTTGTGCCCCAGTACAGTGCCATTGCAAAACCTTTAACAGATATGACCAGGAAAAAGGTTACATGCACGCCGGAATGCGAGTCCACCTTCTTTCAGGTAAAAGAAAGTTCAAGTACCCACCCGGTGTTGGCCACCCTGGATCACAACAAACTATTTATATGGCATTTTATGTATGGCATTGGGGCAGTCTCAGGTCAAGTGCATAGTCAAGAGATTGAGCATTCAGTAGCTTTTCTCCGTCGAAAGCTGTTGGCTCGAGAGGTCAGCTATGCGGCCATAGAGAAAGAGTGCCTTGTTGTAGTCTGGGCTCTCAAGAAGCTACAAACCTATCTCTATGGCAGAGAGTTCACTGTGGTAACAGACCACAATCCTCTCTGCTGGCTAAACCGAGTGGCAGGTGACAATGGGCGACTGCTGAGATGGAGCTTGGCACTTCAACAGTACAATCTTACAATCCAATACCACAAAGTCCAGTCACAGGTCCGGCACGTCCATAATGCGGCACAAGCGGCTGCCTTAGGGTGCATCGGCCCGAGGGGCGCTAGATTTAAGTGACCGGCAGGAGGTGGGTGCACAGCGCTCCCTCTTTTCATGCACTCTGTGTAGCGTGGCCAAGCGGAGCAGTGCTCACTGCGGTACAGGAACTTATTTTTCCTGTACCCGGCCGGACTGAAAGGAAGTGCTCACTGATAGAGCACTTCATATCAGTCTGGCTGGGTACAAGAGACTAGGGATGTGCATGAGAAAAATTTACGGTTCGGCATTTTGAAATTTGACACTTTGGAACTTTGGCACTTCGACACTTCGGAACATCGGCAACTTCCAGTTGTGGGTGGGGGGCCTAAATTAGAATAAGGGGTGGGGGACCTATTGTCCCCTGAGTGGCAGGTGGGGGCCCTAAGTTAGTATGGGGGGGGACCTATAGTCCTCCCCCTCAACCCCCACCCCTGAGCGGCAGGTGGGGGCCCTAAATACCAATAAGGGGGGTACCTACTGTCCTCCCCCCTGGCCCCCACCCCTGAGCGGTGGGTGGGGGCCCTAAATTAGAAAAATGGGGGGTCCTATTGTCCTCCCTCCCCTGCCCCAACCCCTGAGCAGCGGGTGGGGGCCCTAAATAAAAATATAACCCCCCCAAACCCCCAAACCTCTAGTCACCCCCCTCCCCAAAAAAATATTTAACCCCTACCTACCCCCCTCACCCTAAAAATAGTGAGGAAAGACCATTAACTAGGTACCTGAAAAAAATAAACTTTTTCTAAAATCTTCTTTTTTCAGCTCCAAAAAAGGCCAAATAAAAATCCATAATAAAGAAAGAGGGAGGAGTTATGGGGTAGGAAACACTACCACCACTCCTCCAACAAAGAGGTTACAGGAGGTATAGGGGGCTTAACACCAAAATTAATAATAGTAAAGACAAAGAAAATGGGGTGGGAAGTCCACTCACGACAAGTGGGTGGAGTGCCTAACCCATTTAAAAGTACCTCCTAATGTGCAACGTCACATAAATAGGGTAAACAACCTTTATTGAAAAATACTAAAAAATATATACAATAATGATAGTGCTAATAGTACCGGATACATCAAAAGAAATATATAAATATATAAAAGGTAGTAAAGTGAGCGCTTACACCTAAAGAGAATTGGAAAGGCTGGTCCTGTAAAATAATACAGCTAGATATATAGTGGAGGTGAACAATATAGAAAAGTCTATCCAGATATTAACTAAATATATAGCTGTATGGACTAGTCAAATCCTATTGGTAAGAGTAAAAGACACAAGGGGCCTGGGAAAGAAGGAGACACAGAGGCTGGGGGGAGTAAGAAACACAAAGGAGCGTAGTAGGAGATACACAAGGGAGGTGTAAGACAAACTATGGGGAAGAAATAGGGGATAAGACACTAAAGGGGTAAGACATTTAAAAAAGGAGATAAGAAACAAATGTTGGGTTAAGAGACACAGAGGTGAAGATGCTTTTGGAGGTCCTCCAAAATCATCTTCACCTGTGCACCCAAAAATCTTTGCACCGGCTCTGTCCAGTCACATGGCAATGCTGAAGGACTGTCTAGGAGAGCAGAGGGGAACCCTGTCCTCCTGCAGACTTTGACCTGGGCTGTAGGGTCCCAGCATGCAGCAGGACTTTCTTTGGGGGGAGAAATGTGACAAAAAGGTACTTTAATGTGTCACATAGCACAAGTGGCAGAGCCCCTGCCTCCCCTCCAGCCTGGACCACAAACATTGTGATATAGTTTGTCATTCTGAGAAATCTGCCTGCTATGCATTTGTTGTAAAGATAGACTTGCAGATGGGGAAACAGAAGTGTAGAGATAATGGTGTAGTTTATATATACTGTCGGCGGTGATGTGCTGAAGTGCTTAATGAGTGTTCCTTTAACAGGCTTTTTTACAAGAGTTGACTGCCTACTCTAAACAGCTAACCTTGTTGTAGTTGGGACTCAACCCTTTCCACGTACCATTATTCTCCCAAGGGTTGCCCATAGAACTCCAGTAGCCTACAGCTTTACTCTTATTTGTAAAGACTGCTGTAATATCATGTTTCTTGAAGTGATGTCTCAGAAATAGTTCACTATGTATCCAAGACTTAGATTAGTCTTTTTATGGGCAATAGCTATGCTACATTTCCACTAGGACATCACACTGTCCCTCTCACATCTTGCACCCACACCTTTCTCTTTGATGTTGATCAAAAAGCTTAATTGGAGAAAAGGAGATTAGAATGCCAGACTACATAGATTTAGAATGTCTCTGACTGACATGTATGTGATGTTACAATGTATTATTATATTGTTTAATTGTTATGTAAATTGTTCACTCTGATATATGACATCCCTTGTGACCTTTATGTCTTTTTCTCATTTTTTGATGATTGCTTTGCAATGCCTGTAATGTCACAATAACAATTGATATACTACAAAAAAAAAATACCCTATTACACAAGTAAACAAAAGGTAATAGGAGTTGCATTATGGACTGGCTTTGCACAATATATTTTTCTGACCAGGTACCTCATTATTGGTTTAGAAGAAGCTCTACTGGAAAGTCTTAATATGCAAATTAATATCCACTTGAATATTGCAGGATTTACCTTAAATTAATTACCATTTTTGTGATTACACATTTGTACATTTTCAACAAAGTTTGTCTTTTTTATTATTGTTATTATTGTTTCTCAGCTTTTGAATTCAATTGTCTTCACTGAAAGGAACACTCTGAATCCTCATAACAATTTATTTGGGCAGGAGGGTCTGAGTGCCTCTTACCTTCAGAGATTAAACCATTTCCAGAGGTTTAAGTCTGAGGTTTGTTGCCGGCGCCTGATATCACTCTCATGTAAACTGTCCCAGCTGCCGCAATATGAGGTAGGTGTGACGGGATGCTGGTTATAGATTGAGAACATGTCAGGGTTTGATCAAGGAGGGGTGCTGTGAAACAATTAGAACACAATATGCAGCAAATTATATCAGACATTATCAAACACAAGCTTGCCCTGACATCAACCTCGAGTTATGAGCTAACCTCCTAGCTCCTACCATCATCCCTGCCTTAATGCACTAACACCATGACATTTTGAGCATCAAGCAATGCTGTGACAAATAATTCTATAACACCAATCTGGAACCGCAGAGGCATAACTAGAAATCACTGGGTCCCGCTGCAAAAAAAATGCCCTGGGCCCCTCCAAGTGTCTCATACCCCTCAACCCCCTATCCGTCTCATCCCCCCCAGCCCCTCCATGTGTCATTGACTATGCCCCAGCCGCCCATGTCGGCCATTCCCTCTATCCCAGCCCCCCCCATGTGTGTTATTCCCTCTGTCCCAGCCCCTCCATGTGTGTCATTCCTTCCGTCCCAGCCACCATGTGTGTCATTCCCTCCGTCCCAGCCCGTCCATGTGTGTCCTTCTCTCCCCACTACTGTAAACTAAGTTACATAGTTACATAGTTACATAGCTGAAAAGAGACTTGCGTCCACTAAGTTCAGCCTTCCTCACATATGTTTTTGCTGTTGATACAAAAGAACTTCAAAAACCCAGTTTTTGAAGTAGTATCTGTTTCTGTGTGTAAGGGATGCATTGTGTGTGTGTGTGTGTGTGTGTGTAAGGGAGGCATATTGTGTGCATTGTGTTTGTGTGTGTGTGTTGGGTTGCGCTGTGTGTGTGTGTGTGTAGGGATGCACGTGTGTATGTAAAGATGCAGTGTGTGTGTGTGTGTGTGTACTGATGCATTACGTGTGTTCGTGTGTAGGGATTCAATGTGTGTGTAGGGATGCATCATGTGTGTTTCCTGTGTAGGGATGCAATGTGTGTGTGTATGGATGCATTGTGTGGATGCATTGTGTGTGTAGGGATGCATTTGATTTTGTGTGTGTGTTGGGTTGCATTGTGTGTGTAGGCATGCGGTGTGTGTGTGTAGGGATGCATTATGTGTGTTCGTGTGTAGGGATGCAATGTGTGTGTTTATGTGTGTGTAGGGATGCATTGTGTGTGTGTAGGGATGCGTTGTGTGCAGAGATGCATTGTGTGTAGGTATGCAGTGTGTGTGTGTATGGATGCAGTGTGTGTGTGTGTGTGTGTGCATGTGTGTGTGTAGGGATGCAGTGAATGTGTCTGTACGGATCCAGTGTGTGTGTCTGTACGGATGCAGTATGTATGTATGTGTAGGGATGCAGTGTGTGTGTGTGTGTGTGTGTGTGTGTGTAGGGATGCAGTGTGTATGTGTGTGTAGATATGCATTGTGTGTGAGAGAGTGTGTTTGTTGGGGCTGTTGGTGCTGAAAAGGGAGTATATTTTATTTTGTTAATGTAATTTAAAAAACAATTATTTAGTATATCTCCCCTTCCCTGTTTCCTACCAGCATCCAGGGAGAGGGTGGTGGTGCTGCAGAGGCTCTTTGCCTTCACCTATACCGGGTGAAGGCTCTTCCTGTGAGTCCCGGCACCACGTGTGATCGAGCATTGCCATGATTACCACAGCAATGCTCGGAAAGTCAGAACTTGGCCAGCCTCAGAGGTGAAGGCAGAGAGCCTCCACCCCTTCCTGCTGCGCAAACTTTGCAAAGACCCAGGGATGGATATCAAAAGATCTCCCTGATACGGTCTGTGTACATGAAAGGGGCCAGGGCTTGTGGGGCCCTCAGGTGGCATGGGCCCCTTACAAGTGAAGTAGCTGTACCCCCCAACTGACCCATGGTCACAGGGATCGCACCTGCGGCCAGGCCTCCTGGAGTGGCGTGCCCGGTCGCAGCTGCAACCCCCATGACCGTGGTAGGCACACCACTGGGGAACCAGATCATTCACCTGAAAGAAAAAGAAAAACCAGCAGCAAACAGCAAGAGCTTGACAAAAACAAGAACAAGCTTACAATAAGGGATGGAGGGTGGGACAAACTTCTTCCTGCTCCAAAATTAATTTCTGGCAGTTATTCCCAGACCCATCCCAGTATATATACTCTAATTGCATAGCTCTGTCCTCCATATAAACCTACCAATCCTGACTGCCCTGTTCTTCTTCTCTAGGGCTTCCATAGGCTGCATTACAGATGTAGCCTCAACCACCATGCTGTCATACCATATAAAAATATCACTGACACAGACATAGTGAGTAGAAAAGGTCACAGCAATTTTTATTAAACCATAGTCATTGTCATAATAATAAATCATGTAACACAATCAAACAGAAATCTTCAACCATATAACCTAGTCAATGACAATCAGGGCCACCACCAGAAATTTTGGGAACCCTGACAAAGCACAAGGTCTGCCCCCCCCCCCTCGCCTGGCAGGCCTCCCGCCCCACAATGAATGCAGTGTGTGTTAGTGTAATGAATGCAGTGTGTGTTAGTGTAATGAATGCAGTGTGTGTGTCAGTGTAGTGAATGCAGAGTGTGTGTTAGTGTAATGAATGCAGAGTGTGTGTCAGTGTAGTGGATGCAGTGTGTGTGTCAGTGTAGTGAATGCAGTGTGTGTGTCAGTGTAGTGGATGCAGTGTTTGTTAGTGTAGTGGATGCAGTGTGTGTGTTAGTGCAGTGGATGCTGTGTGTGTGTTAGTGCAGTGAATACAGAGTGTGTGTTAATGTAATGAATGCAGTGCGTGTTAGTGTAGTGGATGCAGTGTGTGTGTCAGTGTAGTGAATGCAGAGTGTGTGTCACTGCAGTGGATGCAGTGTGTGTTAGTGTTGTGGATGCAGTGTGTGTGTGTGCATGTGTTTGTGTGTAGGGATGCAGTGTGTGTGTAGGGATGCAGTGTGTGTGTCTGTACGGATGCAGTATGTATGTATGTGTAGGGATGCAGTGTGTGTGTGTGTGTGTGTAGGGATGCAGTGTGTGTGTGTGTAGGGATGCAGTGTGTATGTGTGTAGATATGCATTGTGTGTGAGAGAGTGTGTTTGTTGGGGCTGTTGGTGCTGAAAAGGGAGCATATTTTATTTTGTTAATGTAATTTAAAAAAACTATTATTTAGTATATCTCCCCTTCCCTGTTTCCTACCAGCATCCAGGGAGAGGGTGGTGGTGCTGCAGAGGCTCTCTGCCTTCACCTATGCTGGGTGAAGGCTCTTCCTGTGAGTCCTGGCACCACGTGTGATCGAGCATTGCCATGATTACCACAGCAATGCTCGGAAAGTGAAAACTTAGCCAGCCTCAGAGGTGAAGGCAGAGAGCCTCCACCCCTTCCTGCTGCGCAAACTTTGCAAAGACCCAGGGATGGATATCAAAAGATCTCCCTGATACGGTCTGTGTACATGAAAGGGGCCAGGGCTTGCGGGGCCCTCAGGTGGCCTGGGCCCCTTACAAGTGAAGTAGCTGTACCCCCCAACTGACCCATGGTCGCAGGGATCGCACCTGCGGCCAGGCCCCCTGGAGTGGCGTGCCCGGTCGCAGCTGTAACCCCCATGACCGTGGTAGGCACACCACTGGGGAACCAGATCATTCACCTGAAAGAAAAAGAAAAAACAGCGCAAACAGCAAGAGCTTGAAAAAAACAAGAACAAGCTTACAATGGAGGATGGAGGGTGGGACAAACTTCTTCCTGCTCCAAAATTAATTTCTGGCAGTTATTCCCAGACCCATCCCAGTATATATACTCTAATTGCATAGCTCTGCCCTCCATATAAACCTACCAATCCTGACTGCCCTGTTCTACTTCTCTAGGGCTTCCATAAGCTGCATTACAAATGTAGCCTCAACCACCATGCTGTCATACCATATAAAAATATCACTGACATAGACATAGTGGGTAGAAAAAGTCACAGCAATTTTTATTAAACCATAGTCATTGTCATAATAATAAATCATGTAACACAATCAAACAGAAATCTTCAACACCTTGTGCTTTGCAGTGTGTGTTAGTGTACTGAATGCAGAGTGTGTGTTAGTGTAGTGGATGCAGTGTGTGTGTTAGTGTAGTGAATGCAGTGTGCGTATTAGTGTAGTGAATGCAGTGTGTGTGTTAGTGTAGTGGATGCAGTGTGTGTGTTAGTGCAGTGAATACAGAGTGTGTGTTAGTGTAATGAATGCAGTGTGTGTTAGTGTAGTGAATGCAGAGTGTGTGTCAGTGTAGTGAATGCAGTGTGTGTGTTAGTGTAATGAATGCAGTGTGTGTGTTAGTGTAGTGGATGCAGTGTGTGTGTTAGTGTAGTGAATGCAGTGTGTGTGGGTTTACTAGTGTATGCAGTTAATGTAATAACTATTATTCCCCCCTCCCTGTTTCTTACCTGGTGCAGGGAGGGGGGAAGATTCCATGATCCTTAGTGGTCTGGTGGCATGGTGGCCCCCCCGGCTCCCTATACTTGCAGAGGGAGCCCAGCGGACTGCATCTGTACTTTACAGCATTTCCCTGTCTCTAACTCCCGCGAGACGTGGTGTGTGCGCCATGCGGAGCGTTGCCATGGATTTAGAGGGAGGGAAATGCTGTAAAGTACAGCTGCAGTCTGCTGGGCCCCCTCTGCAAGTATTGGGAGCCGGGGGGGCCCGCGGCTGCACCTATATATAGAGATCAACACTATATATAGGTGCAGAGAGTAATTGCGGGTCCCTGGACTGCCAAAGCGGTCCGGGCCCCCCAGGACCGCCGGGCCCGTGACAACCGTTATGGTTGCCCCCTGATGGTGGCCCTGATGACAATTATAACAGAAATTTTCAAACACAAGCTTGCTCCCAGAGACACCCCAAATAAAATCATCAAACCATTGATAGGGCATATCCCCATTTCCTATCACCAACCTTGGTTTTGAACTAACCTCGCCATCCCAGCCTTAATAGGATAACACCTTGAAATTTTAAACATCAAGTCCCCCCAGGCAGTGGCATACCTAAAAACAGTTGTGCGACCGTAGGCTACCTGCAGCCTCACCAGCCAGGGGCCCGCGGTTGTCAGCAGGAGGGGAGAGCTGTACTGTGCTACTCCCCTCCTGCCCTGTGTGTAGCGTGACTGAGAGGTCCAAAAGGAAGTGCTCACTGAGACAGCACTTCCTGTCAGACCAGGTACCGTGGCTGGCGGTGGGTTAGGGATGACACACATGGAGAGGCTAGGGGGGTTTGAGGTTGACCCTCAATAGAGCTTTCAATGGAACATTATCAAGAAAATATCTAATTGTGTTAGATAAGTCCTATGCTAACAATCCACTTTGCTGTTTTCAGTTAAATCTCTAATTTTCTAAATCTTCTAATAATCTTTATTGAATAAAGAAGCATGTTACAATGTCAGTTGTAGCGGAGGGAGACGGCTGGCCAGCTGTTGGAAAGCAGAGGTGGCCGGTCAGCCGTGGGAGAGCAGAGGCAGGTCTTGAGAGAGAGCTGGAATATACCTGGGGGGGGCAAGAGAGGGAGCCATCATCTCCCTGCTCTGCTCCCTCGTGTGCCCTGCAGGGATGCTGGGATCCAGAATATGGCATCATTCGGGCCCCGGCATACTAAACTAAACAGTGCGTGACAGGGAGCAGAGTAAGGAGATGACACCAGCCCCACTGGACCCCAGGGAAAGCCTGACCATTCCAGCTTTCCAAAAGGTATGGAGGCTGGGTGGGTTTTAAACAAAATAATTAAAAAAAATCAACTTCTGAGTGTGTGAGTGTGTATCCGTCTGTGTCTGTGAGTTTGTGTGTGTGTCTGTCTGTGAGTGTTTGTATATGTGTCTGTCTGCAAGTTTGTGTGTGTGTGTCTATATTTGAGCTTGTGTATGTCTGTCTGTGAGTCTGTGTGTGTGTCTGTCTCTTAGTGAGTGTCTGTTTAGGTGACCGGTCCCCCTCTGATAACATGGGAAAGGTGATTTTACTTACCTATTTTCCCATGCCATGAAGGTCTTACCATGGCTGAATCCTTCTCATGGTTGAGATAATCAGTCTTGATGATCTCAGCCAAGCAATACTTTCCCATAGGAAAGCATTGGGAGGCTATTGGGCACCACCATGCCAAGCGTGGTTTGAGTGACGGCCACTAGAGGTCTAACTTGTCAAAAACATACTTTTTTCCAGCACCCACACTGCTCCTCTCCTCCTGCCACGCGGGAAGGACGCACCGCGTTGCCGCATTGCCTCTGTCTTTGGGCCTGAATGCTCCACGTTGCCTAAATAGATAGAACTTACCTTTGGTCCTGCAAATGACTGGTTTGCGGGGCGAACTGCAGCCCATATATATAAAATATTTTGCCATGACGTCATGACCTTAAAGGGACCATGTCATCTAGATAACCCAATGCTGTTTGGGGCCGCAGAGATGACGTGCACCAGTGGGAACTCTCGTGAGCCTATTTAAGGCTTCTTTTTGTCCCTCATTCATTGCCCTATCGTGGTTTCTGTTAGAACTTCGTTAATTTCTCCTGATGATTCCATTGTGATTTCCTGTGTTTGACCTCGGCCTCGGATTGACTTGTGATTTCGTATATCCTGACCCTGGCTTCGTATTTGACTTGTGATTTCTGGTATCCTGACCCGGTTTTGTCTAGAGTCTGAATAATCCTGACCTTCTGTAATCCTGGCTCCAAGATTCCAAGCAAATTTGTCATGCCCTGGTGTATTTGCATGTTTGTCAATGTAGCTGTGTATCAGTGTATGTACCTGTATGTCAGTATGTTTATCAGGTAATGTATCTGTGTGTCAGTGTGTATCTGTATTTGTGTCAGAGTATATATCATTGTGTCTGTGTACCTGCATGTGTGTCAGGGTATGTATTTGTGTGTCACTTTGTGTATCTATGTGTATTTGCTGTGTGTCAGTGTATCTGTGTGTCAGGGTATGTATACTTAAGTTTGTCAGTGTATGTATCTATGTGTCTGTGTATCTGCATGTTTGTCAGGGTATGTATCTGTGTGTCAGTGTGTGTATCTCTGTGTATCTGCTGTGTTTCAGGATATGTATCTATGTGTCTGTGTATCTGCATGTGTGTCAGGGTATGTATTTGTGTGTCACTTTGTGTATCTATGTCTATTTGCTGTGTGTCAGTGTATCTGTGTGTCAGGTTATGTATACTTAAGTTTGTCAGTGTATGTATCTATGTGTCTGTGTATCTGCATGTTTGTCAGGGTATGTATCTGTGTGTCAGTGTGTATCTCTGTGTATCTGCTGTGTTTCAGGATATGTATCTATGTGTCTGTGTATTTGCATGTGTGACAGGGTATGTATTGGTGTGTCTATCTGTATGTCAATGTGTCTGTGTGTCTATGTCTGTATGTGTGTGTGTCAGGGTATGTATCTGTGTATCTGCATGTGTATTAGAGTATGTATCTGTGTGTCAGGTGTGTATCTATGTGTCAGGGTATGTACCCTTAAGTGTGTTATTGTATGTATCTATGTGTCTGACACACAGATACATTCCCTGACGCACATGCAGATACACAGACACATAGATACATACACTGACACACTTAAGGATACATACATTGACACAAAGACACATTAACACAGAGATATACCCTGACATACAGACACACACACTGACACACAGATAATTACCCTAAAACACAGATGCATACCCTCACACACTTAAGGATACATACCCTGACACACATGCAGATACACAGATACATAGATTTATACACTGACACAAATACAGATACATACCCTGACACGCATACGGACACATACCCTGACACACATACAGATACATACCCTGACACACAGATAGACTGTCACAGCTCCCAACCCGCGACACCACGTGACCGCACCCAATTGGTGCGGTCACTTAAACAAAAAACTAAACTTACCTAATTTGTGGCGGATCAAGGCCAGATCCGCTGGCACGTCCATTGCGCCACTGTAAAAGCAGAATAAGATATAGCCCTGCGTCCAGCAGTTAGAGGTCATGCAAACGTGTGTGTGCGGCAACACAAAGAGTGCATATGCACGTTCTGGAGTCAGATGACCCCTGTCCGCCAATGAATGATAGGGAAGGGCTATATAAACACATTTCTTTATTTCTTCTTTGCCCTGTCGTGGTTTCCACTTCTTTGGTTATGCGAGAGCACGTTTGATATTATTATTTCTGGTCTTTAATCTTGGCTTATTCTGATTATCCGCATTTCTGGTATCCCTGGCACTTTGGCTTTGTCATCTCGTTTATGCTCCTGTCTGTGTCCACGACTTCGGCTTGTTTCTGACTATTCTTTCTACGTTACGTGCGCCCAGTAATACGTTTTTCTAGTTTACTTGATTCTGTGTGTTGGACCACAACCCCCTCCTGACATTACGACAGGGCCATGGACCCTGCAGAATTAAGTCAACACATGTTGGCATGCGAAAGAAGGCTGGAAGACAATGATCACCGGATGGATCAATTCACCCAGGCCTTTCAGACATTGTTAGCCCGTACCGCTCACCTCCAACTGGAGGATCAACGACCTCCTCCAGCTCCTTCTGACACTGTTGTACCCATAGTATACAAGGCTCCATCTATCTCTCTCTCACACCCCCTCATTTTGATGGTAATGCTCAGGAATGCCGTGGTTTTCTTAACCAAATCGAGTACCACTTTGAGGCCTCCCCTGGATCATTTCCTTCCGAAAGATCCAAGATTGACTATCTGATGAATTAGTTAACTGGGAAGGCATTAACCTGGGCAAATCCTTTAAGGGAGAGCAACAAGTCTATCGCATATGATTATGCAAAATTCCTAGCTGAGTTCAAGATAATTTTTGAACCATTAGGTAAGGAAAAGGATGTGGAAAAAGCCTCATTCGCATAAGACAGGGCAATCGCTCTGTTGCTGATTATGCAATTGAGTTTTGTACCCTTGCCTTAGAGTTGGATTGGACAAACAATTGCCTCGTCACTGCTTTCGCTGAAGGTCTGTCCGATACCATTCTTGATGAGATTGCTGCCAGGGACTTGCCAGTAAAACTTAATGAGTATATTACTTATATGATACACATAGATGACAGACCAAGAGAAAGGGAAATGATCAGAAACAGACCTAGAAAAAATAGCACTTTTCTCGCTCCCCGCTTTTTAAACCCTGTTGTTAACAACCTGAACCAAAATATTTGGGGGTTATGAGGTTATCTGAAGCAGAGAGACAATTCAGGAGGAGTGAAGGTCTGTGTATGTATTGTGGCAAGAAAGGACACATGAGAGTTAATTGCCTGATTCACCCGGAAATCTCTCACACCCATAAGGGGAATGGCCTTAGGTGTTATGTATATGTCCCCCACTATGCCTCTTTCTAGACTTCTCCTTTCCATTACCATTCAGTTACATGACCTTGAGGTCAATTGCAAAGCTCTATTAGATTCCAGAACAGCAGAAAGCTTTATTGATGCTCACTTTGTATCTACACACAAAATACCTCTACGGGAGAGATCAACACCTTTGGCCGTTGAGGCCATAGATGTTAGACCTCTTAGGAAACCGCACATTACCCATGAGACCTTACCTGTTTCATTGCAAGTAGGGGCCTTGCATAAGGAATAGATCACTCTTCAGGTAATCTCCTCACCCTTATGTCCCATTGTGCTTGGTTTTCCATGGTTAATCAAACACAATCCATGTATAGATTGGAGGAGAGGGGAGATACTAAAGTGGAGTGAGGAGTGTTGTAGAAATGTTTAAAGCCTATAACGAAACAATTGGGTATAATCAATGTTCCTACTGCCCCTCCACTTTCTATTACAGGTCCTGCTCAATATAAGGAGGTAGAGGAAGTCTTTAATAAGGTACATGCGGATACAATACCTCCGCATAGATCATATGATCTTTCCATAGATGTTCTGCCAGATACGATGCATCCTAAAAGAAGAGTCTATGCTCTGTCTCCCTTGGAAGGTAAAATTATGCAGGAATACATACAGGAATTGACTAAAGGACACATGCATGGGCGGTGGGTGGGAGGATATTAAAAAGGTGCATGAATGTGTCCATCTCAGCCACCACCCGGCAGGATGCATTTTTGTTTAAAATTGTTTGCTACATTTCCCAGACCCTTTACTATCCTGATCCTACCCTATGTATCAGAGTTTTCAATAACCCTGCCATAAAAACGATATAAAATAATAGCCTGTGGCTATCAATATGAAAACTCACATTAGTGAAAGGAAGGTTTTACACCTCCCCCGAGAGTACCTATAGTACTCAGCCCCCACCCATAAGTTGCAGGCAGGGGATCTAATAATATTATTAAGCCAGGGGACCCCAGGCCCACCAATTAGTGTCAAGTGGAGGATATAATAATATTAATAAACCAGGGGGAATTCCAGACTCCACCCATGGCAGCGATTGGGGCTATAATTAAATATATAAGGAGGGGTGTACATTCCATTGTCTACCCCCAAATTTTTTTTATCAATAAATCTCCCTGAATAGCATGGGGTCCCTAATTACCCCCATAAAAACCCTGCTTACCACATATCCTAATTGTAAGGAGGGGCCTATTAATCTAATACTTGTAAAAATAAATCTAAATTTACCATTAGATAACTTTTAAAATGAATATTAAATTAAAAGTACCAGATCGCAAAAAGATTGAGATAAAAATATGTTATAAGTGAGTCAACCAATAAGAGATCACTGACAGGCAAGTTCTCTGACAGGCAAATCTTACTTATCTTGAGACTTGCCCATAAAGGTTCAGCCCCCTTGTATTAATGTACTTATAGTCACTACCAGCCTTCCATGGATGGGAGCTCGGTTAAAACATTACATACCCCCCTCATTTATTAATGTTTTGGATGGGACAATAGGTTCCTTAAAATGCTGTCATGCCTGCATCTGTTTTTTTTTTTTTTTAAACCCCCTCACAACTCCAGTACTTCCTAGTCACCCCCAAATGCATTTAGGCCCCCATATTACCTTTTTTCAACTTTAATTCGTGACTGGGCATAGGTCCTGGGTGCCGCCATCTTTGTGTGGGCAAATGAAGGCCCTGTGGGATCTATTTTCTCCCCCCCACCCAAGAGTGGCGGGTGAGGGCCTTAAATGACAATAGGGGGGAGGACCTATTGTCCCCCCTGGCCCCTATCTATGAGCAGCTGGAGATGACCCTAAGTGACAAGGGGGGAGGATCTGTTTCCCCCTGGCCCCCGCCAATAGGTTCCCCACCCCAATTGTCAATGGGGTGGGGAACCTATTGTCCCCCCTGGCGCCCACCCATGACGTGGGGGCCCTAAATGACAATAGGGGGATGTCCTATTCCCTCCTCCCAGGCCTATTGTTGTCCCCACTGCCCCCAATTGTGAGTGGCGTGTGGGGGCCCTAAATGACAGTAGAGGGAGAGGACCTAATGTCCATCCCCACCGGCTCCCACCCTTGAGCAGCAGGTGGGGCCCTAAATGACAATGGGGGAATGACCTATTATCGTCTCCTCGGACTTATTGTCCCAACCACAACCCCACCTATGTGCAGTGGGTGAGGGGCCATAAATTAAAATAGGGGGAGAGGACCAACTGTCCCCACGTGGCACCCACCCATGAGCGGCAGGTGAGGGCTCTAAATGACAATAGGCGAGAGGACCTATTATCCACCCCTCCCGGCCCCACCCATGAGCGTGTCCACTCCCGCCTTACATGACAATAGGGGGGAGAGGACCAAAAATAAAAAAGTTGGCACCGTAGCACAAACCTTATAATTAGCAAGAGTGTAATGTATTCTTTGTTAGTAAAGTTTGTTTTTGAGATATATATATACATATATATATATACATATTTATATATATATATACACTGAACAAATTAATAAATGCAACACTTTTGTTTTTGCCCCATTTTTCATGAGCTGAAATGAAAGATCTGAGACTTTTTCTATGTACGCAAAGGCCTGGGTGACCGCACACGAGGCTCCTGCCCAAAATAGTTATAGAGTTTCAGGCTGTGCAGTTGGTCTCTTTTGGGAACTCCAAACACAACGAAATACCGAAAGGCACCATTCGTGAGAAGGCTAGTTGTGTATCCCTCGTTCGGGAGTTTCACCGGCCGCCACTTTCTTCAGATGAATGGGAATGAACATAAGTGGGGGTGGAAGTCTCAGCGGTGTTTGGGCCGTTGAGTGTTCGATAATAGTTCCATGCACTCGACGACCAAACCCCGCTGGAAGCGTTCACCAAAACAAGATGGCTGCCACCTCGCATTCATCAAAACAAGATGGCTGCTACCCAGCTGCCCTCTTCGAATGTTCAGGGATTGCGGTTAGAGGAGGTGTTAGGAAGGTCAAGGGGTTAACTAGCGGCACACGACGGTCCTGTGTGGTCGGTCTGTTCGACAGTTTGGAGGAAAGAAGTGAACACAGAGACTTTACAGTTTGGACTCTAGCTGGATAAGTGATATATTTTATAGATTTTTGTTACATAAATATTTTTTATAGAGTTAATAAAATACATTTTATATACACTTACGGCATTTTTCCTGCTTATTGAAAGAAGGAGTGTGGTCCTTAACCACATATTCGAAGTGAGGTGAGCCTAAGTTCAGGCTCTGGGTTTGTGAGTAAAATTTCACTATACTTAATTATTGTCTGTAATTTAGACTATATTACACTATATGCACCCTTCTATACTTATCTAGGACTGGACCACCGGATAACAAAGAAGGGAAAGGGTTGCCTTAACGGACCCCAAAGCGCAAGAATCTGAGCTAAATTTGTTAGCTCAGGAAAGTGTAAGTTGCCATTTGGCATTTGTTCAAAATCCTTTATTTTGTATTATACAGATTGCACTATGTTGTGTATTTTTTTATGTTTTGTTTAAAGGTACACACAGAAAGGTCTATAATACAAAAGAAAATATTGAAATTAAAGGTATAGATTTAGATATTCCACACCTATCCTATTCATATAAGCGCTGCACCAATACTTTTTCTTGGTCTGTTCGACAGTTTGTTCGGTATACAAACTGGGTAGGTTTTTTTTTTAATTCTTTATTTTCACTCGACAGACAAAGCAAGTATACATTAACTGTTGGGCTTTCGCAGAAGCCCACTGAGATACAGTTTGTGAAAATAATATGCAATTTGAACAGTACAATCCAAACAGTACAACACATGCCCAATCTTGAACCTTTTGTGGCTTACCTCCCATCGAGGGTATTTTTAATTTATTGATTTATGGAGCAGGCATGTCAGTGACCTTTGGAGCCCTTTTTCAACCAGTCCAGGGGCTTTTCTGTTCCTTCAAACCTTTTAGTCATGCCTGGTAAAAAACAAAAAGTAAAAAGAAACTGCCCCCTCACCTCCCTGAAATCAGGGGAATAGCCATAATTAAAAGAGAAAAGAAAATCAAGATAAAAGGGGGATAGTGAAAAAAGAGGAAAAAAAAACTAGTGACAGAAAGAAAAGAGTGAGAAGAAGAAAATAGGCAGAGGGGGAGAGGGTGGAGGAAGGGGGAGGGAAGCACGATATTATGTCCTTCAATAGGGGACTTCTGTTGTCGCTATTGCCAGTTCGAATCTTTTCTCTAACCAATCGAACCTAATGCGCTGTTGTCCCACGGTTCCCACAGTCTCTGGAAAGTCTCCATCGTCCCTTTTACCCTTGCTGTCAGGTCGTCCATTATTCTACATTCCCTTGTTCTGGATATAACCCCCGGGAATTCTGGGCCCCCTGACGAAAGCCATGCGGTTGCAATTGCTCAGCTTGCACTTAGAGTTATCTTATGTATTAACTTCTGCTCCCTCCTGGTCCACCCATCCAATGACCTATTAAGCAGATATACCCAAGGGTCCATAGCCATGGGTCTATCGAAAGTCTGTTTCAGCAGATCCCCAACAGACCTTCAGAAGTCTTGGATTCGTTGCTATCTGGTTCTCTCGATATGTCGAAATTCCCTAGGGGCCATTCCGGGGGGGGAATTCTCGGTTTCTTAATATTGGAGTGAGGGGGGAGGGGGACGAAGCGAGCCCATACCTGGTACTACACCTGTCCCATATTTGAATCGAATTGAGTATGGCCGGACACGTCGCTCGTATTATCGGTCCGCTGTCCTTAGGAACCCACAATGTGAACTGGGGTATATCCGATCCCACCAGCATAGACTCAATTTCTACCCATCTTCTTTCATTCGATGGGGAATGCTATTTGTGTTAGTTGGGCCGCTAGGTAATAAAAATATAAGCTCGGCAGCCCCAGTCCACCTCTGTCCTTACGTCTATATAATACCTGTCTGGAAATTCTATGTCTCTTGTTTTGCCATATAAAATCCCCTATTGATCTTTGTAGAGGTACCAATTGGGTTTTCGTAATGCGCACAGGTAGTGCCTGAAACAAGAACAATATACGTGGAAGAATATTAACTTTCACAGAATTAATCCATCCTATCCATGAGATAGGCTTGTCTTTCCACTTTTCCAGGTCACTGATCAATGATCGAACCATGGGGTCGTAATTGGTGGGGTATAGGCATCCCGGGTCTGCTGTTAAGTGGATCCCTAAGTATGTCAAAGAGTTCGTCTCCATCCGGATCCTATGTGTCTCCCGTATCGTACTCGTCTCGTCTTCCATTAAACCCACCGTCAGGGCACTAGATTTCTGCATGTTTGCTTTATATCCGGAGGTCTTTCCATATTCTGTTATTATGTCCTGTATAGCTGTCATTGATTCTATTGGGTTCGTAACTGTCAGGAGGACATCGTCCACATAAGCCAAAACCGTGAACTCTCTGTCGCCCACTCTAACACCGCTGATCCTCGGATGCCGGCGTATTGCTTGTAGCAGGGGTTCCAGTGCCAGCACGAATAGCAGGGGGGATAAGGGGCACCCTTGTCTAGTCCCATTATATAGCCTAAATGGGTTGAACAGGGCTCCCGTTATCTGAATCTGGGCTCTCACGTTATGGTACATTGCTCTCGTTATAGCGATATATTCACCTGCGAAGCCCATGTGTTTCAATACTGTGAACAGAAATTGCCACCGGACCCTATCAAAGGCCTTTTCAGCGTTGATGGAGACCACTAAGGTAGGAGTTCTAGTGGCCACCTGCTTCCAAATCAAATCAACGTTCCTTCTAGTGTTTTCAAACAGTTGCCTGCCCTGGATGAAGCCGACCTGGTCCGCGTGTATAAGCGCGTTCAGGAGCGGATTCAACCTATCTGCTTGTATCCTTGCTAAAATCTTTAGATTGTGATTGATTAGCGATATGGGCCTAAAGTTCTCCGGTTGTAGTGGGTCTTTGTTTGGTTTGGGCAGTAATACTACGGTGGCCAGCGTCATATCAGGATCTAGCCCTCCTCAGGTCATCAAACAGTCGCACTAGTTGTGGTACGAGCTCCTCTCTAAAGGATTTGTAGTATGAGCTGTCGAATCCATCTGGCCCCGGCACTTTGTTGCCATTCAGGCTTGATACAGCTTTGTCCACTTCATCTTCAGTAATGTCTGCGGCTAGGCTAACTATCACCATCTGTTCATCCCTAGAGTGTCGAGGTAAGTGAGGATATGTTGTTCCTCCTGCCTCTCATTTGTGTTGCCATCTGGTGTGTGATTGTACAGCTGCTTATAAAATTCCTCAAATACCTTGGCTATTTCACTCGGTTTGGATTTGGTTGTGCCATCTGGATGTTTAATAGCTGTGATATGAGGCCGATCCTGCCTGGGTCGCAATGTCCTGGCCAGTAGGGTGTCCATCTTGTTAGCATTTTCAAAGTATGTCCATCTCGACCAGGTCATGGACCTAGCTGTGTCGTCTAGTAATAGTGTACGAATAGATCGTCTTACTGCGCTTAACTGTTCATAGGTATCTCCCCCAGGTGCAGTTTGGTGTTTTTGTTCGAGGGATCTCAACTGTCCCAGTAGGTTTTCCAGCTGTTGATGTTTCAGTTTTTTCTTTCTGGTGGCCAATTTAATCATGGTCCCCCTCAACATTACCTTATGTGCCGCCCACACCGCACCCACACTTACCTCCGGGGTGTTATTTGTATCAAAATATTCTGTAATCTCCTTCCAAATCTGCTTTTCTATTTCAGGGTCCCGCAACAGAGATGTGTTCAGTCTCCACGTCCAGGGCGATGCCAAGCAGAGGCTACCCAGGGTGATGGGTACGTCTGCGTGGTCAGACCACGATATATTGCCTACTATTGACCAGGGCCGGATTAACATAGGGGCTGATGGAGCTGCAGCGCCAGGCCCAGGCCCAGGCCCATGGAACAGGCCCATTTTAAAAAAAAACAACATTTTTTTTATTTATTTATTTTTTTACACACTACTCTTAGGTTTGCCACCTGACTGGTATTTTACTGGCACAGCCGGTATTTGAGGCTGCCTGGCCGTGTCTGTGAAGAGAACACCTCTCCAAAGTGCCAGACACTATTGAATCTGAGTATTTGCCCACCCAAGTCGGTTACGACGACGAACTGCAGTGAGGTCGAGACCCCGATGAGGACTACAAGCATGCAGATGAGCTTCCATGAGATGGCTTCTGACAGTTTGTGCAGAAATTCTTTGGTTATGCAAACCAATTATTGCAGCAGCTGTGCAGGTGGCTAGACTCAGACAATCTTGGAGGTGAAGATGCTGGATGTGGAGGTCCTGGGCTGGTGTGGTTACATATGGTCTGCGGTTGTGAGGCCAGTTGGGTATACTGCCAAATTCTCTGAAACGCCTTTGGAGTCGGCTTATGGTAGAGAAAATAACATCCAATTCACGGGCAACAGCTCTGGTGGACATTCCTGCAGTCAGCATGCCAATTGCACACTCCCTCAAACTTGCGACATCTGTGGCATTGTAAGACAAACAAAATCAGTATCAGCGCTTAGCAGATATTCCCTTATCAACCAAAATAGGGAAAAACAAACAATATTTTAATCAGACCAAAATGTTAGAGTTCCAATGTCTGTATATAAAAAAGGATATATCCAAATGTTAGGGAATTATAATGGTTGCACGACAGTCTGTGTATTCAGAAATTGGAGTAAATTCCGTCTGATATAACTTTGTTTTAAATCTGTTTTTATTGAGGTCAACACAATATGCCGTTTTCCCACGCAGGGGATACAACGTAAACAATGCATTCGTTATGGAAAAACATGAGTAGTTATTTGTGCAAGTTTATCATAGCATGTTATAGCCTTATAATGTGTTACACGTTTCATTTGGTATCTAGCGCTCATCGCTCAATGTTATCTTATATGTACTCTGCACCGAACTATGCAACACTTGTGGTTGGATATTTATACGGGCTAATGGTCTTTCAAAACGAAACAATCCTCTCATAACGCACAGCCTGATGTAGGCCTGTGTTAACGATGCAGTTCTGGTAAAAGGAGATACATACTACCTCATTATTAAACATGCTATTAAATATGCTGTACTCAGTAGTAACATGTGAACTTTATCTCTTTTGTGGCCAAAGTGGTGCATTTGTCTGGCATTGTGTGGCCATGATAAATCATATTTGTTAGCATTATGACAATGTTTCCTTATTTGCGCAATAGGCATGCTATGAAGTAGATATACAGATTTGTAAAAATAATAACTTTCAAAGTTTTAACATAAGGAGAATATTTGTTTTTAAATGCGCGGTAATGTTGGATTGTATAACTCTTAATAAGTCGCGGTTATGGTCAGGTCCATGAGTGTTAAGCGGGCTCTTCTCAAGTCAGAGGTATGCGCTAAGTGTTTTAAGCAGCGCTCAACGCTTGTTCACTGTAGGCGTGAGCGGCATGTGGCTGCTCGTGTCTCAGTGACGCGGTATGTGGCAGTATGGCATATGTTATGACCTAGAGTGTTATTTTTATAAACCTTTTATCGAATACCCTGAGCAGGTGTATGCTACTAGCTGTGCAAGTTTGATTTGGTCTGGTTCATTAACAGCAATCGTCTAACGCGTCAGTGACGCTAGCAATAATCTATCTATTCTTGTTGTGACAGCGTATAAAATAAAAATTTTTTAAAAATTAAAAAATTTAAAAAGGGGGGGCAGTAGTATTAAACAGTGTAACTTAAGTACTGTGAATTATTAAATGGGTCTGTGAATACCTATATTAATAACATCTCGAGGGCCATATATATGACAGAGAGTGAACGTAGGATGTGCATAACCTAAAAGTATAGTAATATATGAGTTAAATTGTATGCATGTTAACCTTCCCCCTTTAATGCAGCAGTTCGGCTATTGTGTAAGCAATAGAGACTAACACGGAGCTGTTGCCCGTGGGGGCACAGTGACACAGATAGCCTATCGACTTTTAAAGCTGATGTGGGTGGTCTATTGCATTGTTATATGGTCCAGCAATTAAGGTAAAAAGCAAATATAATACGTGAATAATTTCAGCAGACCATTTGTGTTATGTCCTTTCAGGGCTTGGTTCCTAGGACATTAAAAAAAAAAGGGGGGGGAGGGGTTGAGTCCCTTCTCTGGAGGTGGTTTATCAGCTCCGCTGCGGGGGGGATCCCTCATACCACAGTTCATGGGTTCTCGGTCTTTTGTGCTTCAGGCTGGTTGCTCACTGCTTGGGCCCCCCCAGCATCCCACATGTTGCAAACCCCTTCAGTTCCCCCCAGGGCTTGCCCCTGCTGTGCATCAGAGAGTCTCTCAGCGTTGTGGGCACTCAGGGTCGGGAGCAGTCCGGCGGTCTCCCACCCCTGAAAAGTCCGCGGGTCCCCCGTCCCCTGCACCTCCCCAACTCCTGCTGACCTCTGCTGGAGCTCCAGTCCTGTGATGCCTCACCCTTCTACGGCCACATGCTCGGCACCGGTTCGCGCCTCCCCAGCCAGCGGTCCTCGGGGGGTCAGCATACCCCGGTGCCGCAGGGCTCGCAGAGTTGGGGGCGTCTACCCCTGGACCACCACCAAATCCAGGGGCCCAGACCGGCTCTTTGCCAGGCAGTTCTCTGCCCCAAGTGGTCCTTCTGTGGGTTCCGGTAACCTGGGGGTCTAGGTGGCCCAGCGTGGCTCTCAGCGATCTTGGTTCCCCGTGGGGAGGGGCCCTGCGCTGCGCGGGCCTTCGCCCCCAGCCTCTGAAGGTCTGACTCATGGGCCGGGATTACCCCCACCGGCTGGGGAGGGAGCGGGACCAGCCCGGTGTCCACCTCTCTCCCTCCATCGCCTTACGAGCTTTGCCGCCTCCACATGTGTGTAGGCCTTATGTCGGTCTGTCAGGCTTCACGGTTGCAGCGCGGGGAGCTGCCATTTGTTCATCCCTTGGGCTCTCCGTATGTGCTGCCCCGACTCCCTTTGCTCTTAAAGGGCAGTATTTTCTTGGCCTTTTTTTGGCTTTTTCTGGCTTTTTTCAAGCTGTGCCTTTCAGGGTCGGAGCTAGCACGGTCGGCTGCCGCTCTGCTCGGCGGCCCGGCCCCGCCCCCCGATATAACTTTGTATCCAACTGTGGGTGAAGGATGGAGTCACATGTGGAGTTAGCTATATATGATTTAATGATATTTATTCTTCCCAACCAGGAAATTCCTATGTTTCTCCACTCTTTGAGTAATTTATCACTGGTATCTTTTATAAGATTATCCACGTTTTTATCGATCATTTCTTTTAAGCTATAAGAGAAATGAATCCCAAGATATTTAAAACCCTGTGATGACCAGGTGAAGGGACATTTAACTGATAATCTATTAATTGTCGTAAAATCTAAATTGATGGGCATAATTTGGGATTTACCAATATTTAATTTATAGTTTGAAACTCTACCATAGTCTTCCAACTCCCGAAACAAGGCCCCTAGTGATATATCCCGATCAGACAATGTTAATATTATGTCATCAGCATATAGGCTGATCTTAAATTCAGAATGATTCAGAATAACTCCTTTAATTTGGTAGTTGTTTCTTATGCTCACTGCGAGTGGTTCAAGAGTCAAAATATATAAAAGTGGGGCCAGGGAACATCCCTGCCTGATCCCGTTAGAAATTGTAAACCAGTCTGCGGAGATGCCAGGGCCCATGGTTTTAGCTGTTGCACTAGAATAAGAGCCATTATTGCGGTTTTAACGGAGCCAACAAATTCAAATTTGTCCAAAGTTTGGTTCATAAAACTCCAGCTGACACTGTCAAACGCCTTCTCGGCACCCAGTGACAGGGCCAACATAGGGATCTTGCTCCTTGTTACATAATCAATCAGGGCAGTCAATCTTCGGGTGTTATTACTTAGATCTCTATTCTGAACAAAACCTATTTGGTCGTGATGAATTAAAGATGGAATAATTGATTTTAGTCTGTTTGCAATGACAGCAGAATAAATTTTAATATCTGAGTTTATAAGAGATATAGGCCAGTAATTAACCAGATTAGTTGGGTCCTTATCAGATTTTAATATCGGTGAGATATTATCCTGTAATAATTCTTTCAAAGGGAGACCTGATTCTCTAATCTCGTTAAATGTATCTACTAGATGTTTCAATAGCTAATTTTTAAATTTCTTAAAAAAACAATTAGTATACCCGTCAGGACCTGGGGCTTTATTCAGCTTAAGCCTGTTAATTACCAGACTAACCTCAAATTCAGAGAAAGGTAAGTTTAACTCTTTCTGCTGGCCATCTGTAAGAGTTGGCAATTTAATCCCATCCAGATATTCAGATATATCTAATTCCAGGGGGCTGGAGGAGAGATTATAAAGTTGTGCATAGAATTTATTAAAGGCATTACCTATTGATTTTGGGTCATTATAACTATGACCATCTACTCTCGATCTAGCTTTTCTATTTTTTAGTCTATTGGAAAGCATTTTATCAGCTTTGTTGCTTTTATGGTACCAATTCTGATTTAGCTTTTGTTGAGCGAAATTCACTTTTGCCAATAAAATAGTATTGATCTTCTTGGATATTTCTGATATTTGTTGATCAAACTCCTTTGTAGGGGAGATTTTATTTTTTTATTTAAATTATAGAATTCAAAGTATAGTTGATTTAAAGATAGACCTTGTTCCCTTTTTTTCAATAATCAATAGTTTTAGAATCAGTAAATAATCTCTCATTCAGCCTCCATACCCTTAGCTCCTCCTTAGCGTCCTACATCACGTCCTGTCCGATTCCAGCTTCCCATCGATAATCAGCTTTTATGTGTGATTTTAACTGTCAAAGTTATAATCTTGAAAAAATGTTAAATAAATATTGGCCGATTTTAAGGAAGATGACATTTTAAGTCAAATACTACCAGTCAGAGAGGCCTCGTATTGTAAATAGAGGGGTACCCAATTTGAAAACGAATCTAATACATAGTCACTTTAAGACCAAAGAACCACCCAATTCTTTAAAGAATCCAAAGGATTCTATGGATGCGGACAATGTGGCGCATGCAAAAACACTGGGAATCATAAACGTCTGGTTAAGAACTTTACACAAAAATACAAAAATTTTCACATTAAACAGGTCATTACATGTCACTTAACAAGAGTAATATACTTGACTAAATGTCCCTGTGGCCTGTTTTATGTAGGACGCACAACTCGTAAATTGAATGTCCGAATTCAAGAGCATTGAAGAAATATAAAAATTGCTATAAAAAACACAATCGATCACTACACCCCAAAGTTAAACATAATCAAGAACCTAGAGGTACGGAGTTCATTGGGATTCAAAAAGTAGTGCTAGATTGGAGAGGTGAGGATATGATTAGAAAAATGGGGTGGATTGAAACGAAATGGATTTTCAAAAAGTATTCATTGGTTCCTCATGGACTTAATGTCACGCATCTCACTGTGCCATCCAGACGGTCATGCGTGGTCGCCCCATAGGTGCCAGACAGAGGATTTGAACCTGGGTCCTTTGTTGTCCTGGGCCTGCTATACTGCCTCTGAGCACCTGTACTTTTGAGTAGTTCTAGCCCTATTATAGCTGGCTATGTCTGCAGCACTAGGGGGATGGACATCTTCTGTGGCTATTGTCTATGCTTCACCTGAGGCAGATCGCTCATCAGGTCCCTCCCTGAGAACGTTGTCAGTTGTTTGATTCAGGCTTACGTGTTAAGTTCCTGTTTTCTAATCTCCCGAGCTTGTTCTCCAGATTGACCCCGGCTTCTGACCTTGGCGCCACTCCTCGTTTATCCTGACCTTTGGCATCCTCTGACTTCGGCTTTACCACAACTATCCTTCCGCTTGTGTCCTTGCCTGTACTGCGTATTGGAGCACCTTTCCTGCACAGCCCCCATGCACAAATTCACAGTCCAGGTGGTGGCTTCTTACCTGGTCACCTTGGACTGTGTTTATCTGCAAGGGTGAGCATACAGCTCTGCATTTCGGACTCCACCCCAGGTAAGATCCTGACACTTAATAATGACTTTGAACTCAGCCATTTTTTATTATTATTATTATTATTGTCATTTATTTAGCGCATAGCCATAGCGCTTTACAATATTTTGAGAGGGGGGATGTAACAATAAATAGGACTATTACACGAAAACTTACAGGAACAATAGGTTGAAGAGGACCCTGATCAAACAAGCTTACAGACTATAGGAGTTGGGGTATTCGAAAAATTAGGATAGGAAATATCAAGTAGGAGTGAAGCAGAGCTGGAGGAGAGAGCAAAGCAATGTCCCATAGGAGAGAGCAGGAGACAGGTATGTAAGATAGAGATTACTCTGGGAGGCCATAAGCTTTCCTGAAGAGATGGGCTTTAAGGCCCTTCTTAAATGATTGAAGACTAGGGGAGAGTCTGATGGCAGTAGGCAAGCTATTCCATAGGAGAGCAGCCGCCCGCGAGAGGTCCTACAATGCGAGTTGGCCGTACGGGTGCGAGCAGCGGTCAGGAGATGGTCACGGGCAGAGCGGAGGGTACGAGGAGGGGCATATCTAGTGCTTTAAATGTATGGGTTAGCACTTTGAATTGACTCCTATAGCATACAGGGGGCCAATGTAAGGATTGGTAGAGCGGTGAGGTGTGAGAGGACCGACTAGAGAGGAACATCAGTATAGCTGCAGCATTCATTACAGACTGTAGCGGGGCAATACAGCTTTTGGGGAGACCAATCAGGAGAGGGTTACAGCTATCCATTCGGGAAATTACTAGAGCATGGACAAGCTCTTTGGTAGCATCTTGCGTAAGAAAGGGGCGGATGCGGGCTATGTTTTGAGTTGGAACCTACAGGACTTGGCAACAAACTGGATGTAAGACTCAAAGGTGAGACCAGAGTCAAGTATGACGCCAAGACAACGTGCTTGCAGGGATGGATTTATGTGGATATCACTGACTTGAAGGGAGAGTGAGAGAGGAGGATCAGTATTAGGAGGAAGAAAAACAAGGAGTTCAGTTTTAGAGAGGTTAAGTTTCAGAAAGCGTGAGGACATCCAGTCAGAGATGGAAGAAAGGCAAGCAGTGACACGTTGCAGGACGTCAGGGGAGAGGTCCGGGGAGGAGAGGTATATCTGAGTGTCATCAGCATACAGGTCGTAGTGGAATCCAAAAGAGGCAATAAGTTTACCAAGAGAGGCAGTATAAAGAGAAAATAGAAGGGGACCAAGGACAGACCCTTGGGGAACTCCAACCGAGACAGGACGAGGGGAGGAGGTAGCCTTGGAAAAGGAGACACTGAATGAGCGTTGGGAGAGATAGGAGGAAAACCAAGAGAGGACAGAGTCACAGAGACCGAGCGATTGAAGAGTTTGAAGGAGAAGAGCATGATCAACGGTGTCAAAGGCAGCAGAGAGGTCAAGGAGAATTAATATGGAGTAGTGACCTTTGGATTTAGCGGAGATTAGGTCATTAGTCACTTTGATAAGAGCAGTCTCAGTAGAGTGGAGAGGGCGGAAGCCAGACTGAAGAGGGTCAAGGGGAGAGTTGGAATTAAGGAAGCGAGACACACAGGTAAAGACAAGTCTTTCCAAAAGCTTTGATGAGAAAGGGAGCAGGGATATGGGACGATAGTTAGAAGGGGAGGATGGGTCAAGAGATGTTTTTTTCAGGATAGGTATTACAGTGGCATGTTTAAGGTCAGCAGGAACAGTGCCAGAAGAGAGAGCAGTTAAAGATGTGTGTTAGGGTAGGCACAAGACAAGGGGAGAGAGATCTGATGAGGTGAGATGGGACAGGATCGAGTGGGCAAGTGGTGGGGCGAGAGGAATGGAGAAGAGCAGCCACCTCTTGTTCAGTAGCCGGGTAGGAAGTCTGGAGGGTAGGGAAAGCATGATTCACATGTGGTTGAAAAAGGGAACGGCAAGGAGGGGAGAATTGTTTACTTAGCTGTTCAATCTTGTCGGTAAAGTAGCATGCAAAGCTATCAGCTGTAAGGTTAGTTTGGGGGGTGGCCACAGCAGGGCGGAGAAGGGAATTAAAGGTGTCAAAGAGACGTCTGGGATTGCGGGAGCATGAACTAATGAGAGAGGGAAAGTATGACTGTTTGGCGAGGGTGAGCGCTGCTCTGTATGAAAGCAACATGAATCTATAATGGAGAAAGTCTGCCTGGGTGCAGGACTTCCTCCAGGAGCATTCAGCACAACGGGAGCAACTCTGCAGATAGCGTGTTGATTTATTATGCCAAGGTTAGGGTCGTGTCCTCCTCGAGGTGCATGTTTGGAGTGGTGCTGCAAATGTCAATTTATATGAATATGTTCCTTGACAATGTAAACTGTAATTATCTGTTTTGGAAAATAAATGTTGGGTCTTATATTAATATATTGTTTGCACTATGTAAGTTTAATATTTATATACTAGTTTTTTTAATACCAATTAAACTTTGAATTCTCATTTCTTAACAAACTGTAGATCTGATACTGATTATGTTCTCTCTGTGGGTCAATGCCACTGTGCTCTCAGCTCCACCTTTCTTTTAGATGCAACTATATTAGACTCTTAATCACCATTGACAAAACCAGTAAACCATAACCAGTAAGGGATGCAACTTCAGGACCAACACGTCACTTCCAATTTTCGGCTTTAAACGATTTTTTTTCTTTTTTCCCTTAACATGCCCTCAACCAAAATGGCAAAAAGACCCAAAACGGAAGTGACATGAATAACTACCGCATCAGTTCTTCGCTTCTCAGAGACATTATCCTGGTAGATAGCCACTCTATACCTAATATTGCTCAGTATATTAATTGATTTGCTGCTCCTCGATACTCAGGCTGCAGGAGCTTCACATGTATGCGTCCTCCCAAACATGTATTCCTGACCCTGTAGTGTTAAAACCACCATTTAGCCCGCCTGGCCCCCCCTTACTTCCCTAAATATAGTCAATTCTGTAGCGGAGCGCTAGTTCCACATAGACTTTCTCCGCTGGTAATCCAAGAATTGCTCAGGACCAAGTAGTTAACACAAGAACCAATAACTGGACGACACACAGTATCAGGAGTAGATCTGATGTTTAATGCCTCATACCCTGCTTTTATGCAACTCTCCCATGCAAGGGAGACACCCACAGAAAATCATACATTAACTAATCACATACTGGTTACAGCCCACACACCCCCTCCCCTCAGCCTGAGAGATAACACAATTAACAGAACAGTTTCAACACACATTTCTCCGCGTTTTCCAGATGTACCCCAAAGACATGACATACACCCCTAAATTATAACTCCCTTGATAGCCCTGATCTGGGTGAGCGACATACTCAAAAATTACCCAGATCGGATCAGGGGTTCCGGAATTTCCTGGAAGTGTTCGTTTTACTGACCGCACACAAGGCAATAGCCGAAAGCAGTTCTGATTTGGGTTCCAGACACTCAACGACAAAACACCGCTGGGCGTTCGTATGGCAAGATGGCCACCGCCACATGTACACATGGCGAACGGCGCCCACTCCGGGAATATACAATACATTGGTATGCTTTTCAATCAGGCTTGTATGAAGAACAATGGGGAGGTAAATTAGAGCTACGCTTCTCTCCAGGGTGGTCTGGTTTTTCGGTAGTTTGTTCGTATGTCGAACGGAGCTATTCAACCTTGTATCCATTGCGTTCCTACCGAACAACCAGACGAATGCTTAGGTAATTCACTGCTTCCAAGTAACAAAACATAGAAATACGGGTGCAACAAGAAATGTTATGGACAGCCAAACGCAATACGCTACAACTTCTCACTTGTATTCAAGTCTGCAGCTGCTACCTCTGCTCCTGATCTGCCTGCTGTCTGCTGACATTATCAGAAGTGGTGGTCTGAGCCAAACACAATGCTTTCCCGTAGGATTGGCTGAGACCGGCAAGGAGGCAGATCATGGGCAGAGCCAGCACAAGTCAAACACAGCCCTGGAATCAATGCATCTCTATGAGGAAAGTTCAGTGTCTGCATGCAGAGAGTAGAGACACTAAATGGCAGTACTGCACAGTGTGCAGCATTGCCCCAGAAAGCACCTCTAGTAGCCATCTAAGGAGTGGCCAGTGGAGCTATTCCTAGGCTGTAATTTAAGCACTACATTTTCACTGAATTATATAAAAATATATCTGCTAAACTGTGTGGGGGGGGGGGGGTAGAATTTGGGCAGTGTATTGTCTCTTAGAGTACCCTCTTTGCACTGGTGCGTCCCTACATAGGCTACCAGGGGAGATACTTTGACATCTGGTTTGATTTCTGGCCAGTCCAGGCTTGGAAGCCACCTGACACCACTCTCCCTCATGTACAGCGGTCGAGCTGCTGCAGTATGAGGAAGGCGTGATGGGATGCTGGTGATAGGTTGGGAAACAGTTAGAACACAATATACAGGGAATAAAAACACAACAAAATAATATGAAACAAATATAGTAAAAGCCCAAAAGCAAGTGGCAATAATAAAATAGAAATGCTTAGCAAATAAACAGAGCAAAGATAAGGGTGCAGGCAGGTAGCAGGCATCAAGAGATTGGTATGTCTCATGGAACAGGCAAACTACTGGAACTCTCAGCAGGCAAGTCACAGGAACTGGCTGCAGGAAGCAAGCTGAAGTGCTGTGATAGTTTGAAATGTTCCGTTAAACACGCTGAGAAATAATTGTCATATCAGTTGTGATCATGGTTAGAAAGTTGACATAAAAGTAAAAATTTGGAGCAGAGAAAACCTGGAGACTTGGAAGGAAGCATAGCAGTTGGACCAAAATTTTAAAAAGGGGTTTATTAGTGGGAAAGTTGCCGTATACAGTCAGGTCCATAAATATTGGGACATCGACACAATTCTAATCTTTTTGGCTCTACACACCACCACAATGTATTTGAAATAAAACAAACAAGATGTGCTTTAACTGCAGACTTTCGGCTTTAATTTGAGGGTATTTACATCCAAATCAGGTGAACGGTGTAGGAATTATAACCGTTTGTATATGTGCCTCCCACTTTTTAAGGGACCAAAAGTAATGGGACAGATTAACAGTCATAAATCAAACTTTCACTTTTTAATACATGGTTGCAAATCCTTTGCAGTCAATTACAGCCTGAAGTCTGGAACACATAGACATCACCAAACACTGGGTTTCATCCCTGGTGATGCTCTGCCAGGCCTCTACTGCAACTGTCTTCAGTCCCTGCTTGTTCTTGGGGCATTTTCCATAAAGTTTTGTCTTCATCAAGTGAAATGCATGCTCAATCGGATTCAGGTCAGGTGATTGACTTGGCCATTGCATAACATTCCACTTCTTTCCCTTAAAAAAACTCTTTGGTTGCTTTTGCAGTATGCTTCGGGTCATTGTCCATCTGCACCGTGAAGCGCCGTCCAATGAGTTCTGAAGCATTTGGCTGAATATGAGCAGATAATATTTCCCGAAACACTTCAGAATTCATCCTGTTGCTTTTGTTAGCAGTCACATCAATAAATACAAGAGAACCAGTTGCATTGGCAGCCATACATGCCCACGCCATGACATTACCACCACCATGCTTCACTGATGAGGGGGTATGCTTTGGATCATGAGCAGTTCCTTTCCTTCTCCATACTCTTCTCTTCCCATCACTCTGGTACAAGTTGAACTGTGAAGGCTTTTTTAGATGTTGTTTGGCACACTCTAATCTGGCCTTCCTGTTTTTGAGGCTCACCAATGGTTTACATCTTGTGGTGAACCCTCTGTATTCACTCTGGTGAAGTCTTCTCTTGATTGTTGACTTTGACACACATACACCTACCTCCTGGAGAGTGTTCTTGATCTGGCCAACTGTTGTGAAGGGTGTTTTTTTCACCAGGGAAAGAATTATTCGGGCATCCACCACAATTGTTTTATGTGGTCTTCCGGGTCTTTTGGTGTTGCTGAGCTCACCGGTGCGTTCTTTCTTTTTAAGGATGTTCCAAACAGTTGATTTGGCCACACCTAATGTTTTTGCTATCTCTCTGATGGGTTTGTTTTGTTTTTTCAGCCTAATGATGGCTTGCTTCACTGATAGTGACAGCTCTTTGGACCTTATATTGAGAGTTGACAGCAACAGATTTCAAATGCAAATAGCACACTTGAAGTGAACTCTGGACCATTTATCTGCTCCTTGTAAATGGGATAATGAGGGAATAAAACACACCTGGCCATGGAACAGCTGAGCAGCCAATTGTCCCATTACTTTTGGTCCCTTGAAAAGTGGGAGGCACATATACAAACTTTTGTAATTCCTACACCGTTCACCTGATTTGGATGTAAATACCCTCAAATTAAAGATGAAAGTCTGCAGTTAAAGAAAATCTTGTTCATTTCATTTCAAATTCATTGTGGTGGTGTATAGAGCCAAAAAGATTAGAATTGTGTCGATGTCCCAATATTTATGGACCTGACTGTATATTTGTTGTTGTAGGCCACACGTGGAATATTGACGTGTGTTTTAGCTATTTCTGTGTGTACAAGCATTTTTCATTTCTCGTAGCTAGTCATAAATGTTTTATTACAACTACAATGAGATCACTGTGACAAAATGTGTTTTCATTAATATCTTTATTGCGCAGTGGAGACATACATATTATTATAAACTATATATTGATATATAAAATACAGGTGATATAATTATACTTACAGCAAATATAAAGAAAACATTCTCTGCAAAATCATATATAGAATTTATAATATCTCCTATAAAAATAGGCAATCATAAACGTACCAACTAATTACCTTTAATGCATGTTAATTAAAATCAAGTTGAAACAGTTGACTTGATTTAAGTCAAAGGTCCCAAAAATCAAACAAGTTATTTTTTTGACGCCAATCAGTTAAGAATAATTTTACTTTATGGGATGTATTGTCAACATTATACCAACATGTTCCATTCTGTGTTGATTTGAGGATGATTGAAAGATCATAATTCAAAATGATATATGTTAATGTATTGAAAAGTAGTGTATAAATTAATTTCTGCAAGACACCAGTATTATATAATTCTAGGGAGCATGGTTTTGGATGCCTCTAAATGCTAATATGGTGCATTTTGATTGACGTTCCAATATATGCAGTCAGTAAATGTTCAGTGAAGCTTGTAAACACAACATATAGTATTAGCATGCAATATTGCAGTATTATATACAGTGTTAAGGTTTGCAGTATTACATACTGTGTTTAGTATTTGAGTTTGTGACTCACTTATGCTTTCTGTTTTATATTCATCTGCATGTTCTGCTTTTAATTTACATAGGATAGATAGAGTGTCCAGTACATATGCCATATGTTTTAATTTCTTAATTTTCTATAAGTTCAATGGACACTGTTTGTTGCAGAAGTAAAAAAAAGAATATACTTCAGTCTACCAATCTATGGAGAGGGTGAGAGTCTTGTGGGGCACCACATACTTTACAATCATAAAAGGAGGATGTAAAATGGCAATTAAAAATTAACAAATATATTTATGAGAAGAGTAGGCAGACCTACTCAAATGAGCTTGAACATGGCTTAACGATTAATCATTTTAAAGCTTAAGTTAAGCTTAAGATTTAATCAACAATGCTACACTGATTTTATGTCAAGACACAGAGGCTCATATTATAAAACTGGCCTCTGTGTCTTTCATAAAATCATGACTTTTCTTCATGACATAGCAAATGTGTGTAATTGTATTGTAATATAATTGTAATAATAATATATATGTATATTTGAAGCAATTATAATTAATTCTTCGGTTGTTTTTACCATAAATGAGTAAACTCAAGGTCTTGACATAATTTTGGTGGTAAACTGCAATTTGTATTTTGGAAATTGAGTTGTAGAGAGAAATTGGATTATGAAAGTTCCATGGACAGGGACCGTAATTTGTTAAAATATCTATTAGGGCAGAGTGTATATAAACAAATATTTTAATTACGTGCAGTGGAGGAACTACCGCGGTTGCAGGGGTCGCAGCTGGGACCGGCCCCACCACTCCAGGGGGCCAAGACGCCCTGTGAACCCCTGCGACCGGGTGCCTGCCGCCATGTGTTGGGGCCCATGCTGTTAGGGCCACCCAATGGCAAAGTATTACCAGGAAGCTCAGTCAGCGCTACAGCGCTTTACCAACATGACCAGCAGGGCCCCTGTGATGACATCAGAAAGGAGAGGAGGGAGTCAGAGTGGGAACTCTGACTCCCATCAGCCTGATCCACCACCTGGCCCCAGGGAAGTCACCCTCCTGCATCTATAAGGTAGGAAACAGGAGGGTGACTAAGGTGTGTGTATGTCTCTGTGTGTGTGTGTGTGTGTGTGTGTGTGTGTCTGTATGTGTAGCTATTTGTCTGCATGTGAATTTGTACGTCTGCGTATTTGTATGTCAGTGTGTGCCCTGTGTATCTGTATGTGTGTCACTGTTTGTATCTGCATGATTGTCATTCTGTGTATTTGAATTTGTCCTTAAGTGTTTGTGTTACTGCATGTGTGTCTGTCTGTATATATGTATCTTTGTGTTAGTTTGTGTGTCTGTGTATCAGCATGTGTGTCCGTGTATGTATCTGTATGTGTTATATGGTGTGTATCTGTATGTATGTCAGTGTGTGTTTTTATATCTGTATGTGTATCAGTGTATGCATGGGAGGGTCTGTGTAACTGTCACCCCACCACACACACACTGTTCCCCCCTTTACCCTGCCACACTGACAATAACTCCACCAGTCCTGTCACTCACCCATTCCATTCTCACTTCCAATCGCTCTGCCATATTCACCCCATTACATTCACCTTCTCTCGCACTGTCATACTTACCCCCAATTCTGTCACTCACCCATGCCATACTCACCACCCATTGCTCTGTCATATTCAGCCTATTACACTCAGCTTCTCTCGCACTGTCACACTCACCCCTCAATCCTTTCACACCCTTTCTCCATTACTATGTCACAATTGTCCCCTTTCACCCTGCCACACTCACCCTATCTCATTAACTGCTCCAATTCTGTCATACTCAACCTCCCAACCATGCCACACTAACCCTGTGGGGTGTGAATGAGACACATGGAGGGGCTAAGGGGCTGGGGTGGGGGTTGAGGTGTACTGGGGGGGGGGTCCCAGGGTAATTTTCGCACCGGGGCCCCATGTTTTCTAGTTATGCCCCTGGTTACGTGTAACAGCAATAATGAAAATATCTGGCACCCTTACATTATAAGGGTGCAAGTTATTCTTGTAAAATATTTTGTTTCATCATTCAGCTGACGTTTTTCAAATCTCAAGCTTGATAGAAAGGACCACTGGTGTTTTTGATGGTTCTTTACTGAATAGCCCGGTACATTGGAGCAATCTCAGAGAAACTTGCTTTAATTTTGGGCTCCCAAATATCAGCACAATAGACTGTGCAGGAGAATAGCTATAGATAACCATCAGACACGCACAGTAAGCCAGGCTAGTGGGGGGAAATGCATCTAAAAACATAAGTATCTCAGACACATAGAAAGACATGTACAGGTAGAGGAGGCAGCTAATTGTCCTGGCAGCTCTTATCCGGCCCTCTGCATGACTGTTGAGCTCTCCCTTTGAATTTCTATTTGCATCATGCCTGTGAGTCACAAGGGACTTAATGATCAACCCGTCAGCTATTGCCACAAGAAGTAGAGGAAGGGAACAACTTATGATATTACTGGGGAGTAGATACACAATGTTCATTTTTAGAAATGAAATTTCTATACTGTGGTTGGTTGTCATGTTTACATCCTCGGCAACTCTGTAGAGGTTCCAGGCTGAAGGAAGCCCAGTAGTTAGGGAGGTGAAAACAGAGGCTACTAGGAGACATGGAACCATCCGTGAAAGACCCATCTTTAGTCTAATTAGCAAGGGGTGAGTGAATATTACAATTTGCAAACAGTAGTAAACAGAGAGGCAAACCGTGAACCAGAAGCTTGAGTAGATCGGGAGGAAGAGTAGGACTGTGAAGGTGATAAAAACCTCATCTGTGAAGTAGATGTCACTGTACAGGAAACTCATATAATCATTAATCAACATTATGAACTGAAATAACACATTGGATGTACAAAGTGTGGCCAGTATAAGATCTGAGGAACTGAGAGGTTTGCCCTTGATCTTATCAATGAGGTTCACAGCAATAATTAATGTGTTGGTAAATACTCCTATTAGGGTGCTGAGTGCCAAAATTGCCAAGGAGGCAATGATAAATACGGGTAGCATCAGTTATATAAAATAGCCAAGTGATGAAACTTATCTTCAAGGGACCATGTACTGCTTTAGTTGAATAGATAAATATCTGTAGATTTGGAATAGTAATAGACGAAACCTTCCATTCGCACGTTATGAGCTGGAACAAAGAGAGGTCAAAAATAATAACCAGCATTAAGCCTGTCTAGAAGACAAAATAGGAAATGATTCTTAAGAAACATATTGCATATCATATTGTGCTTTACTTCCACTAGGGCAATTTAGTGAAACTTACAGCCAAATCAAGACTCACAGCCCATTAAACTCAGATTGAGAGAATTTGGAGGTGAGATGATCAATGCGATTAGGTGTACTTGTGATCATAAAAATACATTTGTAATCTAAGTTGACTTTGATCCCATCTCAGTGACATATCACTGCATGCTTCTTACAGTGCATATTGAAGAGCAAGTCTGCTTTGACGTAGTGTTTGTATAACATTGTGCTAGAAAAAACACATGTACAGTTAATGTCCAAACTTATCTGGAAGCAAAATAGGCTGATGGGACATCATCAGTGGCTTGAAAATAGAGGATGTGTAGATTTATTTTCAGTAGTGAGGTCACTTATGTGCAGTAGAAGGTGAGCTCATACAATATCATCTCCTCATATGCTTGCACTTTTAGATCTGTAAATATAGCAAATATATTGTTACTTACATCAGTAACCATCTAAGTCACTGTGTGCAAATCAATTATTTGTAATCATATAAAGCCACAGTAAATATTATACATATTCCTAACATTTATTGGGTTTCTATGTGAGATATGAAAAATGTGATATTGATATATAATATTGCTGGGGACAAGCTTATCTGATCATATGATAGTTGTTATCAAAAATAATAACAGATAAATTACATTTAGGTAAATGAATAAAGCTGTATCCTTCTTCGTCTTCATTTACCTATATAAATATTTCTGTAATTTTTCATGATTACACAGTTTTTCACTCTTTTGGCCCACTCCTAGCATATCAGTAAAGGGGTGGGACAGAATCGGTTGTAGTAAACATAGAAAAGTTGGGACAGAGGCTACAGCCTGGGAGAGTGACCTATCAATCTCAGGCAGCCCAGGCATTAAAATATCGGTGTCTTTTGGGACCCAGTGATAGACAGTATTGGATCACACAGTGAATTGTGCTTTTTAGCATAGGCGTGCGCAGCCTATTGCATTAGGGTGTGCACCCTAAAGCACAAACACACGCCGCGCGCGCGCGTGTGTGTGTGTGCGTATATATATATATATATATATACATATATATATATATATACATATATATATATACACACATATATATACATATATATATATTCACAGACACACACACTCACAGACACAC
>OW240916.1:171144454-171163229 GCA_933207985.1 Pelobates cultripes | reverse complement strand
AGAAATTGGGAGAGGAGGGGGTAAGAAGAAATTGGGAGGGGAGGGGGGAGAAGAAATTGGCAGGGGAGAAGAAGAAATTGGCAGGGGAGGGGGAGAAGAAATTGGTAGGGGAGGGGTAGAAGAAATTGGTAGGGGAGGGGGGAGAATAAATGGGGAGGGTGGGATAAAAAGAAATTGGTAGGGGAGGGGGGAGAAGAAATGGGGAGGGTGGGAGAAGAAGAAATTGTGTGCATGACTGTCTGTGTGTGTGTGTATGACTGTCTACCTGTGTGTGTGTGTATGACTGTCTGCCTGTGTGTGTTTGACTGTCTGCCTGTGTGTGTGTGTGTGTGTGTGACTGTCTGCCTGTGTGTGTGTGTGACTGTTCTGCCTGTGTGCGCGGAATCGTCTGCCTGTATGTGTAAAAGTGACTGTTCGCCTGTGTGTGTGTGACTGTTCCTGCTCGTGTGTGTGTGTGCGACTCTGTCTGCCTGTGTGTATGACTGTCTGGCCTGTGTGTGTGTGTGTGTGCGTGCGGACTGCTCGCCTGTGTATGTGAATCGTCTTCCGGGTGTGTGTGTTTGTGTGCGCGCAGTGACCGTCTGTCTGGTGTGTGCGTATGCGTGCGTAATCGTGTGTGACTTTCTGCCTGTGTGTGTGTGTGTGTGTGTGTCTGACTGCCTGTAATTGTGTGTGAGTGTGTTTATCTACCTGTAACTGTGTATGTGTGTTACTGCCTGATCCTGTGTATGTGGCTGTCTGCCTGCGACTATGTGCATGTGGTGGATTTGACAGTGTATATTTATAACTGTGTGCATCTTACTGTGCAAAAATATACACCTGCATTCACACACAGGCCTAAATGCATGTTTTTATCTGAATTAAATAACCATCACACACAGCCAATAAACCCAGCACAAATATCACATACAACCAATACACGCATATTACACACTGTTAATACACCCATTACAAATATCACACACAGCCAACACATAGGATACACATCACATACAGTCTTCACACCTATCACATACACAGACCACACAAACATTACATCATACATGGATGACGGGGGGCGCTGTGAAGATTTTTTGCACAGGGCGCCTAAAGGCCTAAGGCCTACCCTGTCAAAGAGATAAGCACAAGCACCTCACATATTGAGGACAAAATGGACAATTATACTGAAGCAACCAATGACCTAGCTGGGAAAATGGAGGGCCTAGTGTCACAAATGGGGGCCTATGCCTTAAAATTGGCGGATATCGAAGACAAGACAACAGGACGAGGAGAAACCCCATCAGCACTTAGATATGTGCCTTGCCATATGTTTGGCATCTGATTCTTTTACTGTTATATGTACCTTTTTTTACTTTGCAATGTTCTTATGTGCCACATGTGTACATCCTGTTCTGTTTCCGGTCCCATACACTCTGTGGAACCAAAGTTAGGAGCCTGGTGGGTGGTTCACCTCCAATAGGACAATTGGATGTCAATGTTATAAGCCTACAGTTCCACTGCATCCCTCTCCCCTTCCCTAAATGGCAGCGATCCAAATATGTATTCTTGCTATGGGATAGGACGCCTGGCTAGATAATACTGGGAAGGGAGCCCTCTCCCCTCATTAAGAACATCCACAATTTGATTGATAATTCCATACTGTATAAACCCCCATGAAAATCTGCACCTTGAATGTACGAGGTTTGAATATCCCTGTTAAGAGGCATTTACTATACAGAGAACTCAAAACACTAGGAGCGGACATTGTCTGCCTACAAGAGACGCACTTTTGCACCAATGATTATCCCCAACTTAGATACACTGACTACCCCATGCAATTTCATGCCACCTCTCCCACAAAATCTAAAGGAGCATCGATACTATTTAGAAAACATGTATCCGTATCCATACAAACGCAGGTAACAGATGACCAGGGTAGATACGTTTTTTTGTGGTGGGGACCATCAATAACATATACACCATAGCTAACATCTATGAATCCAATGCCAACCAGAGCAACTTCCTTCAACAAACCGTCCAAAATCCATAGGGACTAACAGTCATACAGGGAGTGCAGAATTATTAGGCAAGTTGTATTTTTGAGGATTAATTTTATTATTGAACAACAACCATGTTCTCAATGAACCCAAAAAACTCATTAATATCAAAGCTGAATATTTTTGGAAGTAGTTTTTAGTTTGTTTTTAGTTTTAGCTATGTTAGGGGATATCTGTGTGTGCAGGTGACTATTACTGTGCATAATTATTAGGCAACTTAACAAAAAACAAATATATACCCATTTCAATTATTTATTATTACCAGTGAAACCAATATAACATCTCAGCATTCACAAATATACATTTCTGACATTCAAAAACAAAACAAAACAAATCAGTGACCAATATAGCCACCTTTCTTTGCAAGGACACTCAAAAGCCTGCCATCCATGGATTCTGTCAGTGTTTTGATCTGTTCACCATCAACATTGCGTGCAGCAGCAACCACAGCCTCCCAGACACTGTTCAGAGGTGTACTGTTTTCCCTCCTTGTAAATCTCACATTTGATGATGGACCACGGGTTCTCAATGGGGTTCAGATCAGGTGAACAAGGAGGCCATGTCATTAGATTTTCTTCTTTTATACCCTTTCTTGCCAGCCACGCTGTGGAGTACTTGGACGCGTGTGATGGAGCATTGTCCTACATGAAAATCATGTTTTTCTTGAAGGATGCAGACTTCTTCCTGTACCACTGCTTGAAGAAGGTGTCTTCCAGGAACTGGCAGTAGGACTGGGAGTTGATCTTGACTCCATCCTCAACCCGAAAAGGCCCCACAAGCTCATCTTTGATGATATCAGCCCAAACCAGTACTCCACCTCCACCTTGCTGGTGTCTGAGTCGGACTGGAGCTCTCTGCCCTTTACCAATCCAGCCACGGGCCCATCCATCTGGCCCATCAAGACTCACTCTCATTTCATCAGTCCATAAAACCTTTAGAAAAATCAGTCTTGAGATATTTCTTGGCCCAGTCTTGACGTTTCAGCTTGTGTGTCTTGTTCAGTGGTGGTCGTCTTTCAGCCTTTCTTACCTTGGCCATGTCTCTGAGTATTGCACACCTTGTGCTTTTGGGCACTCCAGTGATGTTGCAGCTCTGAAATATGGCCAAACTGGTGGCAAGTGGCATCGTGGCTGCTGCACGCTTGACTTTTCTCAGTTCATGGGCAGTTATTTTGCGCCTTGGTTTTTCCACACGCTTCTTGCGACCCTGTTGACTATTTTGAATGAAACGCTTGATTGTTCAATGATCACGCTTCAGAAGCTTTGCAATTTTAAGAGTGCTGCATCCCTCTGCAAGATATCTCACTATTTTTGACTTTTCTGAGCCTGTCAAGTCCTTCTTTTGACCCATTTTGCCAAAGGAAAGGAAGTTGCCTAATAATTATGCACACCTGATATAGGGTGTTGATGTTATTAGACCACAGCCCTTCTCATTACAGAGATGCACATCAGCTAATATGCTTAATTGGTAGTAGGCTTTCGAGCCTATACAGCTTGGAGTAAGACAACATGCATAAAGAGGATGATGTGGTCAAAATACTCATTTGCCTAATAATTCTGCACTCCCTGTATGTGGCAACTTCAACCATGTACTGAATGCAGTGGTGTATTTTGGTTTTGTACTGCCCTAGACATGACTAAACCAGGGTACCCCTTAATTTAGATTTGCCCCACTCCTTCCTGACAAGGCCACAACTCTTTCTGATTAAAGGGACACTATAGTCACCTGAACAACTTTAGCTTAATGAAGCAGTTTTGGTGTATAGAACATGCCCCTGCAGCCTCACTGCTCAATCCTCTGCCATTTAGGAGTTAATTCCCTTTGTTTATGAACCCTAGAAACACCTCCCTGCGTGTGACTTGCACAGCCTTCCATAAACACTTCCTGTAAAGAGAACCCTATTTAGGCTTTCTTTATTGCAAGTTCTGTTTAATTAAGATTTTCCTATCCCCTGCTATGTTAATAGCTTGCTAGACCCTGCAAGAGCCTCCTGTATGTGATTAAAGTTCAATTTAGAGATTGAGATATTTAAGGTAATATACATCTGTTTGAAAGTGAAACCAGTTTTTTTTTCTTGCAGGCTCTATCAATCATAGCCAGTGTAGGTGTGGCTAGGGCTGCAGAAACAGAAACAGTGATTTAACTCCTAAATGACAGTGAATTGAGCAGTGAAATTGCAGGGGAATGATCTATACACTAAAACTGCTTTATTTAGCTAAAGTAATTTAGGTGACTATAGTGTTCCTTTAAGAACACACCCCTTCTTCTTTAGATTCCACTTGATCCTACTCCTTTTACAAAGCTGTTTTCATGGCATTATAGGTCCCTATAGTGTGCCCCTTCCTCGTGCCCCCCGCGGCCTCCCTGAAGGGGTTAAACCTCTTCAGTCACATGTTCCTCTGCGCTGGGTCAGGTTCCCCATAGGAAAGCATTGTATTAATTCTTTCCTATGGGGATTTAGCAGACACTGGATGTTTTCATGCACAGCATCCAGCATCAGTTAGGTAACATTTGGTCCCATAACCACCCGGATGTTCCTCTAGTTGCTTTCTGGTAGACAGCCACTAGAGGTGGAGTAAGCCTCTCAAGGTAATTATTGCAGTTTTTGCAGTAAACTGCAATACTTACACTTGCAGGGTAAAGGAGACTGGGACACTGCACCCAGACCACTTCAATGAGCTTAAGTGGTCTGGGTGCCTATAGTGTCCCTTTAAGCACACACTTTGACAGACACGCACACTGGCAGATACACACTGACAGTCACACACACTCAAAGACAAACACACAGACTTCACTGACAGTCACAGACTCAATGATTTGGCACACACATTCACTGACACACACGCATTCGTTGACTGACAGGCACACATGCACACTGACAAACACTGACAGACACACACTGATAGACACACACACACGCACACACATACACTCACAAACATATACCTACACTCACACACACACACATATACTCACAGACTCGCACACATACACTCTCAGACACACATATACTCACAAAATATTTATATTTTAATTTAAAAATGTTCACCCAACCTTCCTACCTGTCGTTGGGGGTTCAGTGGGGCTGCTGTGAGGCGTGCGGCTGTATTGGCATCAGAAGCAGCGAGGGAGCTGTGATCTCCCTGCTCTGCTCCCTCTCGCATCCTGGGCTGTCTACAGAAGCAGGAATGACATCATATTCCGGCTCCCGCGGCACCAACGGTCGAACAGTGGGAAGTGCTGCATGAAGCCGACCCACTCCAGGCAGATGCAGATAATCGCCAACACCATCGGCAGACTGTCTATCTGGAGGGAAAGACGGTAAAAGGGCTCCATGACTCGGGAGCCACCTTAACCCTGGTAAAGAGCCACCTAGTATCCAGCAACGCCAGGACCAACAATACCGTGGCCGTAAGGGTAGCCAGGGGAGCAGTATACTGGCTACCGACAGCAAGGGTCCATTTGAACTGGGGAGCGGGGTCTGGAACGGTAGAGGTGGGGTTAATGTCGCAGTTACCAGCAGAGGTTTTGTTGGGGAATGATCTGGGGAACCTCACATCCGTCTTTGAGCCCCAGACCACAACAGGAGAAGTATACCGGTTGTTACCCGTTAACAGGCCCGCACCCAGGACCAAAACTCTCACCTGGAGGTTCAGGTAAAAGATCCTTAGAGAGTACCCTGGGTTCCCCCCAATGAATTTGAGATAGAGGTGATCACTGACCCCATGCTACAAGTGTATAGAGACAAGATCACCTCTAGCCAACCCGGGGCGGAGGGGGAGAGATTTGTACGGGACAAGAAATTGTTGTACAGGGAATCTGAGAAACGTAGGCGGGTCCGACACGATTATTATGTTACTGGTTACTTTCACCAATGGTACATGTTGTCTATACTGAGACATAAAAACATAGAAACACAAAAACATAGAATGTGACGGCAGATAAGAATCATTCGGCCCATCTAGTCTGCCCAATTTTCTAAATACTTTTGCACCCAATTGTGATGAAAGTAACCTAAAGTTTTTTCTAATGTTGGCATCCCAGAATGAAGACACATAGAAAGAAAGGGTTGTGCCCAGAGGCAGCGTGAGCTGCATTCTTAAGGCAAACTCAGACCAGTGGCGAAGATGCATCCAATTGTCCTAAAGGTTGAACATAGAGCCCCTTAAATACTGCTTTAGTGCCTGTTTGGCTCTTTCAGCAGCATCATTGGGTTGTTGGTGGTAAGCCGATGAAAACATTAAGTCTTTGAGCAGAATCCCCTCTAAAAGCTCAATATAAATTGTGTGACAGACAGAACACCTCATGCAGTGGCGTACGATCCATGGGGCTCCGGTGCCAAAACTGATCTGTCGATCGTGGCGGAGCGATCCCTAGCGCCAAGGGAACCCAGTTTTTACCACACACTCTCACGAACAGACGCATACACACTAGCTAACAGACACACACATTTACTGAAAGACACACACTCAGTGACAGACATACATACACACATGACAGACAGACACACCTACACACTCACTTACAAAACATACACTCTCACTGACAAACACACACTCACTAACAGACACCAAACAGACTTACTAACAGACACACAAACTAACACGCTCAGTAACAGACACACACAATAGCACACTCACTAAAACACACCAAACAGACTTACTAACAGACACACAAACTAACACACTCAATAACAGACACGCACAAACTAACACACAACTTACACACTTAGTAATATACACACAGTCACACACAAACACACACACTCACTGACACACAAAAACTAACACACACTCACTGACACCCACTAGCAGACACACACTCACTAACAGAAACTCACTAACAGACACTTACTCACATTTTTCTTTAAAATTTAATCCCCCAGCCTTCCTACCTTTGGGAGTGCTGAGGGGATTCCCTGGGGTCCAGTGGGGCTGCTGGGCCGCCGGTCTTGCAGGCAGTGAGGGAGCACTGATCCTCCTGTTCAGCTCCCTCACGTGCCGCTTACTGATGCTGGAGTGACGGCATATTCCGGCTACGGTGGTGCACAGGAGGGAGCTGGGCAGAGAGAGCTCAGGGGAGAATGCTCCCGCGCCTGCCTGCAAACTGACGCCACTGCCCCCAGAATAAGAGGCTGGCAAAATGTGGCCGCACTGGCATATATACTCGGGTCGCAGGGCGGCCGGGCCCCCTGGTGGGCTGAGCATGGTCGCAGCTGCGATCCCTACGACCACGGTATGAACGCCAGTGACCTCATGAGCATACACCTACACTGGTTAATTAGAAAATGGACATGGTAACACGAATAGTCGATCGACTATTGTGAGTATGACTATTTTTCTTTTAGAAATATATATAGAATCTCTCACACACTCGTAAATTTGTGACTATGATTCTAAAATCCACATACAGTGATATAAAAATTACAACTTAAAGTGATTATAGTGAAATGAACAAATAAAGAATAACTTCCCTTAGCAATATAGGATATGCCCGAAGATTTCCTCCCATCTTCAGTTCAGTAAGTATATGGTATAGGGCTATTCCAAGCTATGGGAATAAAAAATACATGGCATAGTGCAATATTGTCTGTGGTAAAATGGGTATATAAGTAAGTGCCAAATGTTCACTCACACTTTAACATCCCAAGAAATGCCTTAAGAAATGTGCTTGGTGTGTCTTCTTGCTTCAATATATGATGAATATAGATCTCATATGAAACCAAAAAAATGAAAAAAGAAGAATAAAATGACTGTATGAATAAAGAGTAAAAAAAGCATTTATTACTTACATCAAAGTAAATAATAGCAGATATATCAGTCCAACGCATTTCTTCCCTGTTAGGGACTTCCTCAGGGACAATCTTTAACAACAGTGTTGAATATAAATGTATACAATCCTAGTTACAAACATCCCCTAATATATACCACCCCCAATTAGTCCCAATAGGTGTTCCACAGATGATTCCGTTTGTCTTCACCTGTCTGCAGCTCAAATTTGGTTACTTCCGGGTTTCGTGTATCCCATGCGGTCACGTGACCGACGTGATGACGTCATGCGTTCCAACTACATAGTTGGAGTCATAGTTGGAGTCATAGTTGGAACGCATGACGTCATCACGAAACGCGTTGGACTGATATTATTTACTTTATTCATACAGTCATTTTATTCTTCTTTTTTCATTTTTTTGGTTTCATATGAGATCTATATTCATCATATATTGAAGCAAGAAGACACACCAAGCACATTTCTTAAGGCATTTCTTGGGATGTTAAAGTGTGAGCGAACATTTGGCACTTACTCATATATCCATTTTACCACAGACAATATTACACTATGCCATGTATTTTTTATTCCCATAGCTTGGAATAGCCCTATACCATATACTTATTTTTCTTTTAGAGCAGGTAAGTCGAATATGAAGTCTATGGACAAATGAGAAAATTATACCATGATTCTTTAAAAACAGGCAGTGGCTGCAGGGTACTTGATGGGGACACATATAGTGTATGCAATTACATACTGTCAGGATACAAGAAACCCTCAGCATGACTGCAAATTTGGTCCAGCCCTTTCCGTTAGTTTTGCATCACTGAGGCATGCGCAGTGTGTCAGACAAGACGCTAATAATAGAAAACTATAAAAAGTTTCTAAAGTTGCATCTAGCATCAATAATGAATTATAGTGGTTGGAATGAAAAACTTGTAACAATGATATTTCACACGTATGGAACAATTTTATCTGGTTTTGACACAGCCACGTCAACTTAGAGAGATTTAGTTCTTACACTCTGTTCCAAATTATTATGCAAATTGTATTTGTGTCACAAAGATTAAATATTTTGTCTTTCAGTTTAACTCATGGATGGCATTGTGTCTCAGGGCTCTCTTGATCACTGAAAACAATCTCGGACACCTGTGATAATTAGATTGCCAGATGAGCCCAATTTAAGGAAAAACTACTAAAGGAGGGTGTTCCACATTATTAAGCAGAGCACCATTTTCATGCAATATGGGGAAGAAAAAGGATCTCTCTGCTGCCGAAAAGAGTGAAATAGTTCAATGCCCTGGACGAGGTATGAAAACATTAAATATTTCACAAAAACTTAAGCGTGACCATCGCACTATTAAGAGATTTGTGGCTGATTCAGAGCACAGATGGGTTTGTGCAGATAAAGGCACATTGAGGAAGATTTCTGCCAGATCCATGCATCGGATCAAGAGAGCAGCTGCTAAAATACCATTATATAGCAGCAAACAGCTATTTGAAGCTGCTGGCGCCTCTGGAGTCCCACGGGCATCAAGGTGTAGAGTCCTCCAGAGTCTTGCAACTGTGCATAAACCTTCTATTCTGCCACCACTAACCAATGCTCACAAGCAGAAACGGCTGCATTGGGCAGAAAAATACATGAAGACTAATTTTCAAACAGTCCTGTTCACTGATGAGTGCCATGCAACCCGGGATAGTCCAGATGGATGGAGTAGTGGATGGTTGGTGGACGGCCACCCTGTTCCAACAAGGCTGCGACATCAGCAAGGTGGTGGTGGAGTCATGTTTTTGGCCGGAATCATGGAAAGAGAGCTGGTCGGCCCCTTTAGGGTCCCCAAAGGTGTAAAGATTACCTCTGCAAAGAATGTGGAGTTTCTGACTGAACACTTTCTTCCCTGGTACAGAAGGAAGAACTATGCTTTCTGTAATAAAATCATCTTCATGCATGACAATGCACCATTTCATGCTGCAAAGATTACCTCTGCATCAGTGACTGCTGTGGGGATAAAAGGAGAGAAAGTTATGGTGTGGCCTCAATCCTCCCCTGACCTCAATCCTATTGAGAACCTTTGGAGCATCCTCAAGCAGAAGATCTATGAGGGTGGGAGGCAGTTTACAACCAAACAGCAGCTCCGGGAGGCTATTCTGACATCTTGCAAACAAATTCAAGCAGAAACTGTCCAAAAACTCACAAGTTCAATGGATGCAAGACTTGTGAAGCTGCTATCAAATAAGGGGTCCTATGTTAAAATGTAACGTGACCTGTTAAAATATTTAAAAGTTAAAATGTTGTCATAAGTTTGATTGAAATAGCTTTTGTTTTCAGTAAATATGCTGCAAATACAACAAATGACAATTTTCAGTTCTTTACAACCTATAAAGTATTTTTTGAAACTTACTGTGCGTCATAATTTGGAACAGTGCATTGTAAGTTTTTTATGTTTAAAAAAATACTGTTATCATTAGGAGGTTTGTTCAATAAAATTTGAATTGTACTCTTAATAGTTGATAACATGAGAATTATGCTGACTGTTCTCATTTATCTAAATAATTGATGTAAATATCATTTGCATAATAATTTGGAACAGGGTGTAGTTTGACGCAAGTACCTGGGATTTTGACGTACACTGCATGAATATTAGAAGAGTGCTTAGTTGGGGCAGGGCCAAGCAGCTGAACCGAATGGTTGAATATTGTTACTGCTCTGCACCAAACAGTCAATTTTATCCAAGTTCGAGGCTCCAATGATTCCCACGGGAACTCGAAATGCATCCCCAGGCAGGCAACAGCACCATGGGTCAAAAGACCAAGAAGCCAAAGCCTAATAAGCCGAGGATGAGTATGAACATATGAGATGTTCAAATGATTTTTTTTCCAATTTTTAGCAGTTCCTCTAGCACCATGTTTTATCTAGCTCTGCTTCAATGCAGAGAGTAAAGCACCATATAGCTGCACGACAACTTGAAGGCCTAGGCCTCCAGTTAGGCCAGAATCAGGCCATACGGCTCCAGCGCTCACACGATCTATAGGCCCTTGGCTGCAGTCTAATCCAGACCAAGTTGTTAACCCTCCCTCCCTTGCTGAGGGATAGTCTTCTTGGAAAACTCTTAAAACACTTTGACATTAGCCAACTGATATGAATTTCCCATATTACTTTTCTATAATGTAAATTTTTAATAAATCTTTATGTCACCGGCAGCCCAACTAATGATTAAACTAAAAGACTAGCTTTGACCCACACAGTCTCCATTGCAACCCTATGTGGGACACTTCACCATAGACACATTTTAACCACCTGCTTATATGAATATTTCTATATTGTTGGTTCACTAACTACCTATGCATACCATGTTGTTTATCTTCTTGTGATGTACTCTAAGCACACTGCTTTATCTTGCTGTAAAAAAAACAAAAATGAGGTATGATTTATTTTGCTCATATATGACATGCTCCATACTGCTTACTTTTATATATATATATAAAAAAATTAAAAATAGTGTTACGGGTCCTTAACATTTTCGCCAGAGAGATGGTGGCAAACATCTTAATGTGCACTGGATGACCTTCAGCATTGGTTTTTCATGCAAGGTATATATTTCCTAAAGAGATTTTCTACATATGCGAACGGGCTATAATCACTAAGCCTCTAGCATTTCGGGAGTGTACGAACAATCGTACTTCACGAAGTACATGAGGCTCGTTACAATTGGTGGCAAGCGACAGTAGCAGAGGCTCTAGTTAAATTTTTACTAGAGTAGGAATCCCCTAGGGAGACTTTGTCTGACCAGGGGACCCAATTTACAGTAACTGTGACCCAGCAATTCTGGTAGAGCTGCGGAGTAAAGTCACTGTTTAGTTCTCTCTACCATCCACAGATGAACGGACTCTGTGAACATTTTAATGGCACGCTCAACAGATGCTTAAGACGTTCACAGCCTCCTGTCAACACTGGGAGAGGTTACTTCCCCATCTCCTGTTTGCCTATCGCAAAGTGCCCAAGTAGTCAACAGGGTTTTCCCCCTTCGAACTCCTATATGGGAGAAAAGTACAGGGACCCCTAGACGTCATCTGGAATGGTGACACAGGAGAGGGAGGGATCCCTATTGTCAGGGGCGTATTAGCCGCGAGGCAAACAACGCATTTGCCTTGGGCGGCATTTTTCAGGGGGCGGCAAAAGACGCCGCCCCCAAATGCCCAGGGCAAATGCCTAGTTAGCCTCGTGGCTAACAGACATGCCGAGCGGGCGGCGCTGGCGGCTGGCGAGGGAGCTCTTCCTCTGAGCTGACTGCTCAGCTCCCTCGCGTGCTGCAGAGTGAGGCTGGGAGCCGGAAGATGACGTCATATTCCGGCTCCCAGCCTCACTCTGTGGCGCGCGAGGGAGCTGAGCAGTCCACTCAGGGGAAGAGCTCCCTCGCCAGCCGCCCACACAGCAGCCAGCGCAGCCCAGCTCGACCGGCAGCCACTGGACCACCAGGGAGAGAGAGACCCCCCCCCCCAGCACTCCCAAAGGTAAGGAGGCTGGGGGGGGATTAAAAAAAAAGTTAATGTGAGTGATTGTGTGTGTGTCTGACTGTGTGTGTGTGTGTGTGTTTGTGTCTGACTGTGTGTGTGTTTGTGTCTGACTGTGTGTGTTTGTGTCTGACTGTGTGTTTGTGTCTGACTGTGTGTGTGTGTTTGTGACTTTGTGTGTGTGTTTGTGTCTGTGTATGTGTCTGACTGTGTGTGTGTGTGTTTGTGTCTGACTGTGTGTGTGTGTGTTTGTGTGTCTGACTGTGTGTGTGTGTGTATGTGTTCTGTGTGTGTGTGTGTGTGTGTGTGTGTGTGACTGTGTGTGTGTTTGACTGTGTGTGTGTGTGTGTGTGTTTGTGTGTGTGTGTGTTTGTGCTAATATTTGTTCTGTGTCTGACTGTGTCATGTGTTTGTGTCTGACTGTGTGTATTTGTGTCTGACTGTGTGTGTGTTTGTTTGTGTCTGACTGTGTGTGTGTGTGTGTGTTTGTGTCTGACTGTGTGTGTGTCTGACTGTGTGTGTGTGTTTGTGTGTGACTGTGTGTGTGTGTCTGACTGTGTGTTTGTTTGTGTGTGTCTGACTGTGTGTGTGTGTATTTAGAAGCTGGGGCGGGGGGGAAGGGTTCGGTGGGGGTGGCGCGGGGGGAGGGGTGCGCCTGAATTTTGTCCTGCCTAGGGCAGCACAAAACCAGGATACACCACTGCCTATTGTACCCTACATCCTGGAGTTGAGCAAGCTCTCACTGTTAGGGAGAATTGGCAGGTGGGGTATGATAGGGGTGCCCGAGATAGGGTCCTAGAAATAGGACAGAAGTTGTTAACCCTGAAGCCGACTAAAAAAGACAAGCTTCAAGTCGCCTGGCAAGGACCTTTCCTGGTAGTGGAGCGCATAAACTACACTACCTACATTGTAAGGAAATGTTCAGATGAAAAGATCCTTTCGTGTGAACTAGTTAAAACCCTACTTCCAGAGGATGTGGCTGCGGTATGCGCCCCCTTTTTTGAGGATAGGGAGAACCTTCCCCTCTTTCCTAGGGGAAAAACTGAGCCCCCTAGAAAAGGCTGAGGCCACTCAGCTGCTCCAGGGTTACCGGGAAATGTTCTCTTCACTAACCGGGTACACCTCCGCTGCGGTCCATCGAGTTGAGACCCAGGGAGAAACCCCACTACAGCAACAACCTTACCGTATCCCTGAAACAGTTAGGGAGAACATATTGAAAGAGATTCAGGACATGTTAAGGCTAGGGGTCATAGAGCCGTCTCAGAGCCCCTGAGTAATGATGGTACCTAAGCGAAATGGTACGACTCACTTCTGTATCGACTACCGGAAACTTAACGACTGGACAGTCAGTGATGCCTCCCCTTTGCCCCAGATAGACGAACTGCTGGATAGTATGGCCGGGGGTAAATTACCTAACTACCATAGATCTGTGCAAAGGTTATTGGCAAATCCCCCTGGAGCCAACGGCTATCCCTAAGTCGGCATTTGTTACCGTGTTTGGGCTATACCAGTTCAAGGTTATGCCTTTTGGGATGAAGAATGCATGGCTTGGTGCTTCATCTAAGTGTGTAGTTGGAGATATTCTGGAGAGTTTTACAGAAGCTTCAACTGTCTAAGAGTTGTGCTCAGAGCTTTCTTTTCTACTGTTACAGGTAAGATTCATCTGTAGGAAAAGGTTACTGATTGCACAAGGTTTGAATTCCTGTTGGTAATTATAAGGCATTTGATTTGATTAAGCTAGTTACTTGCTATTGATTGCTGGTTAATTAGCTATTGTTTGCAAATAAGCAGAGTCCTACCCAGGTGTTAAACATTCCTAGTGGGTGGTGATTTTAGGAGTTATATAAGGCTTGGTGTCATTAGCTTGTCTAATATAGCTTGGTGCTTCATCTAAGTGCTGTTTCTAAGTGTGTAGTTGGAGATATTCTGGAGAGTTTTACAGAAGCTTCAACTGTCTAAGAGTTGTGCTAAGAGCTTTCTTTTCTACTGTTACAGGTAAGATTCATCTGTAGGAAAAGGTTACTGATTGCACAAGGTTTGAATTCCTGTTGGTAATTATAAGGCATTTGATTTGATTAAAGCTAGTTACTTGCTATTGATTGCTGGTTAATTAGCTATTGTTTGCAAATAAGCAGAGGCCTACCCAGGTGTTAAACATTCCTAGTGGGTGGTGATTTTAGGAGTTACATAAGGCTTGGTGTCATTAGCTTGTCTAATATAACTTGGTGCTTCATCTAAGTGCTGTTTCTAAGTGTGTAGTTGGAGATATTCTGGAGATAACCAGGAGGTAATCTGAGGTATTCAGGAGGATAAATATAAAGTTAAGATTTGTTAGATTTAAATTATTCTCCTAATTGGAATGGCAGACTTAGTTCAGTGTAACAATTGCTATGCATTTGTTTCACGTTCCACTTTTTGGAGGTTTGGTTGTTGTCTAATCTGTAGACCAGGGGTAGTCAACCTTTTTCTACCTACCGCCCACTAATGCATCTTTCTTGATGGAAAAAGTTCCTTACCGCCCACCAGTTTTCACGAAAGTGCAGAATATTTTTTAGAAAGGAGGGTGTTTAAAAAAAATAAATGTACGTACATTTATCTTTTTATTTCTAATTAATGCATGTTTATAATGTTTTTAACTTTAGAAAGTTTAATTAGAAAACAATAAAGTAAATTGAAATTACCTTTACTAGTGATTAATGAGATCCTTGAGGTTGATGCTGCAAAACTAAATATTTGATATCTGGTTCGATTTTCGTAAGGAACAAACGAAGGTCTCCTCTTTCGGTGATATTACAACGATTTCTCTGTTTGCTCATAATATGATTTCTCATCTGTGCATCAGCTTCCCTCCTCTCCCTCCTCAATTCCCCTCCCCACCTTTTTTTCCCCTTTTTTCTTTTTTTTCACCTTCCTTATAGCAATGCCCAGCAGGAAGGCTGAGCTAGGTAGCCCACTTATTATTATTAGCCAAGAACAATTCTCTCCTTTTCCTTTTTATATTTTTATTTTCCTTCTTTCTCCTTTTTTACAAGTACTCTGCTCCTTCTTTCTCCTATTCTACAAGTACTCTGCTCTTTCTTTACAAATACTCTGCTCCTTCTTTCTCCTTTTTAAAAGTACTCTGCTGCTTCTTCCTCCTATTCTACAAATACTCTGCTCCTTCTTTCTCCTATTCTACAAATACTCTGCTCTTTCTTTCTCCTTTTTTTACAAGTACTCTGCTCCTTCTTTCTCCTATTCTACAAGTACTCTGCTCCCTACTCCAACTTCTCCCCTTCCTCTACCCGCGTGTTACACTCGTTCACGAGCACAGGCATTCGTACGTGCATACGCCCATGCGATATAGGCGCACATGCACGTTCAAGCACACACGCCCGCGCTTTCATGCACTCGCATCTGCAACCTCGCACTTCCTGCTTACCACTGAGTGCACGAGAGATGAATAAAGTGTTCCTCTCTAGATGGAGGGAGGATTCTGCTACCGCCCACCTGGAATCCCAAAACGCCCACTGGTGGGCGGTAGGGACCAGGTTGGCAACCCATGCTGTAGACAGTTCTCTATCTTGCAGCAGGAGATTGTATTTTTGAAGTCTGAGATTTGTAAATTATCTGGTGAACAAACTCAGACTGGACCTGCTGCAAAGGCACTGCCGCAGAGACATACTAGGAATGGCAGATGGATTACTGTAGGATCTGGTAGACTTAGAATTGTGGATAAAAGGCATTTTGCACAGTCTGTTGCTCTTCATAATTCATTTTCTGCACTTTCAGAGTGTAATGGTGTTGTGGAGAGAGGCACTGAGGCTAGTGGTGTTGTGGAGAGAGGCACTGAGGCTGGTGGTGTTGTGGAGAGAGGCACTGAAGCTAGTAGTGTTGTGGAGAGAGGCACTAAGACTAGTGGTATTGTGGAGAGAGGCACTGAGGCTAGTGGTGTTGTGGAGAGAGGCACTAAGGCTAGTGGTATTATGGAGAGAGGCACTGAGGCTAGTGGTGTTGTGGAGAGAGGCACTGAGGCTAGTGGTGTTGTGGAGAGAGGCACTGAGACTAGTGGTGTTGTGGAGACCGTCTTGGAGACTATGGTGAGGCCTAATAGAAAGCAGTTGTTGTTGGGGGATTCCATTATAAGAGGTGTGGAGATGGACAATGGTGGTCTTGTGAGGTGTCTTCCCGGAGCTACTGCTCACAGAGACAGGAGACGTATCTGTAATATTGTTAAGCAAGCAAAGCAGGAAGGGGAATTGGATGTACTTGTCCATCTAGGGACAAATGACTTGGCTTGCAATGAGGTTTCAGAGGTTAAGGAAGTTTTTAGTGTTTTTGCCAATGATATACGGCAGGTTGCTTCCACACTGTCATTCTCTGAAGTTCTGCCTGTGCATAACACTCAGAACGACAGGCGGATGCGTATTAGGGACTTTAATTTGTGGCTTGGTGAATGGTGTTGGGAGCAAGGATTTGGCTTTATTTCTCATGGTAGCTCTGTTTGGAATGGAAATAAGCTGTACAAAAAAGATGGTTTGCATCTTTCTCAAAAGGGAACAAATGTTCTCAGTGAGCAGTTCAGAGGTTTTGCTAGGATGTATTTAAACTAGGAGGGGGGGGCAAAAGGGTGATAAAACATCAATCCAATTGTCCCCCAAAACAAGGACAGAAGGTGCCTGTAGCAAGTGTGTTAAAAAATGATAAGCTTAGAGTCATGTCTACAAATGCTCGCAGTTTAGGGAATAAGATCCATGAACTTGTGGCAATAATGGCAACTGATAGTGTAGATTTAGTCGCTGTTACTGAGACATGGTACAATGAGAAAAATGACTGGGACATAGCAATACCAGGGTACTCTTTATATAGGAAAGATAGGGAAGGCAAGAAAGGGGAGGGGTGGCCTTGTATGTGAAGGATAGCATAAAATCTAGCCTAATAAAAGTTAGTGAGGCAAACATAGAGTCCGTTTGGGCTACGTTAGAATTTGGTAATCACACAGTAACTCGTGTAGGTGTGATTTATAGGCCCCCAGGACAAATTGAAGAGTTAGATAATCTACTAGTTGAGGAAATAGCTAAAATGACAATGAAGGGGGAAGTTATCATCATGGGTGACTTTAATCTTCCTGATGTAAATTGGAAAACAAAATTAGCTACTTGTGCCAGGAGCACACATATTCTAAACTCCCTACTGGGATTGTCTCTAAAACAAGTTGTTGAGGAGCCAACTCGTAAAGAGGCCATACTAGATTTAGTGTTAACAAATGGAGATTTGGTATCAGATGTTACTGTAGGTGAAAGTTTAGGATCCAGTGATCATCAGTCAGTGTGGTTTAATATAAGAACAGTGACTGAGTCACACCACACAAAAACAAAAGTTTTAGACTTTAGAAAAACAGACTTTTCTAAAATTAGAATATGGGTGGAGGAGTCATTATCAGACTGGAGCAATTTAAAATGGAGTCCAAGAGAAATGGGTTTATTTAAAAGTTGCACTATTGAAGGCAACAGAAAATTGCATTAGGCTTGTCAGTAAAAGCAAAAAATTCAAGAAACCACTGTGGTACTCCGCAGATGTGGCCAAAATAGTTAAAAACAAAAAGTTAGCATTTAGGAATTATAAAAAAACCAGAGTGAGGAAGACAAAATGATCTATAAGATTAGGCAGAAAGAGGCTAAGCAAGTTATAAGAGCTTCCAAATCACACACAGAAGAGAAAATTGCACAGTCAGTAAAAAAGGGGGATAAAACATTTTTTAGATACATAAATGAGAAAAGAAAAGTAAAGCAAGGATTAGTTAGATTAAAAACAAAAGAAGGAAGGTATGTAGAAGAGGATAAAGGTCTAGCTGACTGCCTCAATGAATATTTTTGTTCTGTATTTACAGATGAAAATGAAGGAAAAGGACCTCAGTTGAGAAAAGGGATAAATGAGTCATTTATTACACGTGAGTTTACAGAGGAAGAGGTTCTATTTCAACTGTCAAAAGTAAAGACAAATAAGTCAATGGGACCTGATGGAATACACCCAAAGCTATTAAAAAGAGCTTAGTGGTGTACTAGCAAAACCATTAACAGATTTATTTAACCAATCATTGTTAACAGGAGTAGTCCCAGAAGATTGGAAGTTAGCTAATGTTGTGCCCATTCACAAGAAAGGTAATAGGGAGGAGTCAGGCAACTATAGGCCAGTAAGCCTTACTTCAGTAGTGGGGAAAGTGATGGAAACCATGTTAAAGGATAGGATTGATGAACATCTAAAACACATGGATTTCAAGATCAGAGACAACATGGGTTTACTTCAGGGAGATCATGCCAAACTAATCTTATTGATTTTTTTGATTGGGTAACTAAAATTATAGATCAGGGTGGTGCAGTAGACATTGCTTACCTAGATTTCAGTAAGGCTTTTGACACTGTTGCACATAGAAGGCTTATCAATAAACTGCAATTCAAATATTGTTGAATGGGTAAGGCAGT
>OW240916.1:171071049-171144354 GCA_933207985.1 Pelobates cultripes | reverse complement strand
CAGAAGAGAAAATTGCACAGTCGGTAAAAAAGGGGGATAAAACATTTTTTAGATACATAAATGAGAAAAGAAAAGTAAAGCAAGGATTAGTTAGATTAAAAACAAAAGAAGGAAGGTATGTAGAAGAGGATAAAGGTCTAGCTGACTGCCTCAATGAATATTTTTGTTCTGTATTTACAGATGAAAATGAAGGAAAGGGACCCCAGTTGAGAAAAAGGATAAATGAGTCATTTATTACACGTGAGTTTACAGAGGAAGAGGTTCTATTTCAACTGTCAAAAGTAAAGACAAATAAGTCAATGGGACCTGATGGAATACACCCAAAAGCTATTAAAAGAGCTTAGTGGTGTACTAGCAAAACCATTAACAGATTTATTTAACCAATCATTGTTAACAGGAGTAGTCCCAGAAGATTGGAAGTTAGCGAATGTTGTGCCCATTTACAAGAAAGGTAATAGGGAGGAGTCGGGCAACTATAGGCCAGTAAGCCTCACTTCAGTAGTGGGGAAAGTGATGGAAACCATGTTAAAGGATAGGATTGATGAACATCTAAAACACATGGATTTCAAGATCAGAGACAACATGGGTTTACTACAGGGAGATCATGCCAAACTAATCTTATTGATTTTTTTTGATTGGATAACTAAAATTATAGATCAGGGTGGTGCAGTAGACATTGCTTACCTAGATTTCAGTAAGGCTTTTGACACTGTTGCACATAGAAGGTTTATCAATAAACTGCAATCTTTAAGTTTGGATTCCAATATTGTTGAATGGGTAAGACAGTGGCTGAGTGACAGGCAACAGAGGGTTGTAGTTAATGGAATATATTCAAAGCTTGGACTTGTCACCAGTGGGTACCTCAGGGATCTGTACTTGGACCCATTCTCTTTAATATTTTTATTAGTGATATTGCAGAAGGTCTTGATGGTAAGGTATGTCTTTTTGCTGATGATACTAAGATATGTAACAGGGTTGATGTTCCAGGAGGGATAAGCCAAATGACAAATGATTTAGGTAAACTAGAAAAATGGTCAGAATTGTGGCAACTGACATTTAATGTGGATAAGTGCAAGATAATGCATCTTGGACGTAAAAACCCAAGGGCAGAGTACAGAATATTTGATAGAGTCCTAACCTCAACATCTGAGGAAAGGGATTTAGGGGTGATTATTTCTGATGACTTAAAGGTAGGCAGACAATGTAATAGAGCAGCAGGAAATGCTAGCAGAATGCTTGGTTGTATAGGAGAGGTATTAGCAGTAGAAAGAGGGAAGTGCTCATGCCATTGTACAGAACACTGGTGAGACCTCACTTGGAGTATTGTACACAGTACTGGAGACCGTATCTTCAGAAGGATATTGATACCTTAGAGAGGGTTCAGAGAAGGGCTACTAAACTGGTTCATGGATTGCGGGATAAAACTTACCAGGAAAGGTTAAAGGATCTTAACATGTATAGCTTGGAGGAAAGACGAGACAGGGGGGATATGATAGAAATATTTAAATATATAAAGGGAATCAACACAGTAAAGGAGGAGACTATATTTAAAAGAGGAAAAACTACCACAACAAGAGGACATAGTCTTAAATTAGAGGGACAAAGGTTTAAAAATAATATCAGGAAGTATTACTTTACTGAGAGGGTAGTGGATGAATGGAATAGCCTTCCAGCTGAAGTGGTAGAGGTTAACACAGTAAAGGAGTTTAAGCATGCGTGGGATAGGCATAAGGCTATCCTAACTATAAGATAAGGCCAGGGACTAATGAAAGTATTTAGAAAATTGGTCAGACTAGATGGACCGAATGGTTCTTATCTGCCATCACATTCTATGTTTCTATGTTTCTATGTTTCTATGCTACCTTTCAGCGGATGGTCAACAGGCTCTTGGAGAGATTTCAGAACTTTGCATGTGTGTATTTAGATGACAAAGCCATATACAGCCGCACATGGATGGATCACCTTAGACATCGATCTATGGTACTTAAGAGAATTGAAGCAGCCAAACTTACATTGAAGCCAGACAAGTGCGATGTTGGTATGGCCGAGGTACAGTATCTCAGCCATAGAGTTGGTTCTGGGCTGCAGCGGTCAGAACCTGCTAAAATAGAGGCTATTGCCAACTGGCCCCAACCCCGTACCAAGATGTAATTACTAGCTGTTCTAGGGACCGGGCTATTACCGCAAGTTTGTCCATGAGTATAGGGCCCTTGCCAAGCCCCTCACTGACCTGACCAAAAAGTCCCTTTCCAGATGGGTGGAGCGCGAGGTCGCCTTCCAGAGTCTAAAGTCGGCACTGAGCAAGGTACCTGTGTTGGCCACCCCAAACCATACTAAAAAGTTTCTTGTCCCCACAGATGCCTCCATGTTTGGGCTGGGAGCCATGTTAAGCCAAGTTGGGGACGACGGAATGGAGCACCCAGTGGCATATCTCAGCCGGAATCTTTTGCCAGGGGAAGTCAGCTATGCCACCATGGAGAAAGAATGTTAGGCTCTAGTATAGGCATTAAAGAAACTGCAGCCCTATCTCTATGGTCGTTCTTTCACGTTAATGATGGATCACAACCCCCTCATCTGGCTAAACAGGGTCGCCAGGGATAACCCCTGATTGTTGCGCTGGAGCCTGGCCCTGCAACCCAACAATTTTACTATGCAGTACAGGCCAGGCAGAATGGTAATGCTGATGGATTATCCCAGCAGGTGGAATTGGAACCTTAATTTATCCTCCTGGACATCCCCAAGTCAACCCGTCGGGGTGTAGGCGGGTATGCTGCACCATGGAACTGGGGAGGGATCAATGTGACAAACTATGTATTTTATTCACCCAGTTACTTTCCCTGCGTTTGGTAGATAGATCTACCGAACACCGACTAACCCCCTGGCACATTAACTTTAACAAATAAACCACAAACTTAAATGCTCTCTCTGTGTGGCCGCCATTTGTATAACTGAACAACACATGCTGGAGAAAATAGCGGCCATCTTGTGGCACGGAAGCAGGCAGCGGGACTTAGTCGTAGAGTGTCTGGAACTATAAGTCAGGGCACTTGATCTCAAGAACCAGAGAATTCCTGCTTCTTTCCACGACAAGCCAGGAAAGTGCTGTTTTGTAGGCTTGTTCGCATGAACAAGGCAAACAATTGCTACCTATGAGTCAGGGGAACCGTTTGTCTGTTTGTTCGTATGGAACTCCCAAAAGTGACCGTTTAAAACTTTACCCTGGTGGCGATTCGGCTGTGTTCATAGGATATGAGCGCTATTTGGACAACTTGGGCGTTCAGATCTAGGCTATCCTGGGATATAATATTTGTGAGGATTCCTATATGTTATATTTTGTAGTCATTTATGTTTTAAGATTTGTACCTCTAGTGCCTGGGAGATAATTAGTTTAAATAAAGTACACCAAATTATCTCCTAGACACAGAGACACCTGGAAATGTTCTGCTGTGTCCTTGCTTGAGACCCCATGCTGGGGCTCTGTTTATATAAGTGGGCCACCTGGCGATAATAAAACATTCCTGTTGTACCCTTAATCAAGTGTCGACTGATGTTTGGGTGTGCGAACAATGAATGGATTTCGTGAAAGTACGAATCAGCGTACTATGCAAACGGCTATAATCACTAAGCCTCTAGCATGTCGGAAGTGTGCGATCAAACGTACTTCACGAAGTACATGAGGTTTGTTACAAGCTGACCGCTCTCAGTTGCACAGGATTAACAGCAGAGGGGTTAAATACCATATGTGGAGTGTTTCAAAGTGAAATGCTGCATATATAGACTGAAGGCACCATGACCACTTAAAATCACTGAAGTGGTCATGGTGCTTGGATTAATCCTTTAAACTTGGGAAAAGAATCAGGATTTTAGCAAAAAGCCAGAAGTCTCATACAGAATAGGGTTCAGTCACAAACAGAGGCTGCAAAGGAACAGGTACCTAGTGGGACTTGCTGTAATCCACCAGTGAAGCTGCATGCGGCTCACAAGCCTTGAAATTAGTAAACGGGGCCTACACCATCTTTGGCCTTAGGCCTGCTTTCTACAGGAAAGTATTGCTCACATATTTAAGTAATATATGTGTTCTTCATGTGATTCCTTGGGATTCCAGCCATGGTTGATTACTTTTTAAGCCTCGTCTGACAGCTTGCTGATTTGATAAGTTTCCCACATGAAAAAAGAAATAATAATAATAAAAATAAAAAGGTAGTCTTGCAATTCTAAATTTACTTTAGGTAGTGTGCACAGTGGTTATGGGACACTTTAAAACAGATGAAGAGAAAGCAGATGTCTCGTCTGCTGCCTTTCCAAGCCCTCCTCTTCTAACCCTGCCCAGACTTTCTGTGGCTGTCCAATCACAAACTTCCCAATGCAGCTCAATGAGAAGAATTTTAGCTATTGAGCTATTGCTGCTGCATGAGTTTAACGCCACTGAGTTAAATAATCAGGAAGTAACACAACCAGTTGGAAACTGTACTTTTTGCAAAATGAAAAGAGGACACACTCTTCACACATAAATCACTTCAGCAAGAGAAGTGCTTTAGGGGTGTGGAGTGTCACTTTAACAAATAAGAGAGCACTGATTGGCGGATAATTTCATGTATGGTGGCTGCTATAGTAACATTTAAAATTCTTGTACATTGCATGCCAAATGGACCTGCAAATAAGAGTACTGGTTTTCTCCACTTAATTTCTTACAGGTTTTTTTTTTGTGTGTGTACTTTTCTATTGGACACCTGCACAGCCACACGTGAGTTAAATAGACCCCTAGCATGCTATAGAGCATATATATGAGTTGACCAAATTTATAAATATATTACAGAGCTTTATGCAGTAAAAAAATAAAAATAATTATATATATAATTTTCTTTCCTGATGAAAGTCCTATGATGGACTGAAACGTTAAATTGCTGTAACCCATGTGTTATGAATAAAGCCAAATAATTTTCTTCAAAAAGCCCAGCGTGTGCCTTTCTTCGTGGAGATTTATGTTGATTTGGCTGAAAGAGCACCGTGGCACTTATACTACAAATGTGAGTGCAGGATCATGGAATATATATATATATATATATATATATATATATACACTGGGCTTGCACTCCTGGAAATCGATTATTATGCCCAGTGCAGGTCTGGCATAAGATACAAAAAACTCAACCAAGAGACTGCTCTCCAAGGACTCCAAGGAAAAAATCTAATTTAACTTTTATTTGATAACAACCTAAAAACAAATCAACGTTTCTCTTCCTGACCCTATAGTGCTAAAACCACCATTTAGGTGGCTTGCCCTCTTAGAATAAGGGATAAAACACCTTATTTTCAGCTCTCCACAGATCTGAGGCGCTGGCCCTGCCCCCAATCCGCCTTGTTGGCTTACATTATCAGAATTCATGATCTCAGGTTATCCAATGCTTTCCCACAGGAAAAGCATTAGATTTGCTGAGATCGTCAAGAAGGCGGGCGTATGCAGGACCAAATTAGCATCTCCTCATAGAAATGCATTGAATATTGATCTCTATGAGGAAAGGTCAGCGTGCGTGGAGACCAGAGGCGGCTCTCTAATTAAGTGATTTAGGCGGCCGCCTAAGGCCTTGCGCTGGCTGGGGCCTCGCAGCCGCCTAATTCGCTTAGGGCAGACTGTGTCAGGTCCTCGGTCAGTGACTGAGTATCCAACACCAAGAGGGGGCCCGGCGGTTTGCTCTGTATGCCTCCGGGTGCGAGGCTTCTCCGGTCTGCCTGGGAGGAGAGCACCCGTGGCCGTCTGTCTGCAGCTCTGCAGTGTGCAGAGCTGCAGACCGCGTGTCTCACGAGATCTGGGCAATCAGAGCGTTGCGGCGGATTACCACGGCAAAGCTCTGAGAGCTGCAGACCAGATATTATGGCCACAGGACCACCAGGGAGCTAAAAAAAAAAATTAATCCTTGCCCCCCCCACACCATCATCCCCTCCCCTTACACCATCACCATCATCTCCCTCACTACATCATCACCCCTTCTCCCTCACTCCATCAATAACCCCTCCCTCACAACCTCAGTACCCCCCTCCCTCACAACAACAATACCTCCCTCCCTCACACCATCAATACCCCTCCCCCATGCAACCCTATTTTTCCACTTTGGGTGTTAGTGGGGCCTCGTGTTTGAGTTTCGCCTAAGGCCTCATGAAGTCCACACCATCATCACCCTCTCTCCCTCACACCATCATCACCCCCTCTCCCTCACATCATCATCACCCATCATCACCCCCTCTCCCTCACACCATTAATTACCCCCCTTCCTTCACACCATTATCATTCCCTCACACCATCCTCACCCCCTCTCCCTCACACCTTCCTCACCCCCACACCATCATCATCCCCTCTCCCTCACACCATCAACATCCTCCTTCACACCATCCTCACCCTCACACTATCAAACCCCTCCCTCACACCATCCTCACCCCCTCTCTGTCACACCATAAATAACCCCCCTCACACCATCATCACCTCCCCTCCCTCAATCATAACATCATCACCCCCTCTGTAGAAGGTGTGATTAAGGGACAGAAGGTCCCCAGAGCACTAAGGAGAAACCTCTGAGTCTTAAATCAGATTAATATAAAAACACACTTTATTTAAATCAGAAATACAAATATAATAATAAATATAATAAACAAAATACTAATCACACCAAAATAAAAATAAAATAAACCTCCCTGAGGGGAGCTAATAAGCTCCAATAACCTAATGAAAATATTAGCTGGGAAGCTACTAGGGCTAGACTGAATAGCAGACCGAAGTAAGTAGTTAATAAAAAAAAGGTTTGGGATTCAACACAGAATCCTATCTAAAGTAGTAATGATAGATATATATACAAAAGTAGCTCAAATATGGATACTTGGTGGATTCCACAGTATCTTAATGAAAAGTAGCCACAGAGTAGCAAAATCTCTGTCTGTAAGCAAACAGGAGCAAGAAAATCCTGTCACACTCTGCCACACTCATCCTGTCATATTAACCCCCCTTAATCGTGTCACACTCCCTCCTCCAGCCATGCCACATTTACCCTTCATCCCAACACTGATACACTTTGCCCTGACACACTTACCCCCATTCCTCCCTGTCACACACCCTCCTCAAACCATGTCAACCATGGGGAAAATATCTATGGCACTTTGTTTTTTTTATCTGTAACTTTATTATTTGGTAAACAATTTTTTCTTAAAGATTTTTTGCTCAAACAATTACCCTTTCACACCAGTACTTTTTTTATATACAACTGCCAGGCATTACAACCATACCCCACTCTACAGTTAGGCTAAAACAGTCAAGCTATGACTACTGCTGGATTGAAAAATATTTCAAAATTCGAGTATTTTACTCTAAACTCTGCCATTTGGGTTATAATTTAATGTTTAGTAAATAAACCCCTAAGTAAACTCTGATTCATAGCATAGAAGAGCATTACTAATTTAATAGGTTTTGAAAATAATAGCGAAGAAGTTACAAAGCAATGTAACTAAACAATTGAGTATGGTTATACAAAAAATTAATATACTACGATTTTTTTTCAGTGCATTGATTAATTAATAGTACATGATTCTGAAGGTATAATAAGAACAATATATTAGGGAAAATGAGAGAGGGGGAAAAAAAAATTTTGAAGGCCCCAGCGAGATTTGAACTCGCGACCCCTGGTTTACAAGACCAGTGCTCTAACCCCTGAGCTATGGAGCCAGCTGATTTCTTGTGAAAGGATTTACTAATACAATGTTACAGTGTAAGAATTGTTCTGATTGGCTTGTCTTTCTTCCTGTTCCGTGTTCTATTACACCAGCTATTGCAAATACATGAAACTGTGTCACTGCGTTCTTAGTATTCTACATTCTTTACCTATTGGAGATGCTTCGTTCAGATGGATTCTACTGAGCTCACAGATTTAACCTTTACAGCTTAAGGCATAGACGCCTAGCTCTATGGCTTGCAGAGGGTTAAACTCCAGCTGCTGCCTGTAGCTCTATGTAAATCTAAATGAATCCAGATAAAGCTGATTCAGCAAGAGGGATTTGATGTGAAGATACCAGAAGGGTTATTTCTTCTCAGGATCCCATGGGCTGTGTGTTGCTACATTATTATTACAGTTTCCTGAAGCTCCCTTCTGTGTCAAAATCAATTATGACTAATCATAGGTATTGTAAGTGAAATATTAACACAGTAAAATTAACAAGACCCCTGGGTTCCATTAGAGTTTCATCATAATGCACCTGGAACCTGAGGGATCAGCAAAATGGAGGGTTACTTGCAGGTGAGGGGAGACAAGGCAGGCATGCTTGCTTCATAATAATTATATGGTGTCTACCAGCTGACACTTTGGGGTTTGACTAACTAAATATCGAAAAGCAGTGAATTGAAAATGTGAAGCAGATAATTCAGTGGAAAAAATATGATTTAGAAAAATTATCCAACAGAGCTATAGTCACAGCTCTAGGCTAACGTTTGCAGTTTGGTTTACAAGTTACTATAGTACAGTATTTAGTAACTAATCCCCTCACACTTTGATTACATATACAATCAACATATTGAGAGATATAAATAAATGAGAGGAAAAGCTAGGGTTGTTGTATTATTTTTTTTTAATATTCTTTATTTTTGTTGTGCATACGTTAACAAGCAGCTTGCAATGCCACGACGGCAAGGAAGGCACAATATCAACAGATTCTAACATAGGTATGGCATTGAGATTGCAGCCCAATTTTTAAATGTAATAAGAGTTACTAAAATGCGTAGAGACAGAAAACTTGGCATAGTATATGCATTAAAATCTATGTGTCAGGTGAGTTAGAAAAGCAAGCAGTGTCTAAACCTGACTCATACTGTTGGGCAATGCCTTATTTTCTTTTGATAGATAAAATACAAAAGTAAGCTAGACACATAGACAAGGTCCGTTGAGAACAAATAACTATTGACCCGCCACCCTGACCAGACATTCTAGGAACATAGTGAGGTTAACTTAAATGCTAAGACTTAGGGTTTCAACAAGAAAATAATATTTAGTTGCCCATCATACACAAGTAGCCCATCGGCATCCGCCATTACGGTACTGGGGCATTACTCTGGTGTGGATATCGAAGCCCTGCTCAACCTATCACTTTGCAGTCCATTGGGTCCACGTATTCTTCTGCTCTTGAGCGCCGAGATAGGCGCCCCCTCCATTTCCAGGCCTGAGTGAGGGTCCGCATCTTGGATCTATAAACTCGAGACCGCCTTGGAGCCAAGTTTTTCCCGTGGTAGGGTGGCTGGAGGAGCTTGATGTTAAGTGCCTGCTCTTGCTGGAGGTTTCCGGCCGGTATGGTCGTCGTTTGAAGGTTGTACCTCGGGAGACTCTCAGCCTGTGATGGCGGATTGTCACTGGAGTGTGAGTAGGAGTCTTTGCCCACAGTTTATTTCCCCTTCTTCAGCATGGCATTGCTCCTGTCCACTGTTATGTGCTTCTGTTGTGGCTGCTGTATTTGAGCCTGCAGTTTGTCTTAGAAGGCATTTAAGATATCATCTAGGTGCAGCATGCCTTGCTCAATGTAGCTGTGAGACGTTGGCTGCATAGGGCCCAGGCCTTGCATGTTGCAGAGGAGCCTGTCGTCAATTTGGGCAGTGAGAGTTGCGGCGGTGCTTCTCAGTGCTTAAGCCAGGTGCCAGGGTAGTGTGATTCCAAATGTGTTGTGATCAGCGGGGACCTGGATAACCGGTTTGATTAGTCGCGGTGAGCAGTTTTTTTTGTGATTTTTGCTGTATCGTGTGAGAAGCTCACCAACCATGCTTCCACTCAGTATGGCGGTCAGGCCCCGTCCCAAGGGTGTGTTATTTTATTCAGAAGCGAGGTTCTTTCGGTTCATACATGTCTTTAATACTGCTCTCTAGATTAGGACATACATGCAGAGCCACCACTAGCACTGGGGGAAGATAATTAAATTAAACAATATGGTCAAAATGAAACCTTTTTTAAATGCATTTTACAGATAATACACAAAATAAATGAATACATTTAAATTAATGAGAGAGAAAAAAGACACTGTTCACTAGGGGGCATACATAAAGAGCAATTTCTGACACAGAGGAGCAGAAAACTAAAGATGAAACTGAAATATTTAATGAACTTTAAAATATCTGTGTTATAGGATTTTATCTTTATGATATGAATATTATCATTTTTGAATAAGTTGAAATTAATTTAATTTCAAACTACTTTCAGACACTATTTGTGGTGAAAACAACCTCGCCACTGGGCATTGGAGAAGACTGATTGCCAGCCTCCTCCCATGTGACTATGGTCCCTGGGATGTATTGTCCTTTAAGGAACTGATTTGGGGCTTATGGACTTGTATTGGACTCTGTATGGCCCTTTAAGAACTGTATTTGGGCATAATGGATTTTTATTGTGCTGTTTCTGGCCCTTTAAGTTCTTTGGGAAAGGACCTGCAGTTTTGGCATGGCACTTTGGATGCAGCCGAAGTGCCGAAGTAGTCGAAGTGGCCGCCATTAGAAAACCGAACACGTGGCAGCGGCCATTTTGATTCATTTGAATGCAGTCAGCGGTGTGTGCCGTCAAATTCATGGAATTAAAGTCTGCTACAGAAAGGCACGAACACTTCTGAAGTTTTACCTTCCCTGGAACTAATGCATTCGACAGTCCATTCGACAGTTCGTTCGACAATTCGAATGGTTGTCGTTCGTCTGTTTGAACTGACTTTAACATGGGAAATAGACCGGCCGCACAGCCTGATGCTTTGGAACTGTTTTGGGCATGAAAATGTGCTTGCGGTCGGTCAAAGGTGACTTATATCTATCTCCCGAATGATTTTTGGGTTTGTTTATATTTGATATATGCTGATAAATAATATGTGACTTTTATTAATATTGGATGTATAGTTTTAAAGTTATGAACGTTGGGTTAAAAGTATGTTTTAAACTGTATGCCTAATTGTGTTACCTCAGGCTATGAGGAGGAGATGTGTGGGATGTAACTAGTGTGTGATTGGGTAATTCATAATTGTCTGTGGGCGTCTCCCTTGCACGGGAGAATTGCATCCTTTGCACGGGAGAATTGCATAAAAGCAGAGTGAGTGTCATTAAAAAGCTCAGTTCTACTTCACCCTCAATTTGGAGTGCCGTCTCTTATTGGGGGAATCTGCTGCAAGGGATTGCTATGCTCTGCATATTCCCTTGCTATTATCACTCCTAAGCTCTTGTAAGAGCTTGTTCCTGTTCTGCTACCTGAAGGAGTCTATGGTGGTTATGGTGTCTGCTGGAGTGCTTGGAGTCCTCAGGAAGCGCTAGGAGCATCCTTCAATGGAGGTACCCAGTCAGGGTGCCAGGTGATCCGTTACACTATTCATCTGTATTTCGACGGTCACCACATATGGTTCTTTATAAGAGAGATTGATAAAGGCCTGTTGATATTAACCTTTGACCCAGCATTGCAAGCCAGACTCCTGTGTGTGTTAGGAAGAGTCCCATTTCTGAAGGCATTCATTTAACAATGTATATAGAACGTCTTTTGTGTAAATTATATTTTACCACTCAAATATATTGTATGGCTTTAATCATAGATTGGACAGAATGGTTAAGTCACAACCCTTTTTCTATGATGACCACATATTTTAAGGTATCCAATAGCCTTATGTATACACCTCTAAGTAACTGAATTTTAGTGTTGAGTTTATTAATGTGGGATTGCGATGCAGATGCATATACTACATCCCAATAATCAATGATTGGCATCAGCATTTGCTGTACAATCTTTTCTTTTACTGCAGGGCTTAGGCAGGATTTGTTTCTGTACAGGGCACCTAGTTTTGGCTAAAGTTTAGATGCAAGCTTTTCTATGTGCAGGACAAAAGATAGATTGGGGTCTAACATCATACCTAAGTATTTGAAAGAGTGGACTGCGGTCAGTGTGCCATTTGAATTTGTTTTGATGGATAGGTTGGAATTGTGTAATTTGTGTAATTTAGGTACTGTTCCAAAGATCATTGTGACAGTTTTGTCAGTGTTCAGGAAGAGTTTGTTTTCTGCGATCCACTTTTCTACCTCTGTAAACTGGTCTTGGAGCACAGCCTCAGGCCTAACGTGCCTTTGTGTCCACCTTCCCCTATGGAGGCTGACAAGTCTCATCACCTGGAAGATGTCTCCTATGTCCGGTTGGCCACTTTGAGGAGGACCAGTGGCTAGCATATCAGCGCTCAGTGACAGACGCCATTATGGCAGCCATGGGCTCAATGTCTTCGGGTTTGTCACAGTCTATTTCATAGGCCTTATTGCTGATGGGTCCAGTAGAGAGTAAAGTAGAGAGTGTAGTAGAGAGTAAAGTAGAGAGTGTAGCCGTGTATCTTGTAATACCTTTTTTATTGAACTCACAGAATTTTTTAATGACAAGCTTTCGGGAGCACCTCCATTTCTCAAGTCTGAAGCATTGCTCAGAAATGCTTCGGACTTGAGAAATGGAGGTTCTCCTGAAAGCTTGTCATTAAAATATTCTGTTAGTCCAATAAAAAAGGTATTACAAGATACAAATTTTATCTGTTTTTTACATCTTTATGTGTGTGTGAGTATATATGTATGTATGTATGTGTATATATATATAGAGAGAGAGAGAGAAAGAGAGCGAGAAATATATTTGAACCTCTTGCACTCCTACTTAAAATAAATGATACCAGGTGCCAAGTCCCAATAATATAAAAAATATCAAAAAATTACCGTCACTCTTGGGTTTAGTTCATCCAATTTATTGTTGGTCAATTCAAGCAAAGTCAATGTTTCAGCTCCCGATCGGAGCTTTCTTCAGGACAAAAAAAGGCCTTTTGTGTCCTGATGAAAGCTCCGATCGGGAGCTGAAACGTTGACTTTGCTTGAATTGACCAACAATAAATTGGATGAACTAAACCCAAGAGTGCCGGTAATGTTTGATATTATATATATATATATATATATATATACAGACATTCTATATGTAGAGTAATGTCTCACGAGTACAACAGTACCTCTCAAGTATAGGTTTTATGGTGATTTGTAAAGTTACAGGGTTAAACATAAGATTTGCCAATTTCTATTTTTGTAAATTGCTATTTGTCAGATTAGCTATATTGCCTTTGAGACGGTATGGAAGTCCACAAATGAAAATTAACCCCACCATGACATACCATCTGAAAAAGAAGACAACACAGGGTATTCAAAATGGGGTATCTCCAGTCTTTTGTAGTTGCCACTTAGTCACAAACTCTAGCCAAAGTTAGCATTTATATTTGTTTGTATGTGAAAAATGCAAAAAATGAATATGAAGGCTACCTTTGGCCAGTGTTTGTGACTAAGTGGCTACTACAAAAAACTAGACATACCCTATTTGCAATACCTTGGGTTGTCTACTTTTGCAAATGGTATGTCATGGTGGGGTTAATTCTTATTCTTGGGCTACCATACGGTCTCAAAGGCAACATAACCAATTTGGCAAATTTCACTGAATAAAATTAAATGGGCAAGCCTTATATTTGACCCTGTTACTTTCAAAAACACTATAAAACTAGTACATGGGTGGGGGCGTGGCTTGACCGAGGACCGAGCTGGACGCACATGGCTAGAGCTCTGTCCTGAAACCGCCGCCTAAAGCCAAAATCAGTGATAAAAACCTTGAGAGACAAACCTAATCACGACCCACATGGATAAACGCATCCCCAAGAAACAGCCCAAGAAGGGCCAGGACCAGGGAAGGTCGGTTGCTGACATATTCGCGGCTGCCAAACCACCCGCTCATCAGGCCCAAGATGGCGTCGGAGCAAGCCTTGCTCCCACTTCCCCGCCACAGCGAAGTTCTTCCCCAGTAGCTCAACCGACAGGGGAAACACCAGAGATACTGGCACAGCTGGCTGAAGTCAAGCACTTTTTGGCCGGGGAAATAAAAAAATCCATCGCAGTTCTGCACGGTGAAATACAGGCGCTGGGCGCCAGGACCACGAGGCTTGAACACAGGCAGGAGGCCACGGTGGATGCTCATAACTCAGCCGTTCTGCAAATTAACCGCCTAACTGCGTGCCTACGAACACTTCACTCCTGATAGCTGAGACCTGATTACGGAACTATGACACTGAAGCTGTCGTCCCTTAATGTTAAGGGACTTAACTCCCCCCAAAAAAGACATCTCATGTTCCGTGAGCTTAAGCGCCTGCGCCCTGATGTCGCCTTGATCCAGGAATCCCACTTGCCTAGGCACGCCACCTTGGCCCTTAAAGATCACACCTATAACACGGTAGTAGAGGCCAGAGCTCTTAACAAACGCAATGGCGTGACGATTTTGCTACATCGTGACTGCCCTATCCGAATAACGACCACAGACAGCGACCAAAATGGACGATATCTCATTATATCAGGCACATTACACGCACAGGTAATACATATTATTAACATATATGCACCAAATGTACCTGACTCGGCGTTTTGCAGTAGCTTGAAAAGTAAGATCCGCTCCCTTCCTCACGGCCTACTGATCCTGGGGGGCGACTGCAATGCAGTCCCATGCCCAGCCGTAGACTGGAGCGCCACAAGGGGCCAACCCCGACCCTAGGGCAGGGGCGCCCAAGACAAAGCCTTCTGCAGCTTCCTAAAGTCAACAGGACTTATAGACATATGGATGGCACACCATCCAGGCGACCGTGATTACACGTTCTTTTCCTCGCCGCACCACACCATCCCAAAAGCCGTAGGCTCCAGCATCTGCTCCATGACATGGTTGGGCCACTCAGACATACACTTGACACTGGGCATTGTAGGAGGGAGGGCCCCTTGGACGTGGCGACTTAACACATCGCTTCTCAAAGACCCCCAGATAGTCTCATAACAGACGAGATAAATGCATATATCAACCACTAATGACTCCCCCGACCTGGCAAGGGGAACACTATGGGCAGCGCATAAAGCGGTCATCAGAGGCCAACTCATAAAAATAGCTACACACAAAAAAAGAGTCAAGATGCAAAGACTGCAGGAACTAATAATAGCATTGAGGACAGCAGAACAAAAACACAAATCGACCCCCAATGAGACCCTATACGCCCAATTAGAAAAAGCGAGACGAGCGGTGAAGGAACTCCACCTGGAGGATATGGCTCGTAGTCTTCTCTGGACTAAACAGACCTTTTACGAGAAGGCGAATAAAATGGACTTAGCCTGCACACTGAGGCCGAGACAGGCGCGACACCACATTACCTCATTGAAACACCCAGACGGATCCACACGGACAACTCCCGCAGACATAGCTGCGATCTCTACAGACTTTTCCAAAAATCTATACAACCATTCACCAACGACCAATGCCCCACGAAATGACGAAGCCGAACGAACTGCCACATTCCTATGACAACTAAACCTATCAAGCCTGTCGCCCGAAGCGATAGCAACTCTCGACCAAGACATAACTACGGACGAAGTTGACAGGGTCATATCCAAGCTCCATGGAAACAAAGCCCCAGGTCCAGATGGATTTGGAGGGGCCTGCTACAAAACTTTCCATGAAGTCCTAACTCCCCATTTAGCAACCCTATTCAATGACTTCCGCAATGGTGGCTTACCGGACAGAGACATGACTTTAGCTAATATTGTGTTAATTCCTAAACCCGGGAAGGACCCCCAACAACCTGGGAACTACAGACCCATCTCACTAATCAACCATGACGTAACGCTACTAGCTAAGATCCTAGCAGAAAGACTGAATCCCTACCTAAGCACCCTAATAGACCCTAATCAAGTGGGGTTCATCCCAGACAGGCAATTATTTGAAAACACGAGACGAAACTGCACCATCATATGGCGCCAACATATCACGAACACTCCCACCCTTATGGTATCTCTCGATGCCGAGAAAGCATTTGACCGGATTAAATGGCCATATCTGTTTACCCTCCTAGAACATCTACGCTTTCCACGCTCATATAGAACAGCCATACAAGCCTTATACCATAAAGTCTCGGCCCAAGTGAAGATACCCGGAGCACCCACACGCCCGTTTTCACGCTCAAACGGTACTAGGCAGGGGTGCCCCTTGTCTCCCCTTCTGTTTGCCCTTGCGCTAAAGCCTCTGCTACAGGCCGTTCGGGAGCACCCAAACATCAAGGGGGTAAGGGTCGGGGGCCAGGAATTTTTAGTGTCTGCCTAAGCAGACGACGTACTCCTGTCCCTCACGTCAACGACCAGCCCCATGGAAGGGGTACGGGAGATTCTCTCTAGATTCAGCCCACTCTCAGGATACAAGATTAACATGTCTAAATCCAGTGCCATTCCTATAGGGATACCTATAGCAGGCATAAACCACATACGCGATAACCACAGCATTCAATATGTAACATACTCCATTAGTTACTTAGGCATCCAGTTGACAGCGGACCCGGCGGACATGTACAAATACAATTACCCCCCCATGATCAGAGCCCTTATTCGGGACATGGATAACTGGACGGACAGACCCATTTCCTGGATGGGTCGGATCCATTCAGTGAAGATGAATGTCCATCCAAGGATTCTGTTTCTCTTTCAGGCCCTTCCCCTACCACCCACTAAATCAGATCTAGCACACCTACAAAAAAACATCGGTAATTTTATTTGGCAAAACAGAAGACACCGGGTGGCGAGACATACCTTATTCCGCCCGAAGCGCATGGGTGGTCTGGGCCTACCCAATTTGTACTATTACTATTTGGCGGCCCAACTCACGCAAATCACAATGTGGCACTCCCCCATGGGGACAAGGAAGTGGGTGGAACTAGAGTCGCTCCTTATGGGAGCAGACTTGCCACAATACTACATATGGGTCGCAAAGGAACTCAGACCCCTACCGGGGACTAACTGCCCTACTATCACCAACTCCATACACATATGGGACAGGACGGCCCAGAAATTTCACCTATCCGCTGTAACATCCCCACTCATGCCATTCCTGAGGAATAGGGCTTTCACCCCTGGATTGATGGCACGTAATTTTAAAAGAATCGAACAAGCAGGCCCGCAGAGAATATGCCACCTCTATGAAGGGGGCGCCCTAATAACATTCGACACAGTTAGGCAAGGACAACACCTCACCCCAGCAGACTTTTTCAGGTATCTCCAAATAGCTGACTTCGCTAGACAACCCCACATTAAAAAGGCAGCATTAGCTACCCGTACTTTCTTTGAAAACATTTGCTTAATAGAAAGAACCCCTAAAGGCCTCATTACACAGCTATACGCCCACCTATGCTCAGACACTACTGAATGGGGCAGCCTGACATACACATTACACTGGGAGAGAGACCTGGGGGAGGTCCTGGAGGGAGTGGAGTGGCAGGAAATATGGGAGGCAAGCAACACCTCCTCTATGTGTGTCTCCATACAGGAACAATCCTTCAAGACCCCGGTACAACTGTACAGAATGTACAGAATGCGTAAATCACCATCGGATTTGTGCTGGAGGAATTGCGGCCTTAGAGGCAAATATATCCATATGTGGTGGGAGTGCCCAAAAATTAGACCGTTCTGGGAGGACATTAGAGACATCTTGGAGCAAACTTTCCAAAGGCCTCCCCCCTCCCCCCCCCGACCAATGGATATAGCTCTTGAATAGATCAATAGACGACTGGCCTAGGCAGGTCCAGCGACTCCTTAAAAAAAATTACGTTAGCTGCCCGTAGCGCTATTGTACAACATTGGCTAACAAGTCAGCCACCTCCCAGATCAATGGTAATCGGGAAAATAAAGGACAGCTGCCTTATGGACGACCTTACTGCTAGGGTGCGGGGTACACAAAGGAGGTTCGAGAGAACTTGGAGGCTATGGAGGGAGAGCCACCTCGCAGACTAGGTAAAAGGCGGGGACACAGCTGACGCAGGTCCCCCCCCCTCCTCGCCTCCTTTTCCTTGGCCCTGCCCCGGCCTCCCCTTCCCGTCCTCCTCCCTCCTTGGCCTCCCCGGCCCTTCCCCTCCTCCTGCCCACCCGTTGCTGGAATGGGACCCCCTCCTGCCCTCTTTCTCTACTGCTCTTCCACTATCTCTGTCTACTGTCTACTCTGTCTCTTTCTGTCTACCTTTAGGCCCTAGCCTTTTCAGAGGGCCTTATATCACACACAGATAGCACCCATAAGCGCAGATTGCGTCAGGAATTTTATCTACAAATTAAAGCTGGGTCCTTTATGATTCGGTGCTTCTCGAAGGGCACAGCCAATATTTGTATCCCTCTGCGCATGGGCAATGTTTCTGCTGTGCCTTATCCCCCTAATGTGAAGGACATCTCAGCAGAGGGTGGGTGGTGGGACAGGGGCGAGAGCCGGAAGAACATAGATAGCGAGGGGGGGGGAATGAGAAGAGGGAATGACACAAACGCTGTCAAAATCATAGACCGCATTACCCCCGTTAGTGACCGGCGCCGCTGGCCGGGCCCACCGCCTGTGACCAGGTCCACAGTTAAACCTTAAAATCCACAGCACAAATATAAAACTGACCTGAGTCATTAGCCCTTCCTAAGTGAGGAGCATATTAGGCTAATTTGCACGCGGCTCTGACCTACAATTAAATTAGCCTCACACCACTCTGAGCAGTCAGTCTCAACAACCTAGGCTAGACTGTCGGATCGATGCTGAACCCTTCTTATTAAGCAATATTATTTGAATGTCAATGTACTGTAAAAACTGTGCCTTTGTTATATGCCATGTATATACCATTTCATATACCAGTTCTTATTCCTTGCTTATGTTGTCATGGCAACACGAACCTCTGTACCATCTTAAGCACAGAGAAATAAAGAATAAAAAAAAAAAAAAAAAACTAGTACATGGGGGTTACTGTTGTACTCGGAAGATGTCGCTGAACACAAATATGAGTGTTTCAAAACAGTCAAACTTATCACAACAATGATATCACCAGGGAAAGTGCCATTTTTGATTATAAAGATGCAAAAAACAAATAAAAACGCTAACTTTGGCCAGCGTTCATGACTAAGTGGCTACTACAAAAGACTGGATTATCACATTTTGAATACCCTGGGTTGTCTACATTTGCAAATGGTTTACCATCATGGGGCTTATTCTTATTCTTGGGCTACCATGCGGTTTCAAAGGCAACATACCGGTAACCAATTTTTCAATAAAATTTGCCAAATTGGTTATGTTGCCTTTGAGACCGTATGGTAGCCCAGGAATAAGAATTACCCCCATGATGGCATACCATTTGCAAATGTAGACAACCCAAGGTATTGCAAATAGGTTATGTCCAGTTTTTTCTAGTAGTCACTTAGTCACAAACACTGGCCAAAGTTAGCGTTCATATTAATTTTTTGCACTTTTCACACACAAACAAATATAAAAGCTAACTTTGGCCAGTGTTTGTGACTAAGTGACAACTAAAAAAAGAGTGGACATACCCCATATTGAATACAGTGTGTTGTCTACAATAGGACATAGGTGCATGATGACCAGCTGTGAAAATTCAAATTTGGACACTTCAATGTGCACCCTCCAAATAAGGTCTTATAGCCCCCAGAGAACCTGACACACCTATACATGGGTGGTATAACTGTACTCAGGAGAAGTTTCTGGGGTATTCTTTGGCAGTAACCCTTAAAGTTCTCAGTACATGTATTCTTAAATTGCTATGTGTGTCAAATTAATCACCAATTTATTTTTATTTTTTTAAATTTAGCATAGATTTGGTGGTAAAATGGTTGCATGAAAAGAGTCAAAATACCCCAAGTTTTATACCTTAGGTTGTCTTCTTTTAAAAAAATATATACATGTGAAGGGTTATTGAGGGATTCCTGATATCAGTGTTACTATTGTAACTTTTGTTAATTTTGAAAAAAAAATGGTTTGGAAATGTACTTGCAAAAAAAAAAAAAGCTAAGAACGTGTTAACATTGGGTATTTCTAAACTCAGGACAAAATGTAAAAACTATTAAGCACAAGTGTTTTTTGGTGGTTGTAGATGCGTAACAGATTTTGGGGGTCAAAGTTAGAAAAAGTGTTTTTTTTTAAATTTGTTAATCATATTTTATAAAAAATGTTTATAGTAAATTATATGACATGATAAAAATAATGGTATCTTTAGAAAAGACCATTTAATGGCGAGAAAAACGGTATATAATATGTGTGGGTACAGTAAATGAGTAAGAGGGAAATTACAGTTAAACATAAACAGCGCAGAAATTTAAAAATAGCCCTGGTCCCAAACTGTAAGAAAATTGAAAAGCGGTCTGGTCACTAAGGGGTTAAATTACAATTTTTTTTACCAAGTTAGGATGGAATCTCAGTAAGAGCTTGGATTCTGCACTTAAATCGTGACATGACAAATATCTAGACAATTTTTTGACTTGGCGGAGGTCACTAGGGCAGAGAATCGGATGGTGGACCCAGAGAAACTCTGAGGCTGGGTTCAGCAGGCAATATGAATTGCAGGCATATTGCCTGCAATTCATATTGCCTGCTGAACCTTTCCATGGAAAGATGTAAGGTGATTCTATTAAAAATTTTACAGAAATTGGCCAATCCCAGAAATTGGCCAAAGATACCCAGGGTTTGCCATTTAGGGACTCTTTTACCAAGGACCTGAGTAGGTTTGTGGGAGCATTTACTGCACTGGATAAAGCCCAACCCTCCATGCATAGGGTTTTCCAGGGTCGGGTCTCTACCGGGGTCGGCAGATCCAGGGGCCATTTGGGCGGAGGCTTATCTACAAATTAAAGCTGGGTCCTTTATGATTTGGAGCTTCTCGAAGGGCACGGCCAATATTTGTATCCCTCTGCGCATGGACAATGTTTCTGCTGTGCCTTACATCAACCATATGAAAGGCACCTAATCGGCGGTGCTAGCATGGAACATCATGGTGCAGACAGAATACTTTCGGGGCCTGTACAATGTTCACGCGGATTGGAATTTACGTTATTTGTCTGACAGCAGCGATTGGAGATTGGACATGTTGTTGGTATTTATTCACTTTGGAGCCCATTTGCAATAGACCTGTTCGCGTCAAAGCTCAACCTCAAGCTGCCACATTTCTTCAGTTGGCATCTGGATGCAGTGTCAGTGGATGCTTTCCTGCAGGACTGGAGCGGAGATCTTTTTTATGAGTATCCTCCGTTTGCCATGATTCCTCAGGTCCTTCTTCAGGTGTGACACCAGAGGGCTGAGTTAGTTCTGCTGGCGCCGTTCTGGGGGACGCAATTCTGGTTCCCACAACTGTTGGAGTTTGCTGTGGACTACCTTAGGCTTCTGCTGTCCTTTGTGGATCTTCTGCGCAACCCATCTGGTCAGCCCCATCCACTGATCTTCAGAAGGTCTCTAGCTCTCCTGGTGTGGTGGATTTCAGGGGTCCCTGGGAGGTTCAGGGAGTTTTGGAAGCTTGCCGTCTCTTGGCAGAGACATGGACTCCTGGAACTAGGAGATCATATGGGTCCACTTGGTGAACTTGAGCTAGCTAGAGATGTGGAAGATGATTCTACAGTTTCTTACATCCCTTTCTGAGTCCAGTCGGAGGTACATGACTATCAGTTTGTACAGGTCTGCCATTTCTTTGGCTCATCATGGTTTTGATGACTCTCCAGTGGGTCAACATCCTCTCGTCTATCCACTGTTTAAGGGCACCCAATATTTGTCTTGTGTGCTTTTGCTTTTTGTGTCTTGTCTGTCTAATCCAGATCTCTCTTTGCGGCAGTTGACGGCCAAGCTGGTCACCCATTTTTGCCTCATTTCGTGCAAGAGGGTCTCTGGCATGCATGATATTTATTTTGATGATGTTCTTTCACTACAGACAGGGTGGTTTTTAATATTTCCAGATGCACAAAAACTATCATTAGCTCGTACCAGACTTTCCACTCCACTCCTGCATTGTGTCCAGTTGTCTGTTTGCGTGAGTATGAGAGTCAAAGCAGTGTGCATCGTCCCCCTTTTTTTTTTTTAAACCAGGCAGGTGTGGACACATCTGTTATCCGGGCTCATTCTTTCCAGGGTTTGTCGGCCTCTACAATGATGGCGTCCGGTGGAGGATTTAATAAGGACTGCCTTAATGAGGAGTACCAACACTGAAGTCTATGTTTTGGGAATTTTATTTTAGACTAGTTGCTCACATTTGTTTGCAGTTATTGGGCAGCTTTGAACTTGCAATACAAGCCTCCATGTCTTGACATAAAATTACATAATTTTGCTATTTCATGACAAAAAGTCATGATTTTATGATAGACACGAGGCAAGTATTGTCCTGCCCTTTTGTGACTGTGTTTGTTTTCTCATTTTTTTTGTCCGTCCCCCACCCCATTTGTATGGTTGTCCTGTGGATTTATGTGTCAGGATTACAGTATGATCCAGCACACAGAATTGTTTAACACAGAGGACTGATAGGTAACTTATACCGGACCTTAGAATGGCCGGACTAGTGTACCAAGGAATAGTCAGGAATAGCCAAGGTCAAGAGACACAGAAAGAGACACAACGATAAGAAAAAGCCAGGAGTCAGGGATGCCAGAAAACAGAAGTCAAATTCAATGCCAAAGTCAAATAACCAGAATAATCAGAATCAATAACGCACTCTCAGACAACCACAAGGGAAACCACGACAAGGCACTGAGCAAGAGGAGAACTGGGCCTAAATACCCTTCCTGTGGATCTGATTGGTTGTAACCGGCCTTTGACCCCAAAGGCAGTTACCAGGTTCCTATTTGCATGATTGCTGCTCAGCACAAACCCTCCTTTGGATTGATTGCTGCTCGGCACAACTTTTCCTGTCAGCACAGTAATGTTGCTCGGAACAACTTTTCATTTTTATGTGCAGATGAATACATGACACTATGGTACAGTAAGTGCTGGGTTTCCTCATGCATTTGCTTAGTTTGTTTTTTTATTTCATGCCATGTCTTGATTGGTTCATTGTTTATGTATTCTTGCAGTTGTATTTCAGGTCCTGGACTGATATTTTTTGATATTCTGATAGTTATTTTGCTGTTTTAACCGTTCTTTGTGTTTTTGCAGTATGACTCTGGTGTGATCTCTGCTTGGCCCGTTTTTCACCTTTGTTTGGTGCTTCCTGAGTTAGACATTCTTCTCTGGTTCTCTGTTTGACCATTCTTTGCTACACTTGGTTGCCGTTTTCTTCCGGTGCCAGTTTCTGTTTTATGTACTTATCCTGCTTCCTACTTTTGGTTCTATTTTTTTCTGTTCTCTTGTATTCTTTGCTGCTATTGGTGGGCAGTAAAGGAAAGTTAAAGCAATACTTGCCTCTGTCTTTCATGAAATCAAGACTTTTCATCATGAAATAGCAAAATCATTTAATTATACTGGTAAGTTATTATACTGCTGATCATACATTTTTGCCTATTAACTCTATGACCAGATAACAAGCGTATCCAATATATCATTTGGATTATACTGGTTTGATACTGGTTGGCATTTGCAAGGCTATTAACATAATATTCGCCACAATCCCTATCCTTGAACAATGATTGATCTCACATCATGCATTTACAATCCACCCTTCTAACAGTGGGCCTTAAAAAGTTTCTAATTAACCGTTACGTTTAACTATTACACAAGAAATGCACTCCTGATCTGCAGAGAACCATTTAAAGATTCTGCCCACCTACAACACAGAACAAACCATGGAACCAGGGATACACAGCATACTTGCCAACTGTCCTGAGACTGTTCTGGGTAATTTACTCACGCGGGACAGTCCTGTCAAGTGCACTTTTCCAGGGGAGCAAGTTTAGAGTAAACGGCAGGAGGGTAGCGCACAGCGCTCCCTCCTACCAGTCAGTTAGTATAGCGTGGCCAAGCGGACAGCAGTACAGAGCATCTGTTTCCTGTAACCAGCCGGACTGACTGGAAGTGCTCACTGAGAGGGTGGGGGGAGAAGAACACTAAAGAGGGTGGGGGTGGGGGTGGGAGGAGAGGACAACTAAGGAGGGGAGGTGTGGGGAGAGAAGACCACTAAGGAGCGGTGTGGGGGAGAGGACCACTAAGGAGGGGGGGGGAGAGGACTCTAAGAAGGGGAGGTTGGGGGGCAAAGAACACTAAGTGGGAGTGGGGGAAGAGAAGAACACTAAGCAGGGGGTGGAGGGAGATGACTACTAAGAAGGGGGGTTTGGGGTAGAGAATCAATATGAGGGAGGGGTGGGGGGAGAGAAGAACACTAAGGATGGGGGGTTGGGGGCGAGAAGAACACTGAAGGGGTGGGGTGGAGGGAGAGGACCACTAAGGATGCTGTGTAATGGGCCCCCAAAAATGAAGCTGCTTCCTTTTCCCCCAAGGCATTGATTTTTGTGAGCACAATTACAAACAGTCTCCAGAGAGCCTGTTCTACACCAGATGAGTGGAGCCAGAGAACAGCCAGAGCCCATCATCATTCTCTTGTCCTCATCTGGTTGTAAGTAGGCAATCTAATATATTATTAGTGGCACTAATCTCTAATTTACCTCACACTAAAGGGACACTATAGTCACCAGAACCACGTTTTCCTTTTGCTCCCATTTCTCTCATTAATTCCATATTGGAATTGCCCCTTCAATTTCCTGTATTCAGGTTTTGTTTTTGTTTTTTTACTATATTCACTCCCCAATATATTAATTTTTTGTGAACTAATGTATGTTCTATGGCAGGGGTAGGCAACCTATGGCACATGTGCCATGCACAGCACTAGAGGTGTCTTTGCACGGCACTCAAGCCTGCTAGAGCTAAACAAGCTCTTGCCATTTTGGAGTCCCAGTGATTCTTCAGATATCTGCTAATACGAAAAGGTGGTGAAGGACAATCCTTGATTTATGCATTGCAGCACAATGGGAATCCACACTGGAGTAGAGCAGCCCGCAGCTGCTGTTGCAGCTCCTGTCCTTGAGCTGTACCAGGCCAGCCTGGTCCCCACTGGAACCCAGGGAAGCCACCCACACTGCTAGATATACACAGAAATGCATATTACACTCCCCTCATACAAATAATACGAACAGCCCACACACAATCCCCACAAACTCAACACCACTAACAAACCACATACATGAACACAACCCCACATGCAGCCTCTCACGTGCAATACCCCAAACAGCCCCACACATACACACACTACCAAACACACAATGTGACATATCTATCCACACACACAATTCCACAAGCAGCCCCCATACACAGCCCACATTCATAGGTATCATACACGTTACCAAACTACCTGTTAGTCTGCAAAATTTGAGAAGGTCTGTAACCCTTAAGCTGCCATGGACGTATGCAGTTAACATATCTTGCTTTTCATTGTCTCTTTGTATGCTCACTGCAGAGAATGATTAATGCAGACAAGTCATATTGACGTTTAAGAAAGTAGTGTGTATTTAATGAGTGTGCATCGTATATTTAAAATACAGTTTTTCTTAGGGGTGTTTACCACAGAAGGCAAAATCAACCAATCGTAGACATTCAGTGCAAACAGTATTCCTATAGCATTACGTATTGCTGTAAATCTACTGCGCATGTCTAGCACATCTTCTCTTAACTCATGTACGTGAAAGTCTTTGCTTTAGTAACCCAATTAAAATTTGCAGGTGCTCAGAAAGAATGTTATGTTTTTCAACGGCAGGATGTTTATACAAGATAGTGGAAGCTAGTGTCAGGCTCTCTAACAGAAAAATATGGTATGTTTAAAGAATGCGAGTTTAACCCTTTCAAAACATGAATATCTTGTATTATAATCAAGCCTACTGACCATTCAGTCTTTCAAGCCATGTATATAGTATATACTTTTAGCTAGTAATAGCATATACAGAAGTAGACAGCAGGACATTAGAATGACACCCTGTAACAAAATATAAAAATAAAAAAAAATTATATATATATAAATAGCTCTGTATGTCTAGGGGAATATTCACTAAGCATTGCATAGGTAAAACTATTTATTCTCCATCACTACTCATGAACATATACAATATAATAGCTCGTATACGCACAAATAACACAATACAAAGCAACTGCAGTACAAATAACACACGCAGAATATGGCAACATACACACCTCAATTTAAAAAAATAGGACCGGCATGCTACGGGACATCACAACCCAATTTTGGCACAGTGCTGCTAAAAGGTTGCCTACCCCTGTTCTATGGTATAGACACAACTCTCTGACGAAAGTACATCTGCACAATGTCTTTTTATATTTGTACTTGTACTGACAGTGTCACCACTGATACCCAACTCGCCTAAAAGTGATAAAATGTACCTGCTTTATACAGATGCTGTGCTGCAAATGTATCTATTACATACCAACCATGCATGGTACTGTTGGTGGGAACTTGGTGTTATAAAAGGTCTACTCAATAAAGACAAAATTGCAGGGAATTGAGATGGGAATTTCAAACTTTTGGTCGAAATAGTGCAGCTGGATGGGAGAATGTTTCCAGCTCGGCTACTTTGGCCATAAGTTTGAAATTCCCATCTCAATTCCCTGTAATTCTCACTTTATTGAGTAGACCCTATAATCTGCATGATAAATAGGTGGAGATTAAATATGTGGGTTGGGCAGACTGGGCCGAGCTTTGTGGCAGTGGGTGTGGTACATTTTCAAGGTAGTAATTGATAGCTGTGCTGCAAACAGTCATTGCAATTGTAGATGATACTTGTAGGAAATTTGCATTCCGTGAGATATTTGTTTTCCAGTTTTCTGAACAAATCGAATCAGAGTGTCTTGCAGTTAAAACCGTATATTTATTACAATATACACATCATCCGGTAACAACAAAAGTCTGTTTTAAAATCATATGGACCAATAGACAATGTATATTCACTTCTAGATCTTATCCAAGCTTGATGTTAAAAGGTATTGGTCGTTGGTATTACTATTGGTAAAAATATTCTAGCTGCAATGGATTTTATACATTTAAAATTCAATTACATAGGGCGTATACATAATGACATAAGGTATGCCTGCTTTACAATAATTGGTTATCTAAGAAAAAATAGGTGGTAACTTAGTATTATTCGATATCTATGATTAAAGCCATACGTTATGATGTTTTGGTAAGTTACACACAAACACCTTCTTGAGACTTCTAATTACATGATGGAATGAATGATTGCCTATAGAAATGTGAACCTTCACAGGAATTCAGGCTTACAAGGCTAGGTCAAAGGTTATTATAGGCAGGATCCACAAGTCTCCATCCATCATTCTTGACTTAAAACCATATGTGTGTAAATTACAGTATGTGTATAAATTACATTATGATGGTAATGTATCTGGGTAGGCCTCTCGATGTCTGGATATGCTTAGAATAATAACTTACAATATTTCTACATTCCTACAACACGTTGAATACATTTAAAGTTCATAAAAATATTTTTCAATACTGAGTACCATAATACTCCCTATAAGTCTTTTTAACAATTGTGTATCGGATAACAATGAAAAGACCCAGTCCCATATTCTCTTTGACACAATCTACTTAATGTAATGTGTTGTATCTATAAGTTCTTTAATCCTCCATTAAAACAAATGAGGAGTGTCAGTCAAATTGAAACAGCATATTCCATAATTGTGTTTTAAAAGCAAATTGTCTATAGCTGCATGGTTCTGCAAGATTACTTTACATACCTCACTTAGTTCCTGATCTAATGCTACCAGAGCTTCAGAGGTGGAGTTTAGTGCCTCGGCCATAGCACATGATAGCTTACCAAAGGTCTTACCATTATTTGAGAGCTGGCACTCCCAACAAGGAGAAGGCTAAGAAAAGGATCTCTGTTTAGGATAAAAGATGCGGTCACTGAAACCCATTCCACTATGAACTAGAAAGGGCTATTCTCACTATGAAAAGGGGGGGACCCCTGGATGCTTATTCTGCCTCTCAACCAGAATTGGGGACCTCTGGGGATTGCCTAAATCCCAAGCGCCTGACTGGGAGATATCCTGAATGCTGGTAAATCTGTAAATCTTTGTTCGGGTATCCCTTGGTCATCCCGACCACCAATCAAGTTGATATTTTGCCAGCATGGGTGCTCCATCGATAGCTATCCAGGAACATATAGCAGGTGTGGTTGCCAGCCTCCCCAGAGCCACAGGAACCCCTTTTTGTAAGACCTGGAAAAGCAGCCGCACACCTGGAACTCTAAGTCGGTTAGGAGAATAGCCACGACCCAGTCAAACTTTAATATGCTATAACGCGTGGATATATAATGTGTGAGGGTGCTGTCCAGGAAAAGATTTTGGGGGGGGGAATTTTGTACATTTATTGGCTATATAACATATAGTATAATGTCACAGAGACCGAGTGATTGAAGAGTTTGGAGAAGGAGGACATGATCAACAGTGTCAAAGACAGCAGAGAGGTCAAGAAGAATTAGTGTAGAGTAGTGGCCTTTGAATTTAGCCGCGATTAGATCATTTAATCAGAGTGGTCTCAGTTGAGTGGAGGGGCGGAAGCCATATTAAAGAGGGTTGAGGATAGAATTGGAATTGTGGAAGCAAGCCAATCAAGTAAAGAAAAGTCTTTCTAGAAGCATTGAGGAAAAGGGAGCAGGGACATGGGACGATGGCTTTCCATCCCTGGCAAGCGGCCAGAGATTATTATGCCCATCAAAACAGCTTTTTATTGTCTCTTTTGAAAAACAACCTGGATCTAGTAATACCTGTTTTTTATTGGACTTACAGAATTTTGGAATGACAAGCTTCCGGGAGAACCTTCCTTTCTCAAGTCTAAAGTATTTCTGAGCAAAAACTACACACAGAATTCAACATAGACTGCAAGGCAATTAAATATTCTTGCAACATTCATTCTCCTATTACAGTTTGCGTTACCTCCTATTTTAGCCTGTACCATGGTCTCATACTGTGCCAGTGTGGAAGGAGTTAAAACATTTCCCCTCCATTTACCAGCTGACATACTGCATGGTTAGCAAGTACTTATAGAGGCTGTCCAAGGGTAAGTGCATTATCATCCCAGATCATGATGACTGCAGCTGCCAATGCTCTTACACATAGTGGAAACCCTTTAACCACTGGATCGAGCTGCTTGGAAAAGTAATTTACTTGTCTGTTTGTGCCCCATCACAGTTGAGTAATAACGACCAAGGCAGTCTTTTCCCTCTCATGTATATACAGTTTAAAAGGCTTATTAAAATCTGGAATCACCAAAGCAGGGGCTTTCTTTCTCTCTTTAGCGTTCTTTAACTCCCAAAAGTCTTTCTGGCTTAGTTGGACCCACTGTATTGTATCAGGCTGTTCTTGTGTAAAATATTCATTGTCTTTTTGTGAGTGTCATATTCTTGGACCCACAAGCGACCCTAGAAAAGCCCACTGTTCTTTCTTTGTCTTTGCCAGTGAAATTTGACAGATGGGTTCTATTCTTTCTAAAATGTATGATGTCCTTGAGACAAAACATATTCCACTTATAGCTTGGCAATGACCGAGTTTTCTTTAGCAACTTTATATCCACATTAGCGTAAATGTTGCAGCTGTGAAATACATTGTTCAACATTTTCTCATCCGATGGGGCTGGCCAGCAATAAGTTATTAACATACTGATCCAGCACAGTGGTGGGGGTATGAGAACATAGGCCAAGTCCTTGCTCAATTGCCCCCCCAAAATAGATGTATCCCTGAGAAAGCCTAGTTCTGGTGAGCTGATGCTTCCATCCTGTGTCTGGATCTTCCCATTCAAAGTCAAATAACAATTGACTCTCATTGGTCACCGGGAAACAAAAAAAAAAGCATCTTTTAAGTCCTGTATAGTAAAATATCAGTATTCCTCCCCTATATTAGATAGTGCTGTATGGGGATTAGGATCTATAATATATCTAGCATGATCTGATAGCTCTCAAGTTCTGTACCAGCCAATACAAAGTTTTTCTACCATCCTGTTTTGGCTTTTTCACACCCTGTATAGGGGTATTGCAAGCTGAATCACAGGGAGCCAACAATCCTTCTTCCACAAATGTAATATCTTTTAATCCAATGCTGGGTTTCCAGGCTCAGAGGATACTATTTGAACCTCACCAGTTGAGCTGATGGTTTAACAGTCACAATTACAGGTGTGGCATTTCTGGCCAGTCCAGGTTTACCAGATGCCTAAGTTTCAGGAGCAACATGGGAAAGAATCTCCTCCTAAAAGGATAAATCCTAAGGTTCCTTGAGATCACTTGTAAGCAGCATTTCATAATTGATCCACTTTTCAGCGGGAACTTGACTTAGATACAATCACCTGCAAAAGTTATTTCTACATGCAGTTTATACATTTCCCTTCCTAGCAATGCAACAGGACAGTGTACAGACAGTAACTTTTTGTCCCTGTATTGAGATATATAGTGCCTTGATAAAGGGAGTTTCAGTAAGTGTCCCACTAACTCCAGTTATAGCAACATTTTCACCATTTCATGGAAAATGTAGTGCCAGTATCCACAAGAAGAGGAATTTCAGTTCCCCCCACATTAACTTAAATTAGAGGCTCTTGGGAGGTAGAAAGCATGGGTGATATAGCAGCTTGAGCCCCCAATTCCCACTTTTCATTTGATTTACTTCCCTCCTCTCTCCTGGGTTTGTGGCTTCCTCATTGAGCTTTGGGCATTCTCTTTTCCAATGTACAGATTGTTTGCAATAACAACATACAGATCTTTAGCCACTTTCTAATCCTTTTCTGTACGTGTCACTTGTCTTGTCTATTTTAGGGTCTACTTCAAGCATGTCAAACCCGCGGGCTGCATGCGGCCCACAATTAATATTTTTGCGACCCGGCAAGCCAAGAGTTTGCCGTGCTTACTTAGGCAGAGTAAGCTCCTGCTCTCCTTACATTACAGGTGCCTACTCTGCTAAAAATTTACCCGGCTGCGGAGGAGAGGTCTCTCATGGCAGCAAGGGAGCTCAGTCTTCCTGCTACTCACTGCTTCCTCGAGCTCGCCCTCTGTAGTGATGCCGGGTGCCGGAATATCACGTCATTCCGGCACCCGCATCACTAAACTGCGCAAGAGAGGAAGCAGCGAGGAGCAGGAAGACTGAGCTCCTTAGAGAAGATCCCCACTGGACCCCAGGGATAGGCCCCACACCAGCTCCCAAAGGTGGGGAACAATAAAAAAAATTATGTTAGTGTGTGCAAGAATGTGGAAATGTGTCTGTCAGAGAGTGTGTGTGCGTCTGTCAGTGAGTGAGTGTGTGTGTGTGTGTGTGTGTGTCAGAGAGAGAGTGTGTGTGTGTCTGTAATTGAGTGTGTCTGTCAGTGTGTGTTAGTCAGTTTTGCGATGGCTGCGACTGGACAATGGAGGACCTGGAGGTGCACGGAGGCACGCAACGCCATATCACATTCCAATGTGGCATCAACGTGTCGGGAGGATCCGCCTTGGCACAGGGTGCGGACGGCGCCATTGGGTTATACCAGAGGCTGGACTCGATAGTCGCATACTGGCACGGGCAATGTGTAATGCTAAATGAGTGGAACACAACTGCAGAACTAATTACTTCGATTTATAATTTTATTGAATTGCAACTTTGGTTACTGTAGCTTTAAATTCTTAAGACAGATTATTAGTTGCAGGAAGAAAATAAGCCACTGAAGTTTTGTATAAAGTCTACAATTCTAATTAAGGATAGTGCAGAATTTGCATGCATAATTTGGAGTTGAATTAAATGCAGTAGAAATAGCTTCCAAAGTTTGTAAGCAGATTTAGTATTAATTGCAGAGGAAATAATTCCAAGAGTGATTAACAATGGCTAGCTTATAATTGTAACTGAAAAGTACTTATCTTAATATTAGTAGTTCCAGAGAACTGTTTAGATCAATTTAAGAAGTCTTTTGGGAGAGAGAGTAGAAGTCCATTAAACAGTCCGGTCGAGGAGTGGAGAAGGCGGGTAGACGTTCACAGAGCGGGTTCGGTACACAGAAAAGCTTAATATGCAATCGGTTAGCCGGTCAGAGATACACAGCAACTTGTTCAATAATCCAGCGTTTTGAATCTGGCGCGGTCTTCCTATGTAGCGTGGGAAGACCGCGTCAGAGAAGGAGGCGGGGCAAAGCGCCGTCAACCCGGAAGTGGCTTAATTCGGCGAAACCCGGCAGGTCTAACCTGACAGTACCCCCTTCCCATAGGGCACCCACTGGGTGCACTTTACCTTGGTTTGGAGGGGTATTTTCCTTAAAGGGATGAAATGGGACATTTTAGTGAGGCGGTCCACAACAACAAGAATAGTGGTGAAATGATAACATCAAAAATAAGGAATTCGGAATGAACGTTGTTGGTAATCATTCTTAGAGGAACTGTCTCATTTTTTATGGGACCTGAGGATATATATGAACCATCAATAACTCTGACTGGAACAAAATTAGTTTTACGAACACAAGGAATTTTATTCTTTGTTACAAAGGAGAGATCAACAAAGGCTCCATTAGTGCCAGAATCGATAATGGCCTCAGTCATAATTCTTTCTGTGTCCCACTGTAATATGAGAGATATAGTAAAATAAGTGGATATTTTTTTTTGGTAGGACGTTTAATATAGAAGTAGATGAATGATGCTTACCGAATTTTTAATGTTTTAGAAAAGGACATTCAGGAATTAGATGATCTTTTGAGGCACAATACATACATAGGTTCAAATGTCTCCTTCTTGTCCTTTCTTCAGAGGTAAGGGGACTTCTTATTATACCTACTTCCATAGGTTCAGGTTGAGTAGGAATTTTTTCAGGCAATTTTGGAGGAGTGAAGGGTTTTCTCCAAGTAGAATTAGAGAGAACTTTTTCAGCCCTTCTTTCTCTTAGACATCTATCAATACTAATGGAGAGTTGGATCAATGTGTTTAAAGTAGGAGGAAGTTCGGTACGGGAGAGTTCATCTTTTACCGCTTCGGATAATCCGAGACGGAACTGGTTGCGTAAGGTAATGTCGTTCCATTGGGTTTCAGTAGCCCATCTTTTAAATTCTGCAATATAATCTTCAACAGGTCTATTCTTTTGTTGTAGAGTTCTGATGGTTAAATCTGCAGTATTTTGTTTATAAGGATCCTCATATAATAGAGACATAGCTTCAAAGAACTCATCCAATGAATCTAATATGGGGTCATCATTCTCTAGGAAGGAATGTGCCCAGGCCATAGGTTCACCTCTTAGAAAAGAGATCACAGAACAGACCTTAGATCTTTCAGTAAGATAAGATCTAGGTCTTAAAGCTATCAGAAGTTTGCAGGAATTCAAGAACTCTCTGTACTTTGATCTATCTCCATAAAAATTTTCTGGGTTGCAGACAGCAGGATCGCTTGCCGATTGAAGAGTGGCATGAGGAAGATGACCTTGTATGTCTCTAACATATGTTAATATTCTCTCGTTTGTAATCTGCAATTCTTGTAAGCCCTGAGCGATTGTATCAACTCTATTGGTGAGGGCAGAGACTTGTGAGTTCATATCTGCTGGTTCCATTGGAAGGCTGGATTATTCTGTAATGCTAAATGAGTGGAACACAACTGCAGAACTAATTACTTCGATTATAATTTTATTGAATTGCAACTTTGGTTACTGTAGCTTTAAATTCTTAAGACAGGTTATTAGTTGCAGGAAGAAAATAAGCCACTTTTTTGTATAAAGTTTTGTATAAAGTCTACAATTCTAATTAAGGATAGTGCAGAATTTGCATGCATAATTTAGAGTTGAATTAAATGCAGTAGAAATAGCTTCCAAAGTTTGTAAGCAGATTTAGTATTAATTGCAGAGGAAATAATTCCAAGAGTGATTAACAATGGCTAGCTTATAATTGTAACTGAAAAGTACTTAGCTTAATATTAGTAGTTCCAGAGAACTGTTTAGATCAATTTAAGCAGTCTTTTGGGAGAGAGAGTAGAAGTCCATTAAACAGTCCGGTCGAGGAGTGGAGAAGGCGGGTAGACGTTCACAGAGCGGGTTCGGTACACAGAAAAGCTTAATATGCAATCGGTTAGCCGGTCAGAGATACACAGCAACTTGTTCAATAATCCAGCGCTTTGAATCTGGCGCGGTCTTCCTATGTAGCATGGGAAGACCGCGTCAGAGAAGGGGGCTGGGCAAAGCGCCGTCAACCCGGAAGTGGCTTAATTCGGCGAAACCCGGCAGGTCTAACCTGACACAATGTGAGTGGAGTCTGCTTGTTGGCTAATATTGTTTTTTGTTTGTTTTTTTAAACAATGGCCAGGGTTTAGTAGAGGGGGATGCTGAAATTTAGTAGAGGGGGGTGCTGGGATTTAGTACAGAGTGGGGGACTGGGATTTAGTACAGAGGGGGGGTTTACTAGAGGTGGGGCAGGGGTTTAGTAGAAGTGGATGCTGTTTATATTTTATACTGTACTTTTCAAAACAAACCTATGTTTCTATGAAAATTTAAGTTTGGGTTTTTTTTGCGGACAACATAAACTTAAACCTTGTTTATGTGGCCCATGCTAGCCTTTGAGTTTGGCATGTTTGGTCTACTTGGTGCCATAACTGCTGCCGTCATCGACACTTGCTGTTCTGCCATTATCTGTGCTTGCTTTTGCAATCTGTTATCAGTTTTTTTTAATCTACTTTTTCTTTCTCAACCTCAAGATACATGAACACCTTTTCAACAATTTCAGCCGCTTCTCTCATTGGCTAACGCATTATTCCTTCAGTTTTGTTTAATTTGCGTTGTATATCCGGATGACTTTGACCCACAAAGCATGTCATTAAAAGTGTTGTAAATTTAATCCCTGTGTACTCTGACTGCCTCTTCTAAGTAGTATAGAAAAGCATCAGGATTTTCATATTCAGTTTGACAAAGCTCATGGATTTTGGAAAAGTTCACATGCTTCTTACTCCATTCTCTTAAAGGTTCTAAAATTATTTCTCTATAACACTGTACTGGCACTGTATCCAATTTTGGTTCTTAGAAGGGAACAGGATGTCTAGTTCAAGCTACTGTTTGGGGGTGCTTTTCATCATCATTGTGGCCCCATCCTGCTTAATTCGAGTTTGAGAACGTGTATGTGTTCCATGCTTCCAAATATCCCCGTAGTTACATACAGTGAATGTTTTGTTACTAAATAACTATACTGCTGAGCATACACTTTGCCTATTAACCCTTCTATTACCAGACAGCAAGCTTATCCAGTATATCAGTTGCAATATACTGGTTTACATTTTAACATTACATAAGTATATGGATATAACGCTCTTATCATTAAGGCCCTTAACATGATATTTGGCACAGGACTGCTCTATAAACCGATTGCAGCCATGCCACAGGTGCTATCAGTTTATAGCACATAGTTTTCTTTAACCGGACTGTATTCAATACTTCCCCTACTCACCTCTATAGTACTTTAAAGTGTGAATGTTTTGTATTACATTTAAATATGCCACACTTGCAATGTACAGTGCTGCAGAATATATTAGAGTCTAATAAAAAAATAAAATATAAGAAGACATCAGTCATGTACTGCTGTGGTTTTCAATCTGTGTGCTATTGCATTCTGATGTGCTGCAAGGCATTTGAAAGTGTGCCATATTGAGTTCAGGCATTTAATGCATAATCCATTCCAGCTATGTTATTCTATTATTTAGTAAGCTCTATAAGGTTATATTGTTTCTTAGGGCTGGATCACTTGGTGAGAGATATACAGTCAGAGCAACCACTGAGGAGTAACAAGCCATGCTGTGCTAAAGAGCCAGACAGACAAAGGGGTTACATCTAAGCTGGACAACAGAAATACAATGGGGCCCTGTTGACTGGGCAGCCCAGTCGAGCACGCCCAGCGAAACTGGAGTTGGAGTCGTGCAAGTGTGTTCACTGGCTTTCTTAGGTGACCAGAGGCAGACTTTTCTGAGCCAAGGTGAATTGTTAGTGCACCGGTTACATTTGTTTTTGTTTTGTGCTTTTGTTCTATGTATTTGTCCTGATGTATAAGGTGTAGTGGGAGTTTGAATGCAGGGCTTAATGCCGTGTGTTTTGATGACCCACATTGGTTATGCCATTTTACAGACATAACCCAAAGCCGCTTCAGAGACCTAGCTTTCAATAGATGCCGTTATCAATACCATATAACATTCACGTGGTTTGAAAACTAAATAAAATTAGGTATCTATCTTTTGGAATAAAAATGCAAAAAGAAAAGTCCTGCGTTCACTCCCATCACTCCTGGATGGCAGCAACTACCACAGTACACATCAGCTCCAATACATATAGTAAAAACCAAAGAAGAAAAGAGTTACTATCTATCTTTTTGACAAATGTTCAAAATATTCAACCAGATATAGATTGTGTTTCCTTATGTCATTGTATTTTAATTGTGTCATATAAAGACATCAATTCCACCAACTTCAAAGTACCTGTTCGGGTGCTAGCAGTGAGTAATAGTTCACAATGACCACTAGGTGGTAGCATATTTAAAGAATAGAGTAAGCCAAGGTGACTGCTCTAAGAAGGAGAGACACTAACACTTTGTAACTTGTTGAAGTTATTGATGTTGTTTCGCAGGTGTCTCCTGCGGGACTACTTATTAAAGGACCACTATAGGCATCCAGACCACTTCAGCTTAATGAGGTGGTCTGGGTGCCTGGTCCATCTAGGATTAACCCTTTTTTTTATAAACATAGCAGTTTCAGAGAAACTGCTATGTTTATAATAGGGTTAATCCAGCCTCCAGTGGCTGTCTCTTGACAGCCGCTAGGAGTGCTTGCGTGCTTCTCACTGTGATTTTCACAGTGAGAAGACGCCAGCATCCATATGGACTGCATTCCTTTGGACTGGCTGAATGAGGAGGAGAGCTCCCCGCCCGGCGCTGGAGAAAGAGGTAAATTTAACCCCTTCCTCTCCATCCAGCCCGGCGGGAGTATGTTTTCCTGGCACTATAGTGGTCCTTTAAAGGGAATGAAGATCTTGTCCTGGTTCTTCTGATAATATGTCAAATGAAAGAACCATGCACAGTCCAGTACAAAGGCAAGATTAGTGCTCAAAAATTACTTTGTGAAAAGTAAAGACAATCAGAATACATACATACTATCAGGGGGGTAAACCTTTCATGCAATTTAACAAAATAATGAAAAAATACCATAAAAATTATTTTTCAGGGGGGGCCTCCCCAAAAATGCAAAAAGACAAAAATAATCAAACGTAATATAAAAAAAGAGGGCAAATATCCCTTTTAGAAACCTATACCGAAATATGCAGAAATAGAGGTATTATAATGTTGCAATCCAATGCCTAATACTATTTCAGGTGGCAGAATTCTAGAGACCACTTACTAAAATCTGTAAACATTACTTGACATATAGTGCATAATCCAAAATGCCAGATAAACTTGACTAACACGAACAAATTTACGTGAAAAAAGAGTCAAATAGCAGTCATTTTTGGAGCATCCAGATGAGTAACTCAAAACGGTACTCCCCTCATAGGGAGAAGTTGAGCTCCCAAGCGTGCCGCCCAACAATCTACCCAGAATCAAGTGGATGTCAATATAAGACTACCACGCCGGATACTATTCTCTCAACTTTTCCGTATTCATAAAAAAAATTTATAAGCTGGATTCCCCCGGGGTGAACTGGAGAACCAGTCATGGAGGCAACCTCTGGACCTAAACTGTTGCGAACTGTTTAACCACTTGCGGTAATAAAGCATGGACCTGGCACCATAACAACTTTATTTCAGTGAAGTTGTTATGGTGCTTCAAGTGTTCCTTTAATGCCATGACAAGAGTGCTTAAAGAGTAGTCTGCTAATATGCTACCCCGGGTTAAGCTAACTAGATAGGTTGTCAGCTTAGTGTTCATTCCTGCCAGGCTGGCACTTAAGCACACATAAGCAATTTCCAAAAGAGACTGCTCAAGTGGGGTGTCACCAGTGAAACAAGTTAAATTGCCGGCACTTCTCCTTTGGCATTTCCACACCAGTCTTTTTATACCGTCTAATGTAGGAGGGTATGGTCAGGTGTACTGCTTACATGGTTGTTGATCCCAGACCACAGGGGCTTGTGAAAGCCTCAATACCTTGGGAGCGTCCTCTATTCTGGTCTCGAGATTAGTTTATACCCAAAATCCCAAAACCGGTCTTTCTCCACCAGTATGATGATTTTCAAAAAGTAAAAAAAAAATCAGCTAGTTAGAAAAGCTGTAACAGCTTTTTGTCCTAGAGCCGCCGGAATACTTACCTACCAGACGATTCTTGAAAGATTAAAAACAGAGGTTCACTTATTTCAACACTTCCTTTAAGTACTTGTGGGTGAATACCATCAGGCCCTGGAGCTTTATTAATATGAACCTTCTTTAGTTGCAGCAGCACCTGGTCTTGAGTCATCCAATCACAATTTTTCTGCAAGTTTTTTATGTACTTAAAAATAGTTTGGGGTTGGTTTTGCTCTCTTTGGCTATCACTTCTCATTTTGTGTTTTACGAATCTAATCTCCTTTTTGCATGCATTATTGTTTTTTTATATCTTTTATACGATACCTTTGATTTGTCTGATTTTAATGCTTTAAATGCCCTTTTCTTATTTTTAATTTCTTGATTTACTTTCTCACTAAGTCACATTGGTTTTTATTTGTTTCTTTCATATTTATTACACAATGGTGCATACTGAGAAATGTACCTTTCTAATATTTGTTTAAAGATATTCCATTTAGCGTTTAGTGTTTTTTTTCACTAAAGAGTTTATGCCAGTCAATATATTGTAATGCTGCCCTTAACTTATTGAAACTGGCTTTTTAAAAATTATATGTTTTACTGTGCCTCATGTGCATTTGTTTTTTTGAGACTATTTCAAAGGACACTATATTGTGATCACTATTTCCCAAGTGCTCCTCTACTTTAATGTTGGTCAAAAGATCAATATTATTTGTTATAACCAGATCCAGATAAGCGTCCTTCGTAGTTGGTGCTTTGTAATTTAACACATTCAAAAACCTAATTCCCTTTGCTGAACTACTAGTCCCTCTATCACAATTTATGTCTGGGTAATTAAATCTCCAATAATTAACATGTTACCCAGATTTGCAGCTTTCCCAATTTGCTCAAACAGCTGTTCTTCCTCATCAATATTAACATTAGGTGGTTTATAACATAAACAAGCAGATATTTACCTATAAAGTGTTCACATGTTGCTTGAGCTTTGGCTTTAACCCATTAAGGACCGGACTGTTTTGGGGATTTTGTACATTTGCGACCAGGCATCTTTTTACACTTTAGTGGGGTTTGTGTTTAGCTGTAATTTTCCGCTCTCTCATTTACTGTTCCCATACAAATTATATATTGTTTTTTTCAGGACAAAAGGGGCTTTCTTTACATACCATTATTTATATAATCTCTTGTAATTAAATTTTTAAAAAATTTAAAAATATGATGAAAAATTTAAAAAAACATGTTTTTTTACTTTTACTTGAAAAATCTTTTACTCATCTACAAAAGTGAATGGAAAAAACCTGCTAAATAGATTCAAATTTTTTTCCTGAGTTTAAAAATACCCAGTGTTTACATGCTTTTTTGCTATTTTTTTGCATGTTATAGGGCTATAAGAACAAGTAGGATATTGCGGTTTCAAAACATAAATTTTTAAAATGTATCAATAGTGACATTGTAACACTATTATCTGTCATAAATCTCAGAATAACACCCCACATGTACATATTTTTTTAAAGTGGACAACCCAGGGTATTCAATATGGGGTATGTCCAGACTTTTTTAGTAGCCACTTAGTCGCAAACACTGGCCAAATTTAGCGTTCATATTTGTTTGTGTGTGAAAAAAGTAAAAAACTAAATTGAACGCTAATTTTGGCCAGTGTTTGTAACTAAGTGGTTACTAAAAAAGACTGGACATACCCCATTTTCAATACCTTGGGTTGTCTTCTTTTGCAAATGGTATGCCATCATGGGGGTAATTCTCATTCCTGGGCTACCATACGCTCTCAAAAGCAATGTAACCAACCTGGCCATTTTCAATGTAAAAATATTTGACCCATATATTTGACCCTGTAACTTTCAAAAACGCTATAAAACCTGTACATGGGGGGTACTGTTATACTCAGGCGACTTTGCTGAACACAAATATTAGTGTTTCAAACCAGGAAAACGTATCACAACAATTATATCATCAGTAAAAGTGCTGTTTGTTTGTGAAAAATGCAAAAAAAGTCACTTTCACTGACAATATCATCGCTGTGATATGTTTTACTGTTTTGAATCACTAATGTTTGTGTTCAGCGAAGTTTCCCGAGTAAAATAGTACTCCCCCATGTACAGGTTTCAGGGTGTCCTGGAACGTTACAGGGTAAAATACAGTGCTAGGAAATTAAATGCTCTGGACTTTTGGCCTGGGTTGGCAGGCAGGTCCCTCAAATTGCAATCAATAAAATTACTTAATTATGTAAAAATATTACATAAATACGCACATAGAATTTAAATATATATGCTTATTTATATATTTGAAGTCTACGTGTATATTAATATAATTATTTATGTAATTTTATATATGGACATATGTACATTTTGTATTATATTTATTTATAGATACATAAATATATTTACAATTTCATTCTAAGTGTATTTTGATATAAATATATATATATATATATATATATTAATATCAAAATACAGTTAGAATAAAATTTCATATAGATATATAATTTAAAAAAAAATTATTATTATTATTTTAAATTTTTTTATTTAATTTAAACTACTTATTTGTATTTTATAATATAGATATATGCAATATATATAGTTATATATTATATATAAATGTGTGTAATTTAATTATAAGTGTATTTTTATATTAATATATGTACATATTAATATAAAAATACACTTAGCATGACATTATATATATATGATATAAAGACATATATTATATCGATATAATATATCATATATATATAAACACATATATAATAATATTTTTATTAATATTAACCTTTATTTTTTTTTATGATTTTACACTAGCAGGGAGACTACCTGTCAGCACAGGCAGTCCCCCTGCAGGCAGACACATGGACACCTATTGTGACCATGTGACTGCTCTGTTGAGCGATCACATGGCCCCAGAGGTCCTAATCCACCGCAGGGAGACTGCCTGGGCTGCAGGCAGTCTCCCCACACCGGGAGCACCGCCGATCGCCGCCAGGGGAATGACGGCGATCGAGTAAGTACATCTTACCGTCAGGACGGTTCAGGACCATCACCGGTCGGCAATGCAAAAATGCCGATGACGGTCCTGAACCATCCTCGGTCCTTAAGGATTAACTCATGGTTAACTCATACACACATACCCCACCACCTTTCCTGTTTTTTCTATGCTTCCTAAATAATGTGTAACCATTTAAGTTAACTGTCCAGTCATGTGTCTCATCCCACCATGTGTCTGTTATGCCAATTATGTCATGTGATTGCCGGCTAAAGAACTGAGTTCCCAGACATTGTAAAATGGAAAAAATAGTAATATGCGTGATTCGTGTAAATGCAAAGTTGATTGGAGTGTGCCGTAACCAACGTACGGGTAGGCCTGTAATAAAAGAGGGCCCACCAAGGGTAATATATGATGCCTAAGTGGAGCGGTGGGTGGGGCGACCTGAAAACGGGCACGGTCCAGGTAAGAGGGTGATTTTATAGGTCCAAGATAGATTTAAACTCCTCCCACAAATACAGAACTTTTAAAACATATAATTAAACAAACAGATGTCAGGCCAGGGTGCTAACCTGTGATAAATATAAAAGGTAAGTAAGGGTGCACTCCTGGATTTAAAACTAAACGTAGTTTTAATGTGAAAAAGTCAAATACATCAAATGTGAATGATCGACATTTCGAGCCCTCACAGTCTTTCTCAAGATCCTGAGAAAGACCCTGAGGGGTTAAAACATTGATCATTCACATTTGATGTATTTGACTTTTCACATTAAAGCTATGTTTATTTTTAAGTCCATGTATAAATATAAAAGTTAAATAAGGGTGCATATATATAATGTTAAACAAAAATCTGCACACCAGTCAAGCCATAAGACTTGCTGTTCCCACAGAAATCACAAATTTGCAGTGATGTTACTACCGCAAAGGATTCTGGGTGGGTATATGCAAACTAGTTCAACAAAGAATCACATTTTTGCCTCATTCCATTTTAAACATGGATTCCTTTGAGTCTGTTTGCTGTATACAACAGCTTTGAAACACAACTTGGGAAAAGATGTAAAGCCAGTGAACCACTCATGGACAGCTGTTTTATTGTTAATGCAAATCCTCAGCATGAGTTTGGTTACTGGCTAGTTTTGAGGCTTGGAGGCACTTGCAAAGCAACAACCAACTCCGTTATGGTGGGAAAAAAATTGTGATTGAAAACCCCTTCCATAAATATACACATAGAATTTATATGTAGGGACATGTATATTTATGTACTCTTTTTATATAATTATGAGATTTTATTAACTACAATTTGAGGGACCTGCCTGACAACCCACGAAGAAAGTCCAGAGAGTTTAATTTGCAAGCCCTATATTTAACCCTGTAACATATGAAAAAACATTGGGGTTACTGTCGTACTTGAAAGACTTTGCTGAACACAAATATGTGTTGCAAACCAGTAAAACAACAATGATATCACCAGAGCAAGTGCAGTTTGTGTGTGAAAAATACAAAAAACAAATATGAACGCTAACTTTGGCCAGGGTTTGTGACTAAGAGGCTACTAAAAAAGACTGGACATACAACATTTTGAATACCCTGAGTTGTCTACTTTTTCACATGGTATGCCATGATGGGGTTAATTTTCATTCCTTGGCTGCCATACTTTCTCAAAGGCAACACAGACTCAGCAAACCAATCTGGAAAATTTCAATGTGTAAAAACTAAAAAGGAAGATAACCTTATAGTTGACCCTGTAACTTACCAAAACCCAATAAAGCCTGTACATGGGGTGTACTGTTATAATTGTGAGACATTGCTGACCACAAATATGTGTATTGTATTGCAGTAAAACCTAAAAGTATTATGACATTAACATTTAAAGTGCCATGCAGAATTTAGAAAATAACACAATTTCTTAACTTCTCACAATTGTTTAGATTTTATTCATATTAAATTATGTTTCATATATAAATATTTGATATGAAATGAAAGCCCTATTTCTCCTGAAGAAAATGATATATAATATCATAAATTATGGTTGAACAGGCATGTAGCTCAAATTCCAGGTTTTATATTGTTCACAACTTGTACAATTGGCTCCGTCCTTAAGGGGTTAATATTTTGAGATAAAACCTTTGACCTCACTTTGAATTCTAACTGTTGTACTAAATAATCCCGTCAGAATATACCTTGTTGCTCTCCTGTTCTGAGATCATCTGTCACGGGGTGATTACTCTAATTTACAGGATATGGAAAACCTACAAAGGAGGGTCAATAATAAAGGTATTATTGGGGCTTAGAGTGTCCAGGCTTAATGTTATATTGATAGAGACAAAGTCAGAAAAAGCCACGGTCAGGATATACGAATAAAAAAGGCGTGTCAGGATTCCAAAAGTACACAAAGTCTACGAGCGGCAGCGTGCCAAGACTTTAAACTACGCAACCTGAACCAAGACCCACTACGAACACACGGACGGCCAAGACATAGAACAAACGGCCACTGCAGTCAGATAACACCAGACGAGAGTTGCGAAACCACATGATCTGAGCGCCACACACATCCACAGCCCAAACACAGACCTTTTTGATCTACCCCAAAACCCACAGAACAACACCACATCCACGCACACAGGTGAACCCACCTCAACGCGACGACACCAAGACACACAGACAGTGACTCAGACACACAAACCGGAACCACAAAGACGCAACAATAGAGGCAGACACACAGAGCTCCAGAATAAAGCAACACTACATAGACAAAACCATGGAAACACGCAATAGAGGTGACACAGACTTACCGCAGAAGGTTTCACCATCACCAGCAGAGGGAAAGGACACGAAACATAAAAAACAAATACAACCCCAATATGCACGAGCAGGTAGCCACGAGACACACTAGAACTCAGGGATACAGACAAAAGACCAGAACGCGTAAACACCAACACATGTTCGCAAGATGGGCCTTCACTGCAGTTTACGGCAACAGGGATAAATACGCAAACACTGGCATCTCAGAAGAAAACAGTGTATTATTAACGAACCACACTAACACCATTTAATGAGCCGATAGCTGAACACATGATACCAACTGCCACCCCAAATAACCACTACATACCTGACAACAACGCCCTAACAACGCAATACCAAGCAAGCTCACCACCTTTTACATGTCTAGCCCTGCAAGACCTATAAATGTCTAATATTTGTCATTGCGTGTTTATTTTGACTTATAAGCCTCTGCGCAGGCAACTATGTGTTACTCTGAGTTAACTGGAATATGTCGGCCTCACATTATATACACTTTCAATGTGCACGCCTCTGCGTAGGCAACTATATGCAAGAATGATACCAAGTTCAATACCCGTGTTTATATTGCTGACAATAAACATATTTAAAACAAAAGTACACAAAGTCAATACTCAAGCCAAGGTCAATATCAAAAATACAAGAGATATACAGAATGCACTATATGGGTACCAAGGTATTATATAGCTTTCTTAACTTCTGATTGGTGGACACTTTAAAGGGACAATATAGTCATCAGAACAACAAAAGCTTAATGTAGTTGATCTGGTGTCTACAACATGTCCATGCAGGCTTTTTAATGTAACCACTGCCTTTTCAGAGAAAAGGCAATGTTTACATTACTGCCTAGAACCGGTAGCAACATCACTCCTATGGCCAGCCTAAGGCACACCTGTGCAATAATCATGTTGTCTAATCAGCATCTTGATATGTCACACCTGTGAGGTGGGTGGATTATCTTGGCAAAGGTGAAGTGCTCACTAACACAGATTTAGACAGATTTGTGAACAATATTTGAGAGAAATAGGCCTTTTGTGTACATAGAAAAAGTCTTAAACCTTTGAGTTCAGCTCATGAAAAATGTGGTCAAAACCAAAAGTGTTGCGTTTATAATTTTGTTCATTGTATATGTAGGTGAATCTTACAGGTGAAAACACCAAAACAACCAATCACAACATTAAATTTAACATTACATATGTGTCCAAATCAGTGTCTATTAGTAATTAACCTCACTACTTAAATTCTGATAGTGTTTTGTCCATGGTCCAACACAAAATGGTACAATGACTAAATTATGTTTATTATGAACATATACATTATATATTGTAGTGAATATTTGTGATGCACTATACTTTGAAGAAATTTTTTTTTAGCTATTCTGCACTACCGCTTTAAGGGGCTAATTCCTAATAGACACTGATATAGGCACATATGTAATGTTACACTTGATTGGGTAGTGCAAATATGTGGCATCTGACTGTTCTCTCACAACATAAATTAAGAATTGTCACACTATAGCAGGTGGACGAATAATCTAATCCAGATTCGTTAGAGATTGCCAGAGCTAAAAAATGTGGCATCTAACTAACATGTCAATTCATTAGAAAGGAAGACAGAAAATAATAGCAGAAAACTTGTAAGAACATTCTAACCCAGAGTTCACTAGAGCAAAATAGTATGATAGAGTAGGGTATCTGACAGGAGCTAATTTCCATCTGCATAGTATAACATAATACTAAATAACATGTGACATTATGTCCAGTATGCCCGGGCTATAAAATAATGCGAGGTGTGGGAGAATTATTGAATAAATTGTGATCTAGCCTAGGCTTGCTAGAGTTTGTTGGACCTGACCTGACCGCTGTTAAAGCATTATGAAACAAACACAAATTAATAATAAAGCAAGGAATGATAAAATACTAACAAACTAAAAAAAGAGGTCCATGTGATGTCCCCAGAAACTAGATCCCCAACACTTTACAGACTCAGGGAGAATGGAGACTGCCATGGCAGTCATGGATTGCAGAGTAAATGGGCATAGACTGATGGGAGAGCCTGCAGAACGAGGTAGGCCAGGATAACCCCCCCAGTCCAGAGGGGGGAAGCATGGACCGCGGCCACCTCTATAAAGCCCCCTTATGCAATGCAGTTGAAAACAAACAGTGGAACCTAGATTTCATGGTGTGTACCAGGCCTTGTGGAGAGGCTGATGGAACTGTACAGATGCAAGCCACAATGAGACAGGAAAGATGTAAACATTCCAGGGCAAAAAATGGGCACACAGGACAAGTTCATATATATTGATTTATTAACTTCACTATTTTTGAGATGCGGATGGTGCTGTAAAATCAGTGATATTTGGTGAAATCAGTCTGAATAAGAGAGAGCTGTGAAAAAAGCGGTCTGGTTGCTATGGCTGTCTGGCCCCATAAACTGCACAAGGAACCACAAAAAAGATTTAGGGAGAGAATCAAATCATACTGTATCAAGAGGCTACTTAGCTTGTCCAGAATGACGAAGAAAGGACCATAAGTGACACTGAGAGAGGTACAGTATTACCTAAACAGAGATCAAATAGTAAAGAAAAAAGCAAGTGTTGAATTAGACATGGGACAGCAAAGACAAGAGGGATTTTAGGACAAGGGATTAGAAGTTATCATTGTTACTGAATTCACTATGACAAGACAATTTATTGGAGCTCATTTGCCAATGATTTGGCAAATGGTCAGATTACAAAGTGAACAAAAGATTGTTTAGATTTGTAAAGTCAAATGGTAGATTCTTTTGGGTTATTTTTGGGACTCTGTGATAGTAAGTTTATAATGTCCCACATGGAATGGTCAATTTCTCAGGCTGAATGGACAGATTACTGCAATGCCAGAATACAAATAAAGATTATAAAATTATCAAGGGCAGATTTTCATGGGCAGATTTTCAGTTTCAGAGCCAATTTTCAGGTGTTCAAGGTGGATGGGAAAATCAGGTTCTCCATGAAAATATAACGATCATCACTCTGACGGAGCAGATTACTATTGTTTCCGTGTGTCGATGCGCAAGTTCTCTATCTCAATCTCTATATGGCAGATTTTATAGGCATGTTTTTCCAACTAGGCCAACAGGATTAAGCAGTATTGTAACTGGATTCTTTTATTTTCTGTAGAGATCCTAGGTCAGCAACAATGGAATGTGCCCGGGGCTTTAGTACATCAAAGTAAAAATAGATAATTGTCAAGTACGCTTAACTCTAGTTCTGCACACTGGTAGAAATAAAAAAAAAAAAAGCAATACAAAGCTTGAGGGCTTGGAGTATGCAACATGATTCCAAAAATGTGGTAGGACAACTATAGCAGGTAATGGCAAGTTAGGAATGGTTACCGTGACTTGATTTTCACTAGAGCTTGAGAGTGTTAGCTAATTAAGTAATTACTGTTTCTAAATGCATGGTAAGTTGATTTTGTACCTTAAATACTCATTTGTCTACCCAGAGCACAGTTCCAAAGGCAGTAATTTCAGTTTGAGATTTGACATTCATTAAAAGGAAACAATGGGCTAAAAATGTATACAATATAAATAAGTTCCTGACATTTGCTCCTCCCTGACCTATGAGGGGCATCTCATTCCAATCTAAAGGGTTTTAACTTAACATAAAACTCTCTCCAGCCGAGGTATGTAAGATAATTAGAATATTCCTCAGGAGCTGTTCCATTCATCACATAGGACAAGTATAAATGATCAATAAAGTGATAATAGTTTACACACAGTCTGGATCAAAATTCAGGAAACACAGCTGTATGTAGCTACCAGCTTAACTGCTGATCACGTATAGACATATACATGGCTAAGCACTTTCACTGAGTGAGAGAAAAACAATCAGTCCAAGCATAGCTGTGTTTTTTAGCGTATGTCATTCTTACATTCAAAATTGAAAACATTTTTGCAACTGTTCTCCCTGGCTCCCCCTTCCCTCAAGTACATTTCAGTCATGGATATTCACTAAACTAAACTTTATTTAAATAAAATATATTATATTATATATATTGTTTTATTCATTTTTAGGAGTGCTCTCTCTATAATTATGTTTTTTTGATAAACACAGGTTTGATAATTTCCCTTAAATTTTGCAATTCGGATTTTAGTTTTTCACCATTCAGAGATAAGTGAATAGCCCTATGTGTATTTTACTGCTGTGGGGGTCATTAATATAATAGTCACAGTGTATGAATGTATAACAAAGTTCCACAACAATAAAACATTTATGTCTCATCATTTACCAATCCTCCATTAGTCTCTACAAGTGAACCTCTTACCACCTGACCCTTGTTTTTCTTCACATATTGCCTTCTACCATGTGATGTGCCTCTTCCTATACCTTTGTTAGGCCCTTCTCTCCATATTTTTGCTCTCTCCCCTCCCCACGCAAACATACAGCTTTAGCTTTCTCCATATTCCTCAACCTTTTCCCCCCTCTTTCTATATGTGAACAGCTTGTACACAAGAATACCCCACGAGGGGGGCATACAGACGGTGACTGAGCATTTGGTAGAGAAAGATTTCTGTTCTACATGAGAATTATTTCTGTTATGACACCACATTCTACCAGCAGTTGAAGGGTATTGCGATGGGGTCTATTGTGGTTCCGTCATATGCAAACCTATTTATGGACTCATTTGACCTCTCCTTCAAGCCTCATGTTCAATCTATCGCCAAATCCTGTCATTTCCATCTCAAAAACAGATGCGACTAAGGTGTTGGTCCATTCCACTGTCCTTTCTCGTCTTGACTACTGTAATCCGCTTCTCGGTGGTCTTACGTGCTCTGAACTAGCGCCGTTGCAGTCCATAATGAATGCGGCAGCGAGGCTCATCTTCTTGTCCGCCCGCACCTCCCATGCCTCACCCTTCTGTCAGTCCCTACTTTGGCTTCCTAGAAAATATAGATCTCAATTTAAAATTCTAGTTCTTGCTTTCAAATCTCTACATAATGCTGCTCCCACCTATCTGTCCTCCCTTATACACAAGTATGTCCAGTCTAGGTCCTTACGATCTGCTGAAGACTTACGTCTATCTTCTGTCCGTACTCCTACCTCTGATGCTCGCCTTCAAGATTTCTCTAGGGCTGCACCGTTCCTGTGGAACTCGCTTCCCTCCTCCGTTAGATGCTCACCCAGTCTCCACTCCTTCAAAAAATTGTTAAAAACCCACTTCTTCATAAAAGCGTATCAATTAAACTGTTAATAGCTCCTGACTGATTCCTCTTCTGCAACTGTCATTAGTCTAATACTATCCTTACCTTTTTGTGTAATTTTACCCCACTCTCTCTAGCATGTAAGCTCATTGAGCAGGGCCCTCAACCCCTCTGTTCCTGTGTGTCCAACTGTGTCTGGTTACAACTACATGTCTGTTCGTCCACCCATTGTAAAGCGCTGCGGAATTTGACGGCGCTCTATAAATATTCTCAGTTGACTCGGATTAAATGAATAGTCGCTATCCTGCAGCCTATGGGGTGAGTGAGGAAAGGCAACTTGTCTGTCCTCTTCTGTCCTTATTGGGGTCACTGGTGACCTTGAACTTTTTTTTTAAAATCATTATTTGCTCATTTATTGTATAGAAAAAAAAAACAATACTTGTTTTAGATGCCACATTTTAGTCATTGAACAGGACATGGGGACCCAAAGCTTATCTAAAAGCTGCAGCTTTTAGATAGTAGTGGATAGCTAGATGGATGTTTGCAGAGTTCAGAATCTGTGCAGAGGATACTGCCACCTTATCATATATAACAGTGTTTGTGCAACAGGACTCCTCTTTAGTGACCCAGGAACCCCATAACTGAGCGGTTTTCTCAGTGTTGGTGACATATTTTCTTGCTCCATTTGTAGGACCGACTGCTTACGATCTTCAGTAGCTCTCCTGATTCTTTTATAGCAGTTTTTCCCCCAAATTACATTACCTTTTGAAGTTTTAGACCATGGGTCGTCAACCTGGTCCCTACCACCCACTAGTGGGCGTTTCAGGATTCCAGGTGGGCGGTAGGGATTTTCTAATTTTGAGAGATTGGGGTACTGCCATCACCACTTTCGTCCACGGTCCACGCAGCAAACCGCTGGGGCCGCATATGAAGGGGTCCATCGGGTGGCCCATGCTGTCAGAGCCACCTGATGGATGTGGAGTGTAAGGGGGCCCGGTCAACGCTGGGCGCTTTAACAGTGTGACCGGGCCCCCTGTGATTACATCACAGAGCTGGGAGGAAGTGACTGCACGTCACTCCTCCCAGCTAAAACACAGACCGCGTGGAAGGAAGGAGGAGTGAGTCAGAGTGGGAACTCTGACTCCCATTCACCTGAGCCACCACTGGACCCCAGGAAAAGTCAACCTCCTGCACCTAAAAGGTAGGAAACAGGAGGGTGACTAAAATATTTTGTGTGTGTTTGTATGTCTTGTGTGTGTCTGTCTGTGTATTATATTATACTTACTATAGCCCACTATAACAGACAGGCACACATTGCTATAAGGAAGGTTGAAAAAGTGGGGAGGGGGAATTAAGGAGGGAGAGGAGGGGAGCTGACGCACAGATGAGAAGTCATATTATGCGCAAACAGAGAAGTCGTCTAAATATCACCGAAAGAGGAGACCTTAGTTTGTTCCTTACAAAAATCGAACCAGATATCAAATATTTAGTCTTGCAGCATCAACCTCAAGGATCTCATTAATCACTAGTGAAAGTAATTTCAATTTACTTTATTGATTTCTCATTAAACTTTCTAAAGTTAAAACATTATAAACATGCATTATAGTAGAAATAAAAAGATAAATGTACGTACATTTATTTTATTTTTTAAAGCACCCTCCTTTCAAAAAAAAATATTCTGCACTTGTGCGAAAACTGGTGGCCGGTAAGGAAATTTTTTCAACCAAAAAGATGCATTATTGGGCGGTAGGTAGAAAAAGGTTGACTACCACTGTTTTAGGCAGACAAAAAAAAAAAAATACTCATCTGATTTAACACATACTGTGGTCTTTATTTAACATTAATTATTGTTTTTTAAATAGATAAATGATATGAAATAGTCTTTAAAAGAATAATTTTATTTATGCTCATAGATACAAGTTCTATAAACAGAGGTATACATCAGAGAAGATGAAACTCCACCTGCCATTTCCATGCTGTTTTCATGAAACACAAAACTCGTTATAGAGATAAATACTCTGCTGTTCCTTCAAACAAGTAAGGAGCAATTATATGCAATGTATTTGAATGCTCAGATCCACCAAATATTCCATGGACACATATCATGATGAGCTGCACATAAAAGGTGATGTCCTGTAATGTGTGCAATGCAAATGTTGCAGGTAGGAAATCAATTAATTAGTAAAGATTATCGGAATGTGGCATGTGTCATGTAACAAAGTGTATCCAGCAACCGTTTATTGTTTAGCAAGGTTCTGAAAGCAAAGCAAATCGGCAGGAGTATTCCATTGATTTCTATGGCGACTGCTTTATCTTCAGTACTTTGCTCCAAATGTAATCGTTGAAAAAAGTAAGTAATCAATAGCAGACATATGTATGATACAGTACTGTAGCATTGAGTAATGCACTTAACAAAATAGGTTTAAAAAATAATTTTTCTACAGGTACAATAGTAAGTCAAGTAATAATCTATTAACATACCTGTAGCTAAATGAGCAATACTCTACATAAAGATTAGAATTAGAAAGCAGTGCTCTACAATAGCATAGTCATTTTATTCAGTCTTCGATAGTTATCTATGTTAATTTAGATGTTCAAGTAATGATTTCTTGCATAATTGTCTATATATTAAAAAAATAATCTTTATTTTTTTTAAAAGGGTATTTGACGCACACCTTGATGACGTACAGTAAGTGAGTGATAACTTCTGGACAACTTGATGAATACATACTATAACTTTAAAAAAAATCAGTGCTGCTATTGCATAAGCAATTCATATTTTTTAGTACACATTTCATTAAATCAGCAGTTGATCTCTCTTCCTTATTTTAACATGCATCAAAATGCATCAAATTACACAAAAATGATTAAAACAAATTTTTTTGTTTTTAGAAAAAAGAAATAAAAGCTGCACCTCTGATTTTCTATTGTTTGGGTAGAACTCTGAAGTGAACAGGCAATCCTGATCCTCAGATCTTGATTTGTGGTATCACTGTATACAATCAATGTAGCCCTGTGCAGCAGATAGTTACTTATTTGCTGTAGTTCAGCACATACATGCACATGTGCTAATTCAAATTCAGGAATGGTACTCTTCAAGGTACAAAAAAAAAAGCCCTATAGAGAACTATGAAAGAGTCTACACAAGTCACTACTAAATAATAAACACCAGTTAATCCCTTTAATATTTAGACGTTAACTACTTCCTTTGCTTCTAAATAGTGTACTCGCCATGTGTTCAAATAACATGCAACTCTGAGTATGGTCAAGGAAGCAAATGTTCCTCCAGTCATGTCGCAAACAGGGTGGCTGGGCAGATAGGGAAAGTGATAAAGAACAAGATGAAGAGAGCCAGGAACAGGGAGCAATTGTCAACACTATTGTTTGCAATGAGCATAGATTGTTATGGTGGTTGTGATATCACTTTAAGAACATGCTCGGCAAGTCTGTGTATGGTCAAGGGCAGCATTTGTTCCTCTTGTGATGTCAAACATGGGGTTGCTGGGAATATAGCAGGAGCAATAAAGTGGTGTCCTTAAGGACACAACTTCAGAAGTAAAAGGCCGTCATGATCGAAAATGTCCTTCATGTATATTTAACAAAGTAAACTGAATAGAAACAAAAAACAGGGAGCACCTTGTAATAGATAACCTGCAATAAGTTTTGTTTGTTAAGGTAACTAGGGTGTCTCTTTCAGACAGTTTTTGCCTTGTTTTAGTTTCTAGTCGGGTAGGATTATCAATTAAATCCTGACTCTTTCTGATATCAAGTTATCCTGGGTTGTAGAAATGTAATAATAAAAAAAAAATGTGCTGGTGACAAAAGAGCAAAGTTTGGTACAGTATATAAATACAGCACACATTACAGTACAAAATAAAATACATGAAAAGTTAAAAAAATGTTTTGATTACAAAATAAATTCAACCAGCACATACATTATAAAAACACTCTGGTTTCCCACCAAAATAATCACCTGGAATTAATGTAAAAGTAATAGCTATATTGTGACAATTGTTTAAAATGTAACATGTTCTCATAACTTTAATAAATACAGGTGCATATCTACTTCTCATTAATGACCTAAAACAAGTCAGAAATGAAAGTGAGACTGAACCAGCTATTCCAGACACAACAAACATCATATAAATATCAGTATCTACAGAAGGTAATATGAAATAAGAAAGAGCGTATGCTCAGGTGAAATCATAGGAGGAATGTTTTTTGAAAACAAGTTAGTGAGTGTCTATGTTGTTAGATTTAATCAATTATGCTAACAGGACAGTAAAGAGAAGATGTACAGTACTAGTTATAAGTAAGGAAAGTGATTCTGGCCAATATTTCTGCAGAAGAACATCAATATGAGGGTACAGTGGCCGGTTTCATCTGCTCTGGTCTTCCTCTCTTCTAGATCAGGTTATTGTTAAACTCCATGCGCTGGACAAGGATTGACACTAGTTTCTCCATGTACTTTGCACTGTCCTTGCCAGCCTGGAGCACTTCCTCATGGTTGGCAGTCATCTCACTTTCGTAGTCCATCACAGCCTTATTTGTAATAAGAGACAGGCCCAAGACCTGCAGGCCACAATGTCGAGCAACGACTACCTCGTGGACCGTACTCATCCCTGTGTATAATTAAAGGAGAAAAAAAAAAAAAAAGAGTGAAATACTTGAAGCAAATCATCTTTTCTCTTTGATGATTGCAAGTCTGAAGTCATCTGACAGAATTCAGCACATACAGCTGTATTTAGCAAAATAATGTTTGCTGATTATAGTGCAGAACAGAGCATACATTAGGTACCAATGATACGGTGAGTTTGCTTTTCCATTTCCAGTAAGAAGAATGCTTAGTTGTGGACGAACACTGGCTAGAAAACCATGCATCTGCTAGTACACCTGCTCCACTGAAAGTTGTCATCTCACCAATATTTTACCATTATGGTTATCTTTGTTATCTCCAACAGATGCCAACTCTTTAGAGTGTAGGAGTAGACGTTCATGGTTGACAAATGCTGTAATGTGTTCTTCCTTTAACCCCTTAAGTACACATGACATGTGTGACATGTCATGATTCCCTTTTATTCCAGAAGTTTGGTCCTTAAGGGGTTAAACTTCATCAGAAAACTACTCTGTGCTTTATCAAACAAAAACTTTGTTGTGTTTTAGATATGTGCCTTTCGCGATCTGTCATTCATATATCTTGACAGGTACCGGAGTAAAAAAAAAAAAAAAAAAAACTCTGAGTGACAGACAATAGATCTCTTTTGATTAAAACCAAAAAAACAGATATAGTAGAACAGGGGTAGGCAACCTTTTAGCAGCACTGTGCCAAAATAGAATTGTGATGTACAGTAGTGTGCATGTCCTAATTTTTTTTTTTTTAATTGAGGTGTGTATGTTGCCGTATTGTGCTTGTGTTATTTACACTGCAGTATTGTTGTATTTGTGCGTATATGAGCTATTATATTGTATATGTTCATTAGTAGTTTGTGGTATTGTGCATGATACCTGTGAATGTGGGTTGTGTATGGCAGCTGCTTGTGGAATTTGTGTGGGGATATATCACATTGTGTGTTCGGTGTGTGTGTGTGTGTATTATTATGATATTTATAGAGCACCGTCAAATTCCGCAGCGCTTTACAATTGGTGGACGAACAGACATGTAGTTGTAACCAGACACAGTTGGACACACAGGAACAGAGGGGTTGAGGGCCCTGCTCAATGAGCTTACATGCTAGAGGGAGTGGTGTAAAATGACACAAAAAGTTAAGGATAGTATTAGACTAATGACAGTTGCAGAAGAGGAATCAGTCAGGAGCTATTAGCAGTTTAATTGATATGCTTTTATGAAGAAGTGTATGTGTGGGACTGCTTGTGATTTTGCATGTGAGAGGCTATGTGTGGGATTGTGTGCATGTATGTGGATTGTTAGTGGTGTTACGTTTGTGTGGATTATTTGTATGAGGGGGAGAGTTATTCTGCAGCTCTGTGTATATCTAGTAGTGTGGGTGGCTTCCCTGTGACCAGACGCAGGTCAAGGACAGGAGCTGCAACAGCAGCTGCGGGCTGCTCTACTGCAGTGTCGATTCCCATTCACAAGTGCTGGAATCAAATTAACTGAGATCACTTACACTATGTGCTGCAATGCATAATTTGAGGATTGTCCTTCACCACCTTTTCATATTGGCAGATATCTGAGGTTTCACTGGGACTCCTGATAGGCCAGAGCCAGTTTGGCTCTTGTAGCCTTGAGTGCCGTGCAAAGACACCTCGAGTGCCGTGCATGGCACATGTGCCATAGGTTGCCTACCCTTGTAGTAGAACAATGAAAACTCCTGTCTTAAAATAAAAATGTACAATTAACCTAATGTATTTAAAAACACACACACATATATAGAGATAGATATAAGGATTCAGTTCTAAAAAGCCTTTCAAGGGTATTTACGTGTAAGAGCAAGCTAACATTTATTAGTGTGAGAATACTCAATTTATAAAACATAGAAGCCATATATAAAATTCTCTTACCAACAGCATCTGCTCCCAAACGGTTTAGGAATCGACATTCAGCAATTGTCTCAAAATTGGGTCCCCCAATTCCACAGTAGACTCCCTCTTTCAGCTTCTCAGTGAAACCCAACTCTCTGCCAATGTCTAACAGCAACTTCCTCAACTCTTTATCATATCCATTTGACATGGGGGGAAAACGGGGTCCGAATCTGTCAGATAAAGAAGGTTGTTAGAGATAAGACAAACGTTGATTGGGCACAAATGACATTTCAAATTCAGAGACAAGTATAGGGTGCCAGATAGGACAGCTGGTTCTAGACAGAAAGATGCTCTTTTTGTTTGTGTGCAGGCCCTTAGCTTGGATACTTAGTGGTTTTATGAAAACAGAGGAGAATTCCTGTAAGACCAAGGTAGGTCTTTGCAATCCTCTCTCTTCCGCTTTGCTTTTTTTTAAAAAAAAAAAACCCCATACATTCCTAGGAGGTGGGCTCCTCCCAACGCAATCCATTCTAAATACAGTCTGCACCAGAAGAGTAATTAAATTAGTGCGGTTTTAGGTAGGAGAACCAATTGATTATATTTATAACATGCCTGTTTCATACCCCTTCTCACTTCACATATGGCTAGTAACAGCACTAGCAACAGAAACAGACAGCTCATGCAAACCATCATTCCAGTTATAGTCCACAGAAACTGACTTCCCCATTCCTAATTTACCATTAGAACCCTGCTCCCCTATCTCTCAAACTCTAATAAAACATACATTTACAGACATGTAACCCCTTACGGACACATGACATGTGTGACATGTCATGATTCACTTTTATTCCAGAAGTTTGGTCCTTAAGGGGTTAAAAAGCTGCAAGATACGGTATCAATCTACTATGTTAAGGTATCTAGTATCACGCATACAGGTGACTGTTTAGTCTCTGATGACTTCAACAGTGATTTTGTCGTATTTTGTGTAGAGATGTGTAGATACGGTAGAAATATTATGGCATGTTAATGTATCATTAGTGATGTTCAACAGCCATATAAGGACATGTGACAGAGGTTGACAGATCAATGAAAAAGTACATAGCAGGATTTGCATCAAATTCACAGGGAGTTTGTTTTTTACATGACAACAATCTGTGTCATGACGATTCTCCATAAACAGCAGAACATTAAGGAATCTGCTCCTAAGCTTGGAGATAAGCCCACATTACTAGAGAGTTTATCACGAGATAGGACAAAAGATAAATAAACGGAGGAGCAGCTTACTACCACTTCAAAACTGCTGCTCTAGGCCCGGGCTTTGTTGGCCTAGTAACAAATAAGTCAATGTTCACTGCTGTTTTGTGGTTTCATTTCATAAAGGGGATCTGAGCTCTTCAGCTGGCAATGGACTGGTTAAGTAGTTCATATTCCATAAGTTTTGATATATTTGCAAGCGGTTTGGATAGTACAATGTGCAGATACTTTAAGAGTATGATAAACCAGGTACCAGGTCGTATTTGATATGATAAAGTTCCCTTCAAATGAATACATGGAGATAGTTCTCTCCAATGTTCGTTCTGGAGATACATCTCTGGTCAACTCAACCCTTATCAGAATGACATACATGAAAATCAAAGAACAAACCCCTAAGGTATAAACCATAATTACCTTTCCTCATTGGGGCCAGACAAAGGATTATTTCCTGCAAACCCAGGGATATTAATGTGGTCCTTTATCACCATGATGTCACCCACTTTGTAGTCTTCATTCAATCCCCCAGCAGCATTTGTGACAATAAGAGATTCCACTCCAATGAGACGGAAAACACGAATGGGGAATGTCACCTGATGGAAGAAGAGGGTGGAATGAGCGGACAGGAAGGAAATGGCCTACTGTGCAAAGGTCTTCTCCAATGCTTAGTTATAGTGAGAATGTTAACCCTCCAAACATCAGTGCAAATACCCAGCATGTTCTCCCATCTGCATAATATATATGATATCAATTAGTGGATAAATGCCAATAGAAGAATGACATTCCCACCCACTTAGGAGAAAAGGGAGCACAGACTCTGTACAACATGTGCAAACCAAAAATTAATTAACTGAGCTATACTGTGTCTGAATGTGCCAGGAGGAACCTTACCTTCCACAATGGGTAGCCTTCATAAAAATGGAAGCGGCCTTGCATGCAAACACATGACTTCCCGTTCAATTTGCCGAATATTAGGCGACCAGCGTGACCAGGAACTGCAGAAAGGAGGGGGCACAGCAAAATGTTAAAGCCCTGTATACATCATAATAACAGAACGCTAGCTACAGGAAATACTTACAGACAGGAAAGAAATGCAACATTATATAATATTTCTGAGAGAGACAATTTAACACACATGGTTTTAAAGTCATTCCATGGCATATAATCAAATTTGAAAGACAATTAGTTCATGTGCTACTAATTTCCTTAAGAAATATACTAGAATTAGCTGTACGGTCACCATACCCAGGATTCTAGGCAGGGACCCCAATCTTTCTAACTGAGATTATTTTGTGTGTTGGGACGAATAGATTATCCTGAGGGACAAACTGACTGGGCTACCATGTTAGTACTTGGACAAGCCATAAAAAACTGCTCTCTATTATTTGCAACTAACCAATTTCCATACCTGTGCTCTGTGGGAAGTTAGGGATGTCAGAATAATGGAAAGCCACTTGGTCCTTTAGGAGTTCACCAAGTCCCCCAAGGCCAGATCCACAAACAATGGCTACAGTGGGGCGATGATCTGTGTTTGACAGCAGCCAGTCTGCAGTCTGTTTGTATTCTTCATAAGTGTACCTAAAAAAATAAAAAAAAATAAAAAAAAATAAAGAGTGTCATTCAAGATAAAAGCCACGAGAGAATCACAGTGTACACATAATATGGAATTGTCTTGAAATTAAAGGGATACTATGGTGCCAGGAATACAAAGCTGTATTCCTGGCACTATCACTCCCCCTGCCTCCCCCTTCCCTCACAGGCTTACTTGCTGGGTAAATAAATTTAGTTACTTACCTGATTCTAGCGCCGATGTCCTCTGTTGCACGCGCATTAGAACTCCCCTTAAGAAAGCTTTCCTATGGGGGAAACTGACGCTGGAGGTCCTCATGCAGAGCGTGAGGACGTACACCATCAGATACCCGAATAAAGGACCATTTCGAATCAGGAAGCCCTCTAATGGCCGTCTGGTAGACAGCCACTAGAGGCAGACTTAGTGCTGTAATGTAAACATTGCAGAGTCTCTGAATCTGCAATGTTTAACATTGCAGCACTAAGGGCAATATGGACACTGTACCCAGACCACTTCAATGAGCTGAAATAGGTCTGGGTGCCTACAGTGTCCCTTTAAACGTTACAATAATATACAGAGTCATTATGTTGACTGTAATGTTTTTGTGACTTACACGTAGTAGAGATAACTGCGATTTCAACTCTGCAAATAATTTTATTTCAAAAAATACCAAGTTTTAAAATGCACACAAAACCTAAAATGTAAAAGAACTCCCAGCACACAACCCTGCAGGACTTGCCATAAGCAGAGGTAGCATTTCTGGATGATCGCTTTCTCAACCACATGTAAATCTTGCTTTCCCTACCCTCCAGACTTTCTACCCAGCTACTGAACAAGAGGTGGCTGCGCTTCTCCATTCCTCTCGCCCCACCACTTGCCCGCTCGATCCTGTCCCATCTCACCTCATCAGATCTCTCTCCCCTTGTCTTGTGCCTACCCTAACACACATCTTTAACTGCTCTCTCTCTTCTGGCACTGTTCCTGCTGACCTTAAACATGCCACTGTAATACCTATCCTGAAAAAAACATCTCTTGACCCATCCTCCCCTTCTAACTATCGTCCCATATCCCTGCTCCCTTTCTCATCAAAGCTTTTGGAAAGGCTTGTCTTTACCCGTGTGTCCCGCTTCCTTAATTCCAACTCTCTCCTTGACCCTCTTCAGTCTGGCTTCCGCCCTCTCCACTCTACTGAGACTGCTCTTATCAAAGTGACTAATGACCTAATCTCCGCTAAATCCAAAGGTCATTACTCCATATTAATTCTCCTTGACCTCTCTGCTGCCTTTGACACCGTTGATCATGCTCTCCTCCTTCAAACTCTTCAATCGCTCGGTCTCTGTGACTCTGTCCTCTCTTGGTTTTCCTCCTATCTCTCCCAACGCTCATTCAGTGTCTCCTTTTCCAAGGATACCTCCTCCCCTCGTCCTGTCTCGGTTGGAGTTCCCCAAGGGTCTGTCCTTGGTCCCCTTCTATTTTCTCTTTATACCGCCTCTCTTGGTAAACTGATTGCCTCTTTTGGATTCCACTACCACCTGTACGCTGATGACACTCAGATATACCTCTCCTCCCCGGACCTCTCCCCTGCTGTCCTGCAACGTGTCACTGCTTGCCTTTCTTCCATCTCTGACTGGATGTCTTCACACTTTCTGAAACTTAACCTCTCTAAAACTGAACTCCTTGTCTTTCCTCCTCCTAATACTGATCCTCCTCTCTCGCTCTCCCTTCAAGTCAGTGATATCCACATAAGTCCATCCCTGCAAGCGCGCTGTCTTGGCGTCATACTTGACTCTGGTCTCACCTTTGAGTCTCACATCCAGTTTGTTGCCAAGTCCTGTAGGCTCCAACTCAAAAACATAGCCCGCATTCGCCCCTTTCTTACGCAAGATGCTACCAAGGAGCTTGTCCATGCTCTAGTAATTTCCCGCATGGATTACTGTAACCCTCTCCTGATTGGTCTCCCCAAAAGCCGTATTGCCCCGCTACAGTCTGTAATGAATGCTGCAGCTAGACTGATTTTCCTCTCTAGTCGGTCCTCTCACACCTCACCCCTCTGCCGGTCCTTACATTGGCTCCCTGTATGCTATAGGAGTCAATTCAAAGTGCTAACCCATACATTTAAAGCACTGAACAGTTCTAGCCCCGCTTATACCTCTTCACTGATCCATAAATATGCCCCTCCACGTATCCTCCGCTCTGCCCGTGACCACCTCCTGACCGCTGCTCGCACCCGTACGGCCAACTCGCGCTTGCAGGACCTCTCGCGGGCGGCTCCTCTCCTATGGAATAGCTTGCCTACTGCCATCAGACTCTCCCCTAGTCTTCAATCATTTAAGAAGGGCCTTAAAACCCATCTCTTCAGGAAAGCTTATGGCCTCCCAGAGTAATCTCTACCTTACATACCTGTCTCCTGCTCTCTCCTATGGGACAGTGCTTTGCTCTCTCCTCCAGCTCTGCTTCACTCCTACTTGATATTTATTGTCCTAATGTTTCAAATACCCCACCTCCAATACAGGGAGTGCAGAATTATTAGGCAAGTTGTATTTTTGAGGATTAATTTTATTATTGAACAACAACCATGTTCTCAATGAACCCAAAAAACTCATTAATATCAAAGCTGAATATTTTTGGAAGTAGTTTTTAGTTTGTTTTTAGTTATAGCTATGTTAGGGGGATATCTGTGTGTGCAGGTGACTATTACTGTGCATAATTATTAGGCAACTTAACAAAAACAAATATATACCCATTTCAATTATTTATTATTACCAGTGAAACCAATATAACATCTCAACATTCACAAATATACATTTCTGACATTCAAAAACAAAACAAAAACAAATCAGTGACCAATATAGCCACCTTTCTTTGCAAGGACACTCAAAAGCCTGCCATCCATGGATTCTGTCAGTGTTTTGATCTGTTCACCATCAACATTGCGTGCAGCAGCAACCACAGCCTCCCAGACACTGTTCAGAGAGGTGTACTGTTTTCCCTCCTTGTAAATCTCACATTTGATGATGGACCACAGGTTCTCAATGGGGTTCAGATCAGGTGAACAAGGAGGCCATGTCATTAGATTTTCTTCTTTTATACCCTTTCTTGCCAGCCACGCTGTGGAGTACTTGGACGCGTGTGATGGAGCATTGTCCTGCATGAAAATCATGTTTTTCTTGAAGGATGCAGACTTCTTCCTGTACCACTGCTTGAAGAAGGTGTCTTCAGGAACTGGCAGTAGGACTGGGAGTTGAGCTTGACTCCATCCTCAACCCGAAAAGGCCCCACAAGCTCATCTTTGATGATACCAGCCCAAACCAGTACTCCACCTCCACCTTGCTGGCGTCTGAGTCGGACTGGAGCTCTCTGCCCTTTACCAATCCAGCCACGGGGCCCATCCATCTGGCCCATCAAGACTCACTCTCATTTCATCAGTCCATAAAACCTTAGAAAAATCAGTCTTGAGATATTTCTTGGCCCAGTCTTGGCGTTTCAGCTTGTGTGTCTTGTTCAGTGGTGGTCGTCTTTCAGCCTTTCTTACCTTGGCCATGTCTCTGAGAATTGCACACCTTGTGCTTTTGGGCACTCCAGTGATGTTGCAGCTCTGAAATATGGCCAAACTGGTGGCAAGTGGCATCGTGGCAGCTGCACGCTTGACTTTTCTCAGTTCATGGGCAGTTATTTTGCGCCTTGGTTTTTCCACACGCTTCTTGCGACCCTGTTGACTATTTTGAATGAAACGCTTGATTGTTCGATGATCACGCTTCAGAAGCTTTGCAATTTTAAGAGTGCTGCATCCCTCTGCAAGATATCTCACTATTTTTGACTTTTCTGAGCCTGTCAAGTCCTTCTTTTGACCCATTTTGCCAAGGAAAGGAAGTTGCCTAATAATTATGCACACCTGATATAGGGTGTTGATGTCATTAGACCACACCCCTTCTCATTACAGAGATGCACATCACCTAATATGCTTAATTGGTAGTAGGCTTTCGAGCCTATACAGCTTGGAGTAAGACAACATGCATAAAGAGGATGATGTGGTCAAAATACTCATTTGCCTAATAATTCTGCACTCCCTGTAGTCTGTAAGCTCGTTTGAGCAGGGTCCTCTTCAACCTATTGTTCCTGTAAGTTTTCTTGTAATTGTCCTATTTATTGTTACACCCCCCCTCTCAAAATATTGTAAAGCGCTACGGAATCCGTTGGCGCTATATAAATGGCAATAATAATAATAATAATAATAATAACTGCACAACCTAAAGTTTTCTTTGTGTCTTTAGGTTCACACGAAAAGTCGAATCTCTTTACTTTCAGAAAGCTTTTTTTCCCCCATTTTACCGTGATGCAATAGGCATCGTGAATATTTCACCACAATGATTATTGTGCCTGAAGCAAGCTGACACCATCCTATGGTCCGGTGTAAAATGGTTTTTAAATTGCTTACCAATTAATAAGGTTACATTATCATCTGCAGTCCGGTACCTCTACTGCTTGAATTAATGCTTCCACATTAACCCAAGCAGGAATGAGCTGCATTGATTGATGGAGATTGTCAGCTGATGACTCAACTTATCACAGTCTCCCATCACTGGTATGAGTTAATACAACTTGGGCAGATGGCAACTCTGCCTTAGCCACACCACCACTGAGGGCTGGGCTGCCTGAGACACTCAGTGTTAAACCCTGAAAACATTTTAATACTGAACTGTGGGATGGCTCCTGGGGACTCCATATATTATAGCCCTTGCAATGATGAGAAGTGGTTATGGTGCCAAGAGTGCCCCATTAAGAAGCATACTGAACTTTGTAACCCAAGTAACTAAAACATTCGCTTTGCACGCCAGGCAGTTGCTGGCTTCTTAAGCCAAAAAAAAAAAAAAAATGCTTTGTGTATGATACAGAGATTCCAATAGTATTAGCTCTTTGTCTACAGTACAGGATTTAGATGAAATGTCCCCAGTGCTGATCTTTTTCTATGAAAAACAAATCCTTAGAATTTACTCTGAGGAAAGTAAAAATTCACAGCACTGAATCTTTCCTATTAAAGTAAAATCCCCAGCACTGATCTTTTCCCAATATTATGAACACATTCTTTGTCTCAGTTTTATAAAGGTTCAAAGCTTCAAAGCTATCATCTGGCATCTTTAAAGAAAACCTTGAAGACTGTAAAAGTATTTTAAAGTCCAGGTCAAGGTTCGATTTACTAATCTGTAAAAAGTCTCCAGCTGTACTTGGCATTCATTGTGTCAACACAGTACCCTGGGGGAGAAATACTATTCATTCATTATTTTTAAGCAGCTGAGCAGGACGCCTTGTAATAAAAATGCAGAGAAATATGCATCTGCGAGCAGCATGTGCACTAGCTGGCCATATCCTGGACCTCCATTTGACCTTGACTACATATTCCCATATATCTGATAGCCAGCTGAGTGGGGGCACATGTATATTTTTTTAACATTACAAATTTGTGGAACCACATGTTTATCATTTTTAAAAAGGAATACTCCTATAAAAAGAACTGTAACAAACATGCTGCTTGCTGTATCTATTCAATTGTCTTTTTCACATAAAACCAAGTTGTCCCTCCAGGAACTATAAACTACGTGCTTAAAACCCATGTCTATAAGAGATTTCAGAAAAAGAGGATGAAATGCAATACAATTACAAATTAGTGTGTGGTTGAGTAATGCCGGAAAAAAATATCTAAAATCTTCTGTATTATTTCACCGCATGGAAAAATTATTTCAGTTTAAAGGACCATTATAGTGCCAGGAAAACATACTCGTTTTCCTGGCACTATAGTGCCCTGAGGGTGCCCCCACCCTCAGGGTCCCCCTCCCGCCCGGCTCTGGAAGGGGGAAAGGGGTTAAAACTTACCTTTTTCCAGCGCTGGGTGGGGAGCTCTCCTCCTTCTCTCCGCCTCCGTTCCTCCCGATGGCTGAATGCGCACGCGCGGCAAGAGCTGCGCGCGCATTCAGCCGGTCACATAGGAAAGCATTCATAATGCTTTCCTATGGACGCTGGCGTGCTCTCACTGTGAAAAATCACAGTGAGAAGCACGCAAGCGCCTCTAGCGGCTGTCAATGAGACAGCCGCTAGAGGAAATAGGGGAAGGCTTAACCTATTCATAAACATAGCAGTTTCTCTGAAACTGCTATGTTTATGAAAAAATGGGTTAACCCTAGCTGGACCTGGCACCCAGACCACTTCATTAAGCTGAAGTGGTCTGGGTGCCTAGAGTGGTCCTTTAATGAAAATCCATCATGTTGCTGAATATAGTAAGTACCACATATTCTCTGTACCATGATCTTTGGTCGCTGTGACAGAGAGACGAACTGGTTAGGTTTGATGTCAGTAAATTTGTAGCAGACATTGAAGAATGGTTTGAGAAGTTACCAGGGTCCTGCTGGGTGTCATGCCATGCGTCTTCTCCTGCTGGAAGCTAGCCTTTGAGATAAACTGAGCAACACTAATTTTCCAAACAAGCCTCCCAGAGCTTAACTCTGGAGCTAAATGTAGCTGCAAGTTGTTAACCTATTTTTAAAAAAATGTTGATAAATTACTCTGGGAGGGTGTCAGGGCACATGTGGCATGATAAACACTACAGAGGAATATGGTGGTTATGCAGCTTGAAGCGTTCCACTAATCATTATTTGGTGGACCCATGTCAAGTATTCTTTCAATGCACCAGAAATAACAGCAGCACACTTTGAAGAGCAAGACATTATAGGCAGTATATACACAATAGAGCCCAGTTGCTAACAAATTGATATATCAAAAGTTATGCATTACAGGACCACTATAGGCACCCAGACCACTTCAGCTCAATGAAGTGGTCTGGGTGCCAGGTCCATCTAGGGTTAACCCTGCCTGCTGTAAACATAGCAGTTTCAGAAAAACTGCCATGTTTACATATGGGTTAATCCAGCCTCTAGTGGCTGTCTCATTGACAGCCTCTAGTGGCTGTCTCATTTTCACAGTGATAAGACGCCAGCGTCCATAGGAAAGCATTGAGAGTGCTTTCTTATGGACTGACTGAATGTGTGTGCGGCTCTTGCCACACACGTGCATTCAGCCGATGACGTTCAAAGGAGGAGGAGACCCCGGCGCTGGAGAATGGTAAGTGATTAACCCCTTCCTCCAACTTCAGCCCGGCAGGAGGGGGGCCATGAGGGTGGGGGCACCCTCAGGGCACTATTGTGCCAGGAAAACGAGTTTGTTTTCCTGGCACTATAGTGCTCCTTTAAGCTGCATGTACAGCTGCCAATGCCTACTCCCAAACCAACAATGCAATGTGTGCATCACAAACAAACAATTAGACATCATTAATCGAGAGATCTATAAAAAAAATAAAAAAAAATTAAGATGTGGGCACTAAATGCTGTAAAGAATAAGAGTTTATTTTATTAAGACAGAGATATAGCATGAGCTTTTAATCATATAAATACTTTTTCATAAAATTTAACAGGCAATCCTATAGACAAAAAAAAAAAAAAAAAAATTAAAAAAATTAAAATTTTTTAAAAAAGGGACACTGTAGGCACCCAGACCACTTCAGCTCATTGAAGTGGTCTGGGTGCTATGTCCCTTTTGCACTTAGTGCTGCAATGTAAAACACTGCAGTTCCAGAGAACTGCAATATTTACATTGCAGCTCTAAGTCTGCCCTCTGTGGCTGTCTACCAGACCACTAGAGGGCTTCTGGAATTCAAACAGACTTTTGGTCCGTTATCTGACACTGGATGTCCTCACAGACCTCCAGCGTCAGATTTCCCCCATAGTAAAGCATTTAATAATATGATAGAAATATTCAAATACATAAGGGGAATCACAGTAAAGGAGGAGACTATATTTAAAAGAAGAAAAACTACCACAACAAGTCTTAAATAAGAGGGGCAAAGGTTTAAAAATATTAGGAAGTATTACTTTACTGAGAGGGTAGTGGATGCATGGAATAGCCTTCCAGCTGAAGTGGTAGAGGTTAACACAGGGAAGGAGTTTAAGCATGCATGGGATAGGCATAAGGCTATCCTAGCTAAAAGATAAGGCCAGGGACTAATGAGAGTATTTAGAATATTGGGCAGACTAGTTGGGCCGAATGGTTCTTATCTGCCGTCACATTCTAGGTTTCATGGTGACTGATCCTTATAGAATCATTTGCCCTAAAATAGCTCCTGTTTGTCCCTTAATAGATTTCTCTCAAACTTTTTTTGAGTGCTGTGTAAAAGCCCATTACTAAAGTCCCTATAGCAATATTGTGCTTTCAGTGTGCTAATTCAGCTTTCCTGGAAATGTTATAATGGCTTGTTTGTCCACTTCACACAAAGCCCATTTCTGAGGCAGATGAATGTTGGCAAGCTTGCCAAATGTACACGGTGCATTACTCAGTGTTCGCACTGTGTGAGGTTTCTTTAGATTTCATTGGTATTCCAAGGATTTATGGAATATGAAAGAAAAACATAGTTCAAAAATAAAATATTTTTCATATATTATAAAATCAGACCTACGAGTAACTCAATCTCATAAATATACAGACAGTACTTGATTCACAGGATGCTGTTTTTTAAACTCATCTATGTATTTGCAAGTAGTATGCCTATGTGTGTGGTTTGTAAATTGTGTGTGAATTTAAGGCGTCATTTGTGTGGATTATCAGTATGAGTGCAGATAGAGGTGCATTTGTGTGGACAGTGTATGTGAGAATACAATGTTGCATTTTTTGTGGAGTGCTATTATGTGTGAATATAGGTGTATTCGTATGGATTGTCCGTGCGTGAATAGAGAGATGGTACAAGTGTTCTACTTGCATGGATTATCTAAGGGTGATAAAGAAGGGGTGGTCTGCACCCCTCCCAATGTCACTTCTTATGCTCTCCTATCCTAAAATAAATACACTAATATTAGAAATACAAATGTGTATTTTTAACGTTGAATTTCCTAATGCATATTTAAATCTGTTTCCCCTCTTTAACCCCTTAAGGGCCAAACCTCTGGAATAAAAGGGAATCATGACATGTCAAGTGTCCTTAAAGGGACACTGTAGTCACTATAAGCATTTCATCTCTTTGAATTGGTTATAGTGCCTGGAGTGCCCTGGCACTGTCCCTCCACTCAGTGTTGCACCATGTTTGTGCAGTATGCCACAAAATAAGAATCCCTGGACACCCACAGCCCGGCCCCTTCAGTATGTGTAGCTAAGGCAGAGATTACACACTTCCTTGTTGTCATACCCATTCATACCGTCAGTTGGAACTCTGACAGGCTAAAAGCAGTCAGCTGACACTCTCAGCCAATCACAGCTGCCCATTGCTGCTCAGGCTAATACTTCATTATTAGCCAAAGCAGAACAGAGGGGATGGATTGCCGGGGACTCTTGTTTAGCATTAAAACATTAAATGTTTAAAAACTGTTTAATGCTGAAAGAAATGATGGTACCAGGACTCCAGACACTATAACCAGTGTGAGAGTAAGCAGATACAGTGCCTACGGTGTCCCTTTAAGGGGTTAAAGGTTACAATAATAAAATCTAAATAACCCTTTAGGTCTTATTGCAGACCCTTTAGGTCTGCTGCTCCTGCCGACCCCTCCCTGGCCTGAGGTAAAACTCAGGGAGGGGGGAAATACATGTTTTTTTTATCCCCTTCCTCAGCCCCTGTCCCCCTTCCTCAGCCCCTTCCCCCCCCTCCCTCTCAGCTTCTGTCCCTTCCCCTTAGCCCCACGCCCCCTTCCCACAATCCCCATAACATCCCCACTACAGCTCCTCTCCTCCAATTGCAATGCATATCACCCACACCACAGCCCCTTTCCCAAATTGTAGCCATCAACCTACGTCAGGCCCTACCCCCACTACATTTCATAACCCCCTAATTACAGCTCATACAGCCCCTCACATCCTACTACAGCCCTGTCCCCTTACTCAGCCCGTTTACTGGTGGGGTAGGGTGTGGGTGTGTTTAGGTGACTGCCCTCCACCCTCCCCATCCCCTTTCAATCACATCGGAAAGGTGTTTTTACTCTCCTCTTGGTGCAATGGCCAACTTGACTGGATTTGCCCCCCAGGCCTAAGGCTGCCAGCCCTCCCCTGCAGGTGAGCATGCATTTTAATGGCCACTGGAATGGTACTAAGAAACTCCTGTTTATTTAAAATGTGTATATTATATATATATTGGGAGGTATATAAAGGGCAGGTAACTTTTTTTCCTTCTTCTACATATTTTGGCTGATGAATACTGTAGCCATTGCTGCTGCCCAGAAGTAGTGGGAGTTTTAGAGAGTTTATAAAAATAAATAACTCATTATCCCAATGAATTTCAATGGGGAGTGTTTTCTGGGCGTGAGGATGTAGAGCATCAGCCCTGCAAGGATTGTAAAATTGTAGAGCAGAAACATATCTAGTTGCTATCTGAGTGACAGCCACTAGAGGAATTTTTATAGCTCATTAAAAAAAAAAAAAAATTGCCTTTTCTGTAATAAGCAGTGTTTACAAAAAAAAATAAAAACAAAAAATACTGCTGGTATAAGGTCTTTACACTACCAAAAACACCACATTTAGCTGTAGTGGTTGTGGTGCTTAGTGTATCCCTTTAACTAGCTCTCTATGGGAGAGATTTATCAACATAATACAGCAACTATTTTATGTGCAAAGGGCTTAAATGTTGATAAAAAAAAAAAAAAAAAAATATTCTACTTTCCATGGTGATTAATCTTTATTTAGCACTTTGCTCTAGAATAGCACCTGTTTTTTGCCTTGCTAAATTTCTACCTATGTTTCTGGTCTTTTTTGTTTACGCTGTAGTGGTTATGGTGCCAGGAATGCCTTAGTGCACCTCCCCATTGTAAGCAGTCAAATTATTTCAGAATAGTTTCACTTCCTGCCTCCACTACTTCGGACATGCTCAGCCAATGAGCTAGCCCTGCAAAGCCTAGCTCAGGAGAGCTAATGGAAGCATCTGAATCACCATTCCCGAATAGCAGAGGTGAGGAGCGGCGCCAGGCACAACCCAGGTATGAAGTCAGACTTTTTGACTACTTACAATGGGTGGACACCAGGGAACGCCTGGTACCATAACCACTACAGCTTGCGGTTTTGATTTTGGTGCTTGGAGTGTTCCTTTAAGAAATAAAAGAAGCAACAACTTTCCCAGGTACAGCTTAGCATAGTGTTGTACATATTAAACACTAAGAAATGGCAATAAGTTAATTATGTGCTGTAGGAAGGTGACTCCTTAGCAACAGAGAGGTCAATATACTAAAAAAAAAAAAATACAAATACAACTATTCACCTAGAAGTAGGGATCGACCGATATTGATTTTTTAGAGCCGATACCGATAATCTGTGAACTTTCAGGCCGATAGTCGATAACTTGCTGTACATTTACCATTTTGAAAAAATAAACTAATCCTAAAGGTAAATGCACAAAATATACATGCCACATGTAGTGGATAAAGTGTGTTTAGACAGGGGAGCTGCATTTGTTTGTGTAGTGTGTATAGTGAATGCAGTGAGTGTTTGTGTAGTGTGTATATATAGTGAATGCAGAGTGTGTGTTTGTGTAGTGTGTATATATAGCGAGAATACATAGTGTATATATATGTAGTGATGTAATTTGTGTAAAATGGACAGGGGGGCATTTTTTTTATTTTAATTTTTTTTTTATATTTAAATGTTTTTTGTTTGTTTTTTAATAGTATTCCCTGGTGGTCCGGTGGCTTTTTAAGTACTGGGGGGGCCGGCAGGAAGCTATTTCTTACCTTGCCAGCAGCTCTTCCAGCTCCCCAGTGTAAATCTCGTGGCCCTTAGTGCCGCGCGGAGCATTGCCATGGTAACCCGTGGCAATGCTCTGCGGCTGCAGGTCTCGCGAGATGTAGACATGGAGCGCAGGAGCTGCTGGCAAGGTAAGTCAGGGCTTGCTGCAGCCCTCCCCCCTGGACCGCCGGGCTTGTAATGAGCCTGGCGGTCCTACGAGGTATTATCGGCATCTATATTGGCCGATACCGATATTGCCGAAAATACCAAATATCGGCCAATTATATCGGTAAAACCGATAATCAGTCGATCCCTACCTAGAAGTAATCTTGTATAATTTAGATTTACATTTTAATTGATACTCACCCAAAATAACACCATAACAGTGTTCTTGCCCCAGAGCAATCAAGTAGTTAACCTTTAGAGCTGAGAGAGAATTTTATGCTTCACGGTATTGCTCTGCAGAGATGGAAAAGTTAACCTTCACAGAGAAAGGACATTGTTTGATAAGGAGCAGAGCAGGTGTTAAAGTGGCAGTCTCTGCAACATAACCAATACAGCCATCGTAGTGCCTATGAAACTAGTAGGCCATGGGCGCTGTCCTCCGGCTGTGCCAAGCTATTTTATAACAGTTCGAGAAAAAACAGGGTTTCACCCTGACACCACTTGCCTGGACCCTCATATATTGATAATGCAATATTTCCAAATCAGCAACATCGGCTTCTTCTATATTTAGACAGAAGTGATAGACTGGGATAACTCCCATTTACACAAACACACACTCAAACCAGGTATACATATCTATGAAAGCAAATACTTTTTTTACTCTACCAGGGGTAAAAACAAAGCTAAACATAATGTAATAATAAAAACACCTTCACCAATAGAACAAGGGGAGAATCACAGACACATAGGTGACTGTCTACATCTACACAGAGCAGATCGTAAGAAGGTATTGAAAACATTGAATGTTCTTTAAATATGCAACAAACTACTTACCACTAGCATGCAAAAATGCGGAATGTTACGCAATTACCATGTGTGCGTCACATGGTTTACCATCAATGGAATTTGTTTAAAAAGAGAATCAACTTGGCTTCCACTCTCTCTTCAAGTAGATTTAGTGAGCCTGGGGACTCATAACACGCAAGAAGCCATATGGTTGGTTCCTCATTTCTAGTAGTTATTTTACTGTAACATACACAGTAGACGTGCACCAGTGAATTTATTTTTTTATACGAATGATTTCGTACTAAATAAAAATGTCATTCATCAATCCTGAATTTCGTCCGCAAACCATTCCTTTCTAACGAAATTTAAAAAAAAATTAATTTGTTTTAGTCCATTAGGACAAACACAGCACTGTGCAAAAAAGGGGGGGGGGAGCCGGAAGTGCTACCAGCTCCTCCTTGTCATAAATAACTATTTCAACCCTGCCCCCCCCCTGCATTAAAACACTATGACCCCCATATTAATAAAAGGGAGGTTAAATCTTCCCGCATGCCCCTACTCGCAGCATGCCGTGAGTAGGGCCCTGTCACCTAGACAAATTTAAAAGTGCTAGTGACAAGGCAGCGGGAGAAGTGCTGCCCAGTCACTAGTGCAATAAGGGGGGGGGACAGGTTAAATACTGCTGCATGCCCCTACCAGTGCCAGGTCCCCCCGTGTAGTACGGGCATGTCAGTGGCTGCTCGCTGTCATAAAACTAAATATAAATGAGCATAGGGGTCACTATGACCCCCATATTGATAAAAAGGATATCAATCCTCCCGCATGCCCCTACTCTATTGCTGCCCAGTCACAAGTGCAATAAGGGCGGACCTGGCACAGGTAGTTCTTTGGAATTTTCCCATGCTGTGTAATTTGATTCATTACACTGTGATAGGTTGTTTTCAATCGGAAAAGCAGCCAAATACAATGTTATGAGTCAAATTACACACGCTCTGTAAAAAGACCCAGAGCACTCTGATTGCCAACCAATCAGAGTGCTGTGACAGGTAAATGTAGAGACTTACCTGTCCGTCTCTTCATTTACCGGTCAGAGCCCTCTGATTGGTTGGCTTAGAGTGCTCTGAGCCTAATTGCAGGACATGGGAAGGCTTTCCCCGCCCTGAGGAGTTCATTCTGTGCCCTCCATGGGTGAAGAAGGATTATTTTTTTTCCATCTGGATTTATTTTTTTCCAGCGTGTATTTTTTTTTGCACTCTGTTTTTGTTTTGTTTTTTTATATATTTTAAACAGTTGCAACGCGTATTATGGATATTTATTTGCCTTTTTTTGTGGCTGAAGAAAGAAAAGAAGAAAATAAGACATCAAATGCTAAGTATACAATTTTATTTTACAGGGTTAGTTTATTGTCCCCCCTCACTATTATTAGGGTGAGGGGGGTAGGTAGGGTATTTTTATTGGGTGTGGGGGGGTGGGATTGGGAGTGACTAGGGGCTTGGGAACAACTAGTTACTTTATTTTTTGTGGTCCCCATCCGCCGCGGTGGTCCCCCTTTAATTAGGGTCCCCATCCGCCGCGGTGGTCCCCCTTTAATTAGGGTCCCCACCCGCCGCTCATGGGTGGGAACCTAGGGGGTGGTGGGGGACATTTGGTGCCCAGTCACAAATACTTTTAAATTTGTTTAGGTGGCATGCCCCTCCCTTTTATCAATATGGGGGTCATAGTAACCCCCATACAGATTTATATTTAGTTTGAAAGGACAGGGAGCAGCCACAGGCTGCTTGCTATTTAGGCAGCATGCCCCTACTCTAAGCATGCCGCGAGTAGGGGCATGTGGAAGGATTTAATCTCCCTTTTATTAATATGGGGGTCATAGTGACCCCCATAGGTTTTATTGCAGGGATGAGGGGAGTAGCAATAGGTATTTATTACAAGGAGGGAGCTGCCGGCCCACTGCTTGGTTGTTTTTTTGTTGTGCATGTGCACTGTTATTTCTCCGTGCTTTGGGGGTTACACAGAGTCTATTAAACGAATTAAATGAAAAGGTAATGCATTTGCCCTTTCGTTTATGTTTTAGTAAATTAATACGAAAAAACGTAATATTCGTATGAAAACAAATGCACATGTCTAATACACAGTATGTATGTTCCTACTATTTATATGTTGTTTTATTGGCTACATACTGTATGGTGTTTGGCAAACATGAATATTTGCTTGTAACCAGTTTTAGTCTTCCTCCCACATGTAAGTTTAAAAGAATTAAAATTTTTTTT
>OW240916.1:170971871-171070949 GCA_933207985.1 Pelobates cultripes | reverse complement strand
CAACTCACAGTCCCCCTACCCACCATACAGAACCCCTACCCACCATACAGCCCCCCTACCCAGGTTACAGAATAACTACCCACCTCACGAAAATCGAACCAGATAATATTTAGTCTCGCAGCATCAACCTCAAGGACCTCATTAATCACTAGTAAAGGTAATTTCAATTTACTTTATTGTTTTCTCATTAAACTTTATAAAGTTAAAAACATTATAAAAATGGATAAAGTAGAAATAAAAAGATAAATGTACGTACATTTATTTTATTTTTAAAAACACCCTCCTTTCTAAACAATATTCCGCACTTGCGCGAAAACTGGTGGGCGGTAAGGAAATTTTTCCATCAAGAAAGATGCATTAGTGGGCGGTAGGTAGAAAAAGGTTGACTACCCCTGATGTAGAGCATCAGCCCTGCAAGGATTGTAAAATTGTAGAGCAGAAACATATCTAGTTGCTATCTGAGTGACAGCCACTAGAGGAATTTTTATAGCTCATTTAAAAAAAAAAATTGCCTTTTCTGTAATAAGCAGTGTTTACAAAAAAAAAATAAAAACAAAAAATACTGCTGGTATAAGGTCTTTACACTACCAAAAACTTTAGCTGTAGTGGTTGTGGTGCTTAGTGTATCCCTTTAACTAGCTCTCTATGGGAGAGATTTATCAACATAATACAGCAACTATTTTATGTGCAAAGGGCTTAAATGTTGATTAAAAAAAAAAATATTCTACTTTCCATGGTGATTAATCTTTATTTAGCACTTTGCTCTAGAATAGCACCTGTTTTTTGCCTTGCTAAATTTCTACCTATGTTTCTGGTCTTTTTTGTTTACGCTGTAGTGGTTATGGTGCCAGGAATGCCTTAGTGCACCTCCCCATTGTAAGCAGTCAAATTATTTCAGAATAGTTTCACTTCCTGCCTCCACTACTTCGGACATGCTCAGCCAATGAGCTAGCCCTGCAAAGCTTAGCTCAGGAGAGCTAATGGAAGCATCTGAATCACCATTCCCGAATAGCAGAGGTGAGGAGCGGTGCCAGGCACAACCCAGGTATGAAGTCAGACTTTTTGACTACTTACAATGGGTGGACACCAGGGAACTCCTGGTACCATAACCACTACAGCTTGCGGTTTTGATTTTGGTGCTTGGAGTGTTCCTTTAAGAAATAAAAGAAGCAACAACTTTCCCAGGTACAGCTTAGCATAGTGTTGTACATATTAAACACTAAGAAATGGCAATAAGTTAATTATGTGCTGTAGGAAGGTGACTCCTTAGCAACAGAGAAGTCAATATACTAAAAAAAAAAAAAAAAAAAATACAAATACAACTATTCACCTAGAAGTAGGGATCGACCGATATTGATTTTTTAGAGCCGATACCGATAATCTGTGAACTTTCAGGCCGATAGTCGGTAACTTGCTGATATTCTGTACATTTACAATTTTGAAAAAATAAACTAATCCTAAAGGTAAATGCACAAAATATACATGCCACATGTAGTGGATAAAGTGTGTTTAGACAGGGGAGCTGCATGTGTTTGTGTAGTGTGTATAGTGAATGCAGAGTGTGTGTTTGTGTAGTGTGTATATATAGTGAATGCAGAGTGTGTGTTTGTGTAGTGTGAATACATAGTATATATATGTAGTGATGTAATTTGTGTAAAATGGACAGGGGGGCATTTTTTTTTATTTTAATTTTTTTTTTAATATTTAAATGTTTTTTTTTTTTATAGTATTCCCTGGTGGTCCGGTGGCTTGTTAAGTACTGGGGGGGCCGGCAGGAAGCTATTTCTTACCTTGCCAGCAGCTCTTCCAGCTCCCCAGTGTAAATCTCGTGGCCCTTAGTGCCGCGCGGAGCATTGCCATGGTAACCCGTGGCAATGCTCTGCGGCTGCAGGTCTCGCGAGATGTAGACATGGAGCGCAGGAGCTGCTGGCAAGGTAAGTCAGGGCTTGCTGCAGCCCTCCCCCCTGGACCGCCGGGCTTGTAATGAGCCTGGCGGTCCTAGGAGGTATTATCGGCATCTATATTGGCCGATACCGATATTGCCGAAAATACCAAATATCGGCCAATTATATCGGTAAAACCGATAATCAGTCGATCCCTACCTAGAAGTAATCTTGTATAATTTAGATTTACATTTTAATTGATACTCACCCAAAATAACAGTGTTCTTGCCCCAGAGCAATCAAGTAGTTAACCTTTAGAGCTGAGAGAGAATTTTATGCTTCACGGTATTGCTCTGCAGAGATGGAAAAGTTAACCTTCACAGAGAAAGGACATTGTCTGATAAGGAGCAGAGCAGGTGTTAAAGTGGCAGTCTCTGCAACATAACCAATACAGCCATCGTAGTGCCTATGAAACTAGTAGGCCATGGGCGCTGTCCTCCGGCTGTGCCAAGCTACTTGCCTGGACCCTCATATATTGATAATGCAATATTTCCAAATCAGCAACATCGGCTTCTTCTATATTTAGACAGAAGTGATAGACTGGGATAACTCCCATTTACACAAACACACACTCAAACCAGGTATACATATCTATGAAAGCAAATACTTTTTTTACTCTACCAGGGGTAAAAACAAAGCTAAACATAATGTAATAATAAAAACACCTTCACCAATAGAACAAGGGCAGATCGTAAGAAGGTATTGAAAACATTGAATGTTCTTTAAATATGCAACAAACTACTTACCACTAGCATGCAAAAATGCGGAATGTTACGCAATTACCATGTGTGCGTCACATGGTTTACCATCAATGGAATTTGTTTAAAAAGAGAATCAACTTGGCTTCCACTCTCTCTTCAAGTAGATTTAGTGAGCCTGGGGACTCATAACACGCAAGAAGCCATATGGTTGGTTCCTCATTTCTAGTAGTTATTTTACTGTAACATACACAGTAGACGTGCACCAGTGAATTTATTTTTTTATACGAATGATTTCGTACTAAATAAAAATGTCATTCATCAATCCTGAATTTCGTCCGCAAACCATTCCTTTCTAACGAAATTTAAAAAAAAATTAATTTGTTTTAGTCCATTAGGACAAACACAGCACTGTGCACGCGCAAAAAAAAAAAAAAAAAAAGGGGGGGGGAGCCGGAAGTGCTACCAGCTCCTCCTTGTCATAAATAACTATTTCAACCCTGCCCCCCCCCCCTGCATTAAAACCTATAGGGGTCACTATGACACCCATATTAATAAAAGGGAGGTTAAATCTTCCCGCATGCCCCTACTCGCAGCATGCCGTGAGTAGGGCCCTGTCACCTAGACAAATTTAAAAGTGCTAGTGACAAGGCAGCGGGAGAAGTGCTGCCCAGTCACTAGTGCAATAAGGGGGGGGCAGGTTAAATACTGCTGCATGCCCCTACCGGTGCCAGGTCCCCCCGTGTAGTACGGGCATGTCAGTGGCTGCTCGCTGTCATAAAACTAAATATAAATGAGCATAGGGGTCACTATGACCCCCATATTGATAAAAAGGATATCAATCCTCCCGCATGCCCCTACTCTATTGCTGCCCAGTCACAAGTGCAATAAGGGCGGACCTGGCACAGGTAGTTCTTTGGAATTTTCCCATGCTGTGTAATTTGATTCATTACACTGTGATTGGCTGCTTTTCCGATTGAAAACAACCTAATACAATGTTAGGAGTCAAATTACACACGCTCTGTAAAAAGACCCAGAGCACTCTGATTGCCAACCAATCAGAGTGCTGTGACAGGTAAATGTAGAGACTTACCTGTCCGTCTCTTCATTTACCGGTCAGAGCCCTCTGATTGGTTGGCTTAGAGTGCTCTGAGCCTAATTGCAGGACATGGGAAGGCTTTCCCCGCCCTGAGGAGTTCATTCTGTGCCCTCCATGGGTGAAGAAGGATTAGTTTTTTACCATCTGGATTTATTTTTTTCAGCGTGTATTTTTTTTTTTTGCACTCTGTTTTTGTTTTGTTTTTTTATATATTTTAAACAGTTGCAACGCGTATTATGGATATTTATTTGCCTTTTTTGTGGCTGAAGAAAGAAAAGAAGAAAATAAGACATCAAATGCTAAGTATACAATTTTATTTTACAGGGTTAGTTTACTGTCCCCCCTCACTATTATTAGGGTGAGGGGGGTAGGTAGGGTATTTTTATTGGGTGTGGGGGGGTGGGATTGGGAGTGACTAGGGGCTTGGGAACAACTAGTTACTTTATTTTTTGTGGTCCCCATCCGCCGCGGTGGTACCCATCCGCCGCGGTGGTCCCCCTTTAATTAGGGCCCCCACCTCATGGGTGGGAACCTAGGGGGTGGGGGGGGGACATTTGGTGCCCAGTCACAAATACTTTTAAATTTGTTTAGGTGACATGCCCCTCCCTTTTATCAATATGGGGGTCATAGTAACCCCCATACAGATTTATATTTAGTTTGAAAGGACAGGGAGCAGCCACAGGCTGCTTGCTATTTAGGCAGCATGCCCCTACTCTAAGCATGCCGCGAGTAGGGGCATGTGGAAGGATTTAATCTCCCTTTTATTAATATGGGGGTCATAGTGACCCCCATAGGTTTTATTGCAGGGATGAGGGGAGTAGCAATAGGTATTTATTACAAGGAGGGAGCTGCCGGCCCACTGCTTGGTTGTTTTTTTGTTGTGCATGTGCACTGTTATTTCTCCGTGCTTTGGGGGTTACACAGAGTCTATTAAACGAATTAAATGAAAAGGTAATGCATTTGCCCTTTCGTTTATGTTTTAGTAAATTAATACGAAAAAACATAATAGTCGTATGAAAACAAATGCACATGTCTAATACACAGTATGTATGTTCCTACTATTTATATGTTGTTTTATTGGCTACATACTGTATGGTGTTTGGCAAACATGAATATTTGCTTGTAACCAGTTTTAGTCTTCCTCCCACATGTAAGTTTAAAAGAATTAAAATTTTTTTACAGGCACTAAGTTACATGAAGTTGTTATGGTGTCAAGAGTGCTCCTTTAACTTCCACATATATGGTGAGGGACTTGGAGGGACCACTCACTGGTCTATAAATAGCTATTTTCAGACACATTTGACCATTTCATTAATTTATTTATTTTTTCAGATGCACAGGTTTATTTAAAAAAAAAATAATAATAATAATAATAATAATAATAATAATAATAATAATAATATTATTATTATTAATGTGAAGAACAGTTATAGCCAAGGATACTTTTATCAAATTGCCCATCCTCATGTGGAATTTATTACAATGAGTTAAGAAAGCTTGATGGCTTTCTACTAAGAAGTTATGTATACAAAAATGCATCTAATAAAATTTTTCACAGTGACAATGACATATTTAATAGTGTTTTAATGAGTCTAGAGGTATATGAAATTAGAGGCCAGTCTTTCCAATAGACTAAATTATTGCCTAATGTGAAACATTTTAACCATGCCCTAAGCAGCAATATGTGGAAATATGTGACACATTACGGAACTGTGCTATATGTATCACAAGTAATATCCTGCATGCTTATTCATCTGGAGTATCAGTAACGAACCCCCTTGTCATTTCTTCAACTCTATTTCCTATATCTTGCTAGAACAAATGAAAATCTAGATATTGAGAAAATCCCCCATACACAATTTCATGCGCTAGTCTTTATTTAGAAATACCCCTCATACAATTTTTGAGCGGACGACACACCCAAAAAATTTTTCTGAATTTTGTTAAGTGCTGGACATCTTGTCAGAATCTCCCCACCTCTGCTTGTGGAATTAGTGACACTGAAAAATACAACCCAATATCTGTAGGTGTCTCCACACAAAATGACGTGATTTAGGAAGTCATACAGCTCATTATCTAAAAGAGATTTGCCTGTTGTCACTTAAAATAAGGTGCAAGGCCTACATCCAGCTGCACAACAAAGAGGAAATGCAATACAAATCCTCTCATATTTATCATAATGAATTATCATGAACTTTCTAAGTACATCAAATAATATTGCCATTATTTGGAAAAAAAGCAAAGAAGCTTTTTAACCCCTTAAGGACACATGACATGTGTGACATGTCATGATTACCTTTATTCCAGAAGTTTGGTCCTTAAAAAACAAAACCAAAAAAAACCAAAAAAAAAAACCTGTTAGTTACTACATAGGGTGTGGGTTTGTAGTCTGTGTAATGCATGAGTGTCATGTGAATACTCTGTTATATACATGGCCACGTGGGTAATGTATGGAAGCTCCAAATTATATGGGTGTCATGTGGAAGCTGCATGTGATACATCAAACTTCAGAGTTCAGAATTAAATCAGTTTTTTTCATATTTGTTTACTAAAAACATAAACGAAAGCCCTACAAACTAAATAAAAAAGGCAAATGCATTACCTTTTCGTTTTTTAATAGATTCCGTGCTGCAGGGGAATTAACCCCCACAGCACGGAGAAATAACAGCGCACATGGGCAACAAAACAAGGAGGGAGCCAGCAGCGCTACCAGGTCCCTCCTTGTAATAAATACCCAACCCTGCATTAAAACCTACAGGGGTCACTATGACCCCCATATTAATAAAAGGGAAGTTTAATTCCTTCCATATGCCCCTACTCGTGGGCATGTTGCCTAAACAGCAAGCAGCCAGTGGCTGCTCACGGTCATTTAAAACAAAGTGCAGGTAAATGCAGAGTCTTACCGGTCAGTCTCTTAATTTACCTGTCAGAGCATTCTGATTGGTTGGTTTAAACCAACCAATCTGAGCCTCATTGCAGGGCAGGGGAAGGCTTTCAAAAAAGAAAGCAACCAATCAGAGAGTTATGAGTCAAATTTCACAGCATGGGAAAATTCCAAAGAACTTTCCCACGCTGTGTAAAATGACACAGAGCACTCTGATTGGTTGGATTTCAAGCCAGCCAATCAGAGTGCTGTGACAGGTAACTGTATAGACTTAAACCAACCAATCAGAGCGCTCTGAGCCTAATTGTAGGGCGTGGGAAGGCTTTATAAGCCTTTACCCGCCCTGTGGAGCTCATCTGCGGCATGCCCTCCATGGGTGAAGATTGATTATTATTTTACCGTGTGGATTTATTTTTTTTCCACCTGATTTAAAAAAAACATTTGCGCTAGTTTAGCATGCCATGAGAAGGAGCATGCGGGAGGATTTAACCTCCGTTTTATTATTATAATTATTATTATTATTATTTTAATGCGGGGGAAGGGGGGGTAGAAATAGTTACTTATTACAAGGAGGGAGCTGGTAGCGCTGCCGGCTCCCTCCTTGTTTTTTGGGTTTTTTTGTGCATGCGCAGTGCTGTTTTCGTCCTAATGGACGAAAACTATTTTTTAACGAATTCGATTCAATCACTAATGGTTTGCAGATGGAATTCAAGATTGACTAATTACATTTTTATTTAGTACGAAACGAAAATTTCACTGGTGCACATGTGTAATGATGGGCACATGATGGCTAACTCCTAAATTCAGATTAAATGTATTCGGCTCTCAGAAGATCATGGGAAAAGCATTCCACAACAGCTGTAGTGTCAAAGGTCAGTCAGTGACATTGAGTGAAACATGTGGTAGGCAGCTATAGAGCAGGTGTAGTCATTATTTTTAGAAAGAACTCAAGCTGCTTATGAACTTCAAACAGATTCTCAACTAAAATTAATCTATGAAGACTAAATTCCATTCTGAGATTTTAAGATATTTAATCAGCACTGTTTTGTTTTTCATTTAGATATTTTTTTGCTACTTATAAAGCTAAGATACATTTTTATGAAAAACTCATGTAGATTGCAAAAACAATTTACTGAAATTTGAACGCCAAAAATATGACAAATTAAGGATTTCTATTTTTTTTTTTTAAGCAAAATGGCAGTGTGGGTAGTTTCAGCAGGTCATATCTTGCCATTTCCCATCAGCCATCATTCACAAGAGCTAATGAAAAATGGCAGATTCTTGCACAATGGCAACAACTGCCTATGGCATCTCACTGTCATGCATAAGAAATGAAAGACTGACATTTTAACCCTCTTTCTGCAGTCTTGAGAGTATATCAGTTATAGTGTCACATGCCAGGAGTGGAAAATAAAGCTGCATAAGGAGATGTGGAGGCCAGTGGCACACCTCTCAATATTTCAAATAGACAAAGTGGGAATTTTAGGGATGTGAGTGGGGGCGTGGCCAAGGATGTCCTAAGAAAAAGATGTCTTACCAGAACCTCCGCTCCCGCACCTCAATCTAATAAAAGAAGTGGGAGTTACAATTTTGTGTGGAGGGATACGGTTGTGGTTAATTCTAGTTTGTCATTCGGTCCTGGGGACCCACTCACTAGTATATAAATAGTTATTTTCAGGCACCTTTTGTGCCTTTCACTTCCCCCCCTCCAAATGTATATGTTTATTACATTTCTTAAGCAACAAAAATAGCAGTAAAATACATCAGTACAGTGGTGATAGCCAAGGGTACTCTCATCAAACTTTCCATGCTCATGTAGACAATGTAGACTTTATTCACAGTGACACTTGAACCATCTGTAATGTAGTGTTTCCAAGGATCTAGGAGACCACCCTCTGCCTCTGTACTGATTTGCCTGGCTTAAGGACACTTCGTAATGTAGGGGAGACATTCTCCATGATGCCGGTATGCTGGTGTCTGAACAGTGACGTCACATCACTCCATTCTTATACTCGCTAGCCAGTGTTAGCGCTAGAGAGTTATCATAGCATCCACAGTGTTATGCATAGAGAGCAGAGGGACCTCTTGTGGAAGGTTTCTCCTGCTTTCCCTGCCCCTCAATTCCTTGGCATTCAGGGTCTGCCAAGGAATTGAGAGACAGATGGGAGAAAACATTTTTAAATATATTTTTTTCCAAATCTATACGTTTGCTAACAGAACGGTTAGCAGAATGTATAGATGGAATTTTTAGTTTTTACCATTACAGGTTCCTTTTAATAGTATTATTACAGTGGAGCTCTGTTATACACTCAGACACACCAATAATATGGAGTTCCTAGAAAAGAGGGACACAGGGGTTTAAGCCCCAAATAGGCGCACCTAGGATGTGTGAGGTGAAGGGAGTATATCTCCCTTCACCAAGGACCACCATACAAGTAGGCCTATAACCTTGAAGATGCTTTGCTACAAGTGACAGTTCCACAATCATTCATTTTATTTTGATGAAGTGTAGTTACAATATTGTAATTTCCCAGTTGGATTCTACATAATGATCTTTTAAATATGAGGCTGTATTATTTTTTTTATTTTTATTTTTTTTTTAACACAAATTACTAGGCAAATGAGAAAAAAAAAATAGATTCACTAAGAAAGTACAGAGAGAACTATCATATTTCTGTAGATTCCCTTCAGAACACAGCTTTTTATGCATTGCATTAAAACATATTAGATTTTAATGGGCATTAAAAGGACTATAAATTTGTCAAGTATGCTATTTTTAATCAAGTTGGTGGGTAACCATCAGCTCCCCAGTTCAAGACATTGTTTGCTTAGAACTCTCACAGTTCTACACCAGTCTTTGATGCGTGTCATGTGTTTTAGTTTAGCAATGGATGCTATTGCGTAGATGATGAAGTTACAATCCACCTGACTTGAAATTATTGTAAGGGTCCAACATTGCAAACACAGACAGGTGTATGCCTGGTACCCTGTTAGCTTTTCACAACAGGCAAGCAAAGCATTAGTAGTCACCCAAAACCCAAGCATGATCATCAGCTCAATTATGGGATGCCATGTCTGACTGAGCCTGCCCCTTGTATTATTCACCCAGCATTCTGCATCAATGATACAATACGTGTCTAGTTATAGCTGCGGGAGTGGCATATCTGACTTGGCCAGACACTGCATTACTCATCGAGCTTCCTGCATCACAGAATAAATAAATAAATAATATGCCACGGCCATAATCAGAGCCATGTGTCTACGTCCTGAAGGCTAGGTTCTCTCAGGACAACATGTACATGACACAGCTGCTTTCCTACCGGTAGACTGCATAAGAAAACAAATACATCTTCTCATATTTTAGTAATTTCCTATAAAGCGCATGTTATGATCTATAATTAGATCCTGCATGTGAAAAGCCTTGTTCTAAAAACGTAACTACAAGATACATTATCTCTTAATGTACTTTATTAATACTCACCCTGTGCGTTTCTCCTCTCTGCTCCTAGAGTCCTGTATTTCAGTGCCCGGGGCTGGAGGTGACATCTTACCACTCGTCTATAGAACTTGACTTACTGCCGCTCTATTCTATCACACCAACACCATGCGACGTCATCAATGGCCGGCCGCTGATTGGCGGGAGGAAACGCGCCCCTGCCACTACCTTTTATGCAACGAATGCTGTTGCAGGGAGCATTCTGTCAAATTAGGAGAGAGCATGCGTAACGCTGGGGGGTGGAGTCATTGAACTTTTCCGAACTTGGCACTCCTAACATGGAACGCGATGATCCAACGGCTGACGTCATCACTAGAAGAACACAGTGACTAATAGCACGGTGGCGCCCGTTGTGTTAGCTCGGAAGCAGCACGTATGGCACAAGGTGTTTCGACATAACAGAATTGTACACAGCAAGTACAGGATATGAGAGGGTGATAAGCGATAACATCACGCGTTAATCACATCATCCGAAGGGTGGCTGCTCAGTTCTCTTCCTGTCAGATGTTTTGATCAGTTTAATAATATTTACATGGTACAGTACAAATGGCCATATATAGAAAATTAAACCCATAGCGCTACCGAGCTTGTTGGCGCTTTATAAATGACTAATAATAATAGCTCACCAAATGCAAGAACATGAGATATTATGTACTTATTCAAACAGTAAACATAGACCGACGTAAGGTGGCTACATATAGAACCCACGAGTACCAGTATTTAGTAGCTCTAAAATGCATATAAGTAAAACCCACAAGTGTAATACAAGGTTAACTGACCAGAGGTTGGAGACCAATTAACCCCCAACGTTTTGGAAAAATGCATTCCTCACTGATATCTCCTTGAGGAAGGCACTTTGCCTAAACAGAGTTGTAGGGGTGTGGTTGTGGCCAGAGGTGGGGCTGTCTTGAGAAATTGTTTAACTAATAAAAAGTTGTGCAACTTAAATGTAATTTGTAACAAGAACAATGTATCTTATTCACACAGACTGATTTCTAAACACACACACACACATATATATATATATATATATATATATATATATATATATATATAATATTAAGAGTATTATTGTTGTGGAGCTCTGTTATACACACAGATACACCAACAATCGTGCTCCTAGAAAAGAGGGATATTAGGATAGAAATGAGGGACAGAGGGTTTTGGACCCACAACAGGGACAGTTTCTCCTACATAGGGACACTTGGGAGGTTTTATTTTATTTTCTAAACTGGCTCATTTAAATAACCAAGTGAGCATTTGGCAGGAAGAGAATTGAGCAGTGAGACTGCAAGGGCATCACCTATCCCCCATAATCTATCAAGACAAACACTTTATTGTTAGAAGTACTGCTTTGTATTCAAACCAATAAAGTGGCATATTAAGCTAATCAGAATTATGCTGCTCCTGGCTGTTTGGGCCTATATAATAGTATGTGGGCAGTAAAAGCTGCTCCTGTAGACATAATGTAAAATGGCCAAGCAATGGAGACAAAAATCTTGTTGCTAATTTCTGGGTCTCCATGTCAGCTTGGTCAGGGATGTATTTACCACAAGGCAAACAAGGCATTTGCCTAGGGCGGCACTTTCGGGGGGGCGCCAAAAAATGCCACCCAAAGCTCCCAGACAAATGCCTTGTTTGCCTCGTGTTCTGGGTCTGTCCACTTTACTGTGAGTGAGTGTAGCTGTCAAGTGTGTGACTGTGAGTGAGAACTGGTGTGCCTGTGTATGTCATTTTATGTGTATCTGAGAGTGTGTGCCTGTCAGTGAGTGGGTGTGTCGGTCAGTGAAAGTGTGTGTTGGTTAAACAGTGTGTGCCAATGACTGTGTATCTGTCAGTGAGTGTATATCAGTGCATGTATCAATTAGGGCATGTGTCTGTCAGTCAAAAAAATGGCCTTGACACAAATTGGGGGGGGGAGGGGGTGAGCAAATTTAGATTTTGGGGGTGCTCAAATGTAGTCATACCTAGGGCAGCACAAATCCAAAATACACCACTGAGCTTGGTGCTTTGGATTTGTCAAGCCCAGGTATATTCACCAATGGGAGTTAGGACATAATGAATGCACAAAGAGTATCCTACCTTTATGGGTTGTTATTTGCTGTGGAGACATTTTGGACAAAGTTACACATTGATTGGATAATAATGTATTTAGATAAAAAATATATGTAATAAGCCTTGTGAATTTTGGAATACTGATAATTTTGGGACAGAGGGAAATCCAGTAAAGGCATCCAAAGATGTCAAACCTGCAGTTATTTTTGCTCCATAAGACTTTGTATACACATGGCTTTCACTTCATGCTGTATTTATTAGATTATATGAGTGCAGTGGTGTCACTAGGGTTGATGTCACCTGGTGTGGTAACACATGTTTTTATTGCCCGCATCCCATAGTGACACCACTGGCATATACAGTCATGAATACAGAAAGGCGCACATAAAAAGACAGGCACACACAGACAGATATGCACTCGTATAGACACACATCTTCACAGATAGGATTCACAGATTCTTCAAACTTGTTTCAGTTATACTATCCTATGAATGCCCCACAAAATAAATATTGATGCTAAAAACACTATAAACATTTACCATTCATAACATTTACTTTCTCTATCTCCCACTCTACCCTTTTATAGAAACACAAATTTGTTTTCATCTGGAAAGTCATAACAATATGTGAAAAGATTAAAATGATCCAAGCACATTGGAATATGGGCACCATCACCCAGAACATGAGCAAAGAGAAATAATATAAATTATTCACTCATTCAGACAACTCAAAATGCCATTTAATAATATTTAGATATTAACTAAAACTCAATCTCACCACACTGTGATTTCTAGGAAAAGGCATAATTCCCACGGACAGATAAGAATACATAATAATTGTGAATTCTGCAATATTATACAATGGCTTTACCAAGGTGATCCTTAATCATAAACACAAGGCAACATAGCAGCACGTTGCTAATGTCCTTGAACACTGTCCAAGATACACAGTGTCTGTAGCTATTATGTGCATAAAAGGAAAATGGATACTACATAGATCTACTGTAATACAAATGTATGTTGTAATACCTGTCTACATAAATAACGCAAAAAAGAGAAAAGTACTTTAAAGGATTACTCCAAGCACCGTAGTCATGGTTCTTGAAATTTCTATGTGCACTGTTTCACTTTGAAATACTGCACATACAGTTATATAGCACATTGCTGCTGGAGTTCGGGGCTGGCTAATGTTAAAAGAATACAATATTGTTAGGAATAAAAACATGTATTCCTAACTCTATAGTCTTCTCCTCCCTAATTTAGATTCAGGCCCCCTCTAAATTACATTTTTAAAAAGGGTTTTTACTTACTTTTTGTAGGCTCTGTGACTTACTCGGTGCATCCACCCGCTTCTCCTTCCACCACATCCCAGAGGCCACTAGAGAGGCCTACAATGGAAGCATTGCCTTATCTACTAAACGACAATGTTTTACATTGCAATGCTAAAATGACAGTTGCAGTTGCAGCAAGACCTTTTTAATTGAGATTAAGTGGTCTGGGTGCATGTGGTGTCCCTTTCATTTTTGGCATATTGGGCATCTCTCGTCAGCACACATAGCATTCTGGTAACAGACGATCAATGGTGGAATTGCTCTTGGTTGTCCCTTCAGTTAACTCCTTCCCTTCATGAATGAAATGAACATAAGTACAGAAACAGCAGGTTTGGATCTTCTAGCACCCTGACTGTTCAACACGAGAGGAGAAGAGTTACACTTTATCTTGTGGTCAGCTGAAGATTTACAAGGAGATTTACTCCTGAGACGCTTGTATTCGTTTGGATCTTGTAGGTGTATTATGCAATAAAGTCTTACTAGCACAGTACATAATCTTTACAGATCTGCCTTAATTCGGCTCATATCCAACTGGATCATCACTCTGGGACATTTATTGGACTTTCATATATTTTTTTTAAATTTATATATCTGTATTCGTGTTTTTAGATTGCTTGTATTTTCTGGCTCTTACATTTTTCTGGCCTTTTCATTTTTCCAAGAGGTATTTTACTACTTCTGTGCTTTCTTTGTATATTGACTTATAAATGTGTTGAGTGGTCACTCTTGGAACCGTTGAGGTCCCCATGTGTTTTTTTTTTTTTCACAGCTCTTATTTATTTGTTTAAATTAACAATGTTTTCAGATGAAATAACGCCTTCAAAAGTTCCAGGTCTAGTGTTTAAGACTTAACTGGGATATTAGGCTTAGCCTATAATATGTGGATAGCGTTTAGCAGCATATATACTTGGCACATACTAACTAACTGGGTCCCAAATTATCTTGACAAGGTTACTCACTAAAATGAGAATTGCCGGGAATTCAAAGTGAATTTCAGGTTTATCCACATAAACAACTGATTTGGAGAATGTTTCTAACGGCTATTTTGACCTAAATTTTAAAATTAACTCTGAATTTACTTTAGTGAATAACCCTGACAGTGTTGACTTTAATTTGCACTTGGGCCTCACTGGAACTGTACAGCAGTTTAGGAGCTAGGCTTGGGATGTAGTTGTTAGTTTTGATTAATAAATGATAGCAATGGAATCATGAGTAGGGTTCTGATGAAGAGGCCATGCTCAAATTGTTTTAGTATTAGCTCAGTCATTTGTGTAGCAAATAAACGTCTGTTAAAAAGCCATCAGAGCCCAAGACATACTCTGAGATGAAAATCCAGATGACTTTTAATTTTGTTGTATTTCGTAAACTTGAAAAAATATATATATTTAAGCTCATTTTGGGGAAATATCTTGAGTTTGTGACAACTTTGGCAAGTTTAGTTTTAAATAAAGGTCAGGATATGAGTAGCAGGACCCTCTCCTGCTACTCATATCCTGCAATAATATCCTAACTTTAGTTACTAAATTAAGTCTCTGTTTACGTCATTGGAAATGTAAATTAGGCAAATTTCAACATGCTTAGTTAACCATGAATTTACTGAAAAATCCGCATCTTATGGACCATACTTTGCTAAAAGCAGCTTTATCACCTTCTGGGGTACTTGCATATTTTGTGAAACATAAACTTCCTCTGCAATGTAGTACTAGAAAAGGAATCCCTGCATATAAATTCAATATAATACTTTATTCAGTATATTAAAAAACACAATTGAACCCCCACAATGACATTGCCATGGACCAAGGATGTAACTTGGGGTTGAACTTAACCTGATGCCTTGCCCCACAGACACCACCATCTATGATCTCCAGCTCCTGGAGCTTCATCCACCAGGAGCCCACATCAGTGCTGCTCTCTCACTCATGTGCAAAAGTATAACAATGATGTCTATGGAGGCTCCTGCAAGATGGCAGGAGCCTCTATAGATATTATATTGCGATAAGTGTCACGGCACAGCCCGAACCTTGCAGACAGCAATGCGTGACTGCCCCTTTAAGAGACCTGGCTGGGTTTGAAATCACAGCTCTGCCGTGCTGTCCACCAGGGGTCTTCAGCATCTGTCTGCATTATTCTGCTTCCTGACCCTATGCCTGGATTAAGTGCTGATCCACCTGCAACCCTTTTCCAATTAGGGTCAGCTGCATCTAATTAGCAGACTGTAAAAGCCAGCCCTGCCTGAAACCTAGTATCTGGTCATTTTGCCTGTTTGGTTTTTCCTGCTGGATCTTTGATACTCTACTGACTGATTTCATGGACTCTGACCTCTGCCTGCTTCACCGACTTCGTTACTCCGCTGCCAGCCCTGACTTCTGCTTCTCGTCTGACCCTGCCATTGGTTTTCCCCTTAATCTGTACTGCACTTTTGGTTTTTGCCTCCTTCATGTGCCATCTCCTGGCTGGGCTCCAACTCCTGGTGAACTGTTACATAAGTGAAACAATGTCTTATTCCCACCCAATCTCCAGCGACAACTGTGGGAAGTGACAAAAATTGACAGGTCGTAGCTCCATCTTTTGTCAGCATCTTGATGATTTACCATAAGACAAAGTATAGTAGATAATGAAATTTCAACAGAATCTTTATGAGCATTTCATAAAGATTTTATCTTTACGGAATTTGCAAAAAATTGTTTTTTTGGGTTGACAGAGCTGCATTAAACCAGGTGCTTAGTCAGTATAGTTGTCAAGGACCAAGTCAACTGATCTATCTCTGTTGCCTTTAAGGCCTGTAATCTTTTTAGCATGTATAATAAACTCTCAGAATCTGTTTCCATGTTATTGAATCTGTTATTTTTAAAAACTCTATAAGCTTTTCAGTACAAAAGTATTTAACCATGTATAACCTATATAAAATATCCCTTTCACTACCAAGTTAATTTAAAATAGAAATATTTATTTATGTGAAAATTATGTATAACAACCTCATAAACATACACTAAAATGCAGTTTATCACATCTACTAAGTGTGACAAAAGCATTGCCATATAACTACAAATGCTATGGGAATGTAAAAATATCTGCATATGGGAATAATGCCCATATATACATTTACAACAAGCACGTGTACAGGGTACTGCAGATAGCTATTGAATGTTCAAAGATTGACATTTAGAGCCTTCTATATAAAATATTTAAAAAGTAAAGGTACCAGCAATAATATTTTAAGGAAGCATAAATTGCTGTGTTGTGGAGTTCGTCAAGCAGTGCAATACTGTCTTATTTAATTGCACCCATATGTTCTTAAAACATAAATCAGCCTCAAACTTTTTTTTTTTTCTTTTTCTGTTTAGTGTTTTACAGTGTTATTAAGTGAAAATTCTTGCAGCAAAGTTCATGTCATGGTAGCTGACACAGACTCATACTGAATGCAGTACCAGGACAGGAGTCAGGTGACTGACCGAGAAGCACACCTTATGTTTATGTGGCTATCGAACCTGCTAAAGCTTGTGCTTTCAATAACAAAGAAAAATACGAAACATTAAGTCATGTTTTCATTGAGTAGAAAGTAGGAATTGTCGGGGCAAGCCAATAAGATTGGGTATATATAACACTCCCATGTTAAACAATTAATCATCATAAAGACATATGGCTCACACTGCAACAGTAATTGCATAGTTACTAAATTTGAGAAAATTGATCATTCTTAAATACTAGTATGATAAATGCTCATACAGTATTATGCTTTTATATCTATTATATTTTATTGTTATCCCTATATCCATTCTCTCAGGATTTCTTTAGGTCAATTGTCATATGGCTCTAGTAAATTATCTCTGTATTCTCCCAGCACTGCCTGTACTACTATTGCCAATATGCCTATCTCTAATTTCTCATAGCAGTGGCAATAAATCTAATTTTCATTTCTTAGTGCAATCCATTTATATATATTATGAACAGTCCATATTATGTAGCTTCTCTCACCATTGCCCACATCTATATTCTATTTTATTGTTCCAGGGGAGCTTAAAAGCTTTAGGTGAACACCCTGTTTGTATCACCTTAATGCACTCTCTCAATAAATTAAGCCCAAACTTGTGATGATGCCTGTGTCCACACTCCAGAGCATTTTTAATTAACAGCAAGCACGATTACTATTTCAGGGTTTTGAAGTGGTCATGGTGTTTAGAGTCTGTATATGCAGCATTTCATCTTAAATCGCTGCACATACTGATATATTTTAGATATTTTAGAATGAGATGTAACTCCAGCACTGGCAATGTCATCAGACTGACCAGAACAAGATTCTGGGCTGGCCAATCTCAATTTTGTGCATATTCTTTGCAGAGATAGACATTCCTTGGCTGAGAGAGATCAGCTGATGCTCTTACCAAATTAATGGCATGCAGGATAGGCAACTGGCTTTTGCAGAGCATCAATGGCTTCAGAGGAGACCTGGCGTTCTGTAGAATCCAGGTTAAAGGGCAAAGTTTTACAAAACAGGAGAAAGGCGCCAGAGCAATCCTAGCATCATTGTAGTTTAGATTGCTAGGCAGTAGTGATTATGATGCTTGGAGTAATGCCTTAATTTTTGTAAAGTGTGTCAGTAAGATAAAAAAATATGTAGTTTAATAGCTTAGGTGTTCTCCTAGAGGGCTGACTTTTTCACTTCTATATTATATGTGTGTGTTAGAACTGAAATAAATACCTTGTTAATTGTCACTAAGGACTATGTCTGGTCCATACTAAGAGGGTCAGATTAAGAGCCCTTTTGGCCTGGTGCTGACATTATGACATTTATGAGGGGCCTATTTACAGAATCTTATTGACAGTAAACTCTAAGACAGTAATACCTCCCAACTGTCATGTATCTGATGGAAGTGGTGCCAGAAGTAAACTCACAGGGTACATATAAGAATACATACACCATTCGCTAATCTTTTGCTTTCATCTCTCCACCAAATCCATACCCTCCAACAGGTCCGGACTGGGAAGAAAATTGGGCCCGGGAATTTTTTAATTACAGCGGCCCACAAAAAAGGGGGCGGGGCCAAATAGGGTGTGTTTTGTAATCACCAATGACAAGCATGCCCCATCAAAAAGTGAGAATGTTGGTTCAATGCTCTTCCATGGCAGACCATGTGCAGAGCTCTGCGGTAGAGCTCTAGCATGAGAAAAAGACTCTGTATTTGTTATGCACAGCGCAAGCAAATTTAATAACATGCTTGAACTGTGTTTGCTTGAAATATGTCTCTGGTGTCTCCATAGATGGGATACCAAGAGACAAAAATGCTAGGAAAGTGTACTGTGCAGTGTGTGTGTGTGAGGGTGCTGTGTGTGTGCAAGAGGAGTGCAGTGTGTGTGTGTGAGGGGTGTAGTGTGTGTGTGTGTGTGCTGTGTGAGAGTGATGGGTGCTATGTGGGTAAGGGTGCTGTGTGTGTGTGTGTGATGGGTGCAGTGTGAGTGATGGGTGCTGTGTTTGCGTGTGAGGAAGCTGTGTGTGAGGGTGCTGTGAGTGTCAGGTGTAGTGTGTGTGTCAGGGGTGCAGTGTGTGTGAGTGAGGGTGCAGTGTGTGTGTGTGTGTGTGTGAGGGTGCTATGAGTGTCAGGGGTGCAATGTGTCTGTGAGGGTGCTGTCAGTGTCAGGGGTGCAGTGTGAGTGAGGGTGCTATGAGTGTCAGGGGTGCAGTGTGTGTGTGTGTGTGTGTGAGGGTGCTGTGAGTGTCAGGGGTGCAGTGTGCGTGAGGGTGCTGTGAGTGTCAGGGGTGCAGTGTGTGTTAGGGGTGCAGGGTGTGTGTGAGTAAGTGAGACTGCTGTGACTTGAGTGATTATATCCCCCCTCCCTTCTTACCTTATGCCTGGGAGGGGGGGGGATCCTGCTGCTGCTGCCATCCCTGGTGGTCCTAGGGGTGAGTGAACTCTAGCCTGTGGGGCTAGAGTTCACTCTCACGAGACCCAGAGCATTGCCATGGCAACGCTCCGAATCTTGCGAGAGGAACCCGGCGGAGCTGTAAGTTAGAGCTCCTCCAGGTCTCCCTCTCTCCCCGCCGGCAGCCAGAATATACTACATGTGGGCTGGTGAGGGAGATCTTAGATCTCCCCATCGGCCCGTCTTGGACCGGATAGTGCGGGCCCTGCATAGACCGTCAGGGGAGATCTGGATAGTCTGGGCCTGCCTTCCGATGTCGGCATCCTGTGAAGTGGGATGTCTCTAGGCGGGGTTAAAGGAGTTAGGCTAGTGATACAAATCACATCACTGGCACTGTCCAAAGGGGCGGACCGGCCTGAAAATAGGGAACACGTCTAGTAGATCGCCTAGTGTGAATGAAGGCTCGCCAACTAAGCAGACTAGGCAGACAAGGCCACCATCAGGGCACCACATTCCCTATGTGCACATAAATATAGCGATTTTCGCTATATATATATATCTGTGCACCGCAGAGGGGGTCCTGCACACTGCGTCTCCACTTCCTAGTTGCTTTTCTTTTTCCAAGACTTGGAGAGAGAAAAGCAGCTGGGAAGTGGAGATGGAGTGTGCCGGGTCCCCTCTGCGGTGCACAGGGAGCCAGGGGCACGCACTATGCCACCGGACCACCATGGAACGTGACTCCCCACCTCCCTGGCCACAGGTACGACGCAGGGAGTGGGAAATAAAATACAATTTAAATAAATTATAAAAACAAATATGCTCTTTCCCCGACCCCTACAGTATGCAGCCCCAGAACAACATTTACCCACACTACACATTACATCCTTATACAAACACACACACTACATCCTTACACAAACACACTCTGCCGTCACTATACACACTACATCCTTACACAAACACGCACTCTGCAGTCACTACACATTACATCCTTGCACAAACACACAAACTACATCCTTACACACACACACACACTCTGCAGTCACTATACACACTACATCCTTGCACAAACACGCACTATGCAGTCACTATACACACTACATCCATACACAGACACGCACTCTGCAGTCACTACACACACTACATCCTTACACAAACACACAAACTACATCCTTACACACACACACACACACACACTCTGCAGTCACTATACACACTACATCCTTGCACAAACACACACTCTGCTGTCACTATTTGCAAAGTCAGCTTTACCCTAACTAATTTATAGTCAGCCAGTCCACACAAGTTTTGTTCCTCTACATCCTCCTAAGATCCCATATTTAAAATCCTCTGCACAAAGCAAGAGCATGGGAAAAGCAATAGAATATGGGGAATTTTTTTTTTCTTTTTATAATCATTGGACCTAATTCCATGGGCATGGGTCTGGAGCTTTAGCTTCATTAGCCCCATGTTCATCTGGCCCTGCATACTGCATAAGTGCTAAACAAAAGTTGGGGAAAGTTTTAGGAAGGATTTACCATTAGGCAGACTAGGCACCTAGTGACTATTCTGCCTGTTAAAAGGCTCCTCATCATCTGCCCGGTCCCTGCAGTTTTCGGACTGGATGCTTTAGGACTCTGGGATCGCTGCATTCAGTCTTAAGCTGCCCAGACTAAACACAATGAGCTGTGCATGGCCCCGGACCCTCAGGCTGAACACAGTGACCTGGGCATGGCACCGCCCCTTTAGACTGAATACAGTGATGTGTGCATGCCCCCTCCACCCCCCTTAAACATAACATTGTGAGCTTGCATGGCCCCATCCCCTTAGACCAAACACAATGAGCTGAACATAGTGACCTTGCATGTCCCCCACCAACCCCCCCAAGCAAACACAGCTATATCCTTGAGGGCCAGGAGAAGGGACAGGACTGGGGCCAGAATGGCAAACTCCGAAATGACACGTACACACACAAAGCTGCATATACTGTAACACACACGAAACTGCTCACATTGCTGCCCACACTGTTACACACATACTGCTACTAACAACACTAATATTCACACACACACACTACTACACATGCTGCTGCACACACTGGTAAATACACACATACTGTTCAACACACTTCTACACATACACACAGAAATACATACACACATAAACATGCACTCAGACATTCAAATAGCTACACTTGCGCACACAGTGAACACATATAAATGCACACACAAACTCTATGTGTGTGTGTGTATATACAACATTTTTTATCTTGTTTAAACTGTAATTTTAATTTTATAATCTTGAGGGTCACTTTGTGCCTTCAGTCATTTGTGTTGTAAATCCAGCCCTGGATTTATGTAGGATTAGTGGGTAGTCTTTCCCTAATCGTGTAATGATACCTGACATTATGAACCCAGCCATAATGATGCTATGGTCTTTTTTCAGTGTCATTTTTTCAGTTTTCAAATTATTTTTTTTTAAAGATAAATACAGGTGATACTCAAAAAATTAGAATATCGTGCAACAGTTCATTTATTTCAGTAATGCAACTTAAAAGGGGAAACTAATATATGAGATAGACGCATTACATGCAAAGCAAGATAGTTCAAGCCGTGATTTGTAATAAGTGCAATGATTATGGCTTACAGCTCACGAAAACCCAAAATCCACAATCTCAGTAAATTAGAATATTGTGAAAAGATGCAATATTCTAGGCTCACAGTGTCCCACTCTAATCAGCTAAGTAAGCCATAACACCTGCAAAGGGTTTCTGAGCCTTTAAATGGTCTCTCAGTCTGGTTCAGTAGGAATCACAATCATGGGGAAGACTTCTGACCTGACAGTTGTGCAGAAAACCATCATTGACACCCTCCATAAGGAGGGAAAGCCTCAAAAGGTAATTGCAAAGGACGTTGGATGTTCCCAAAGTGCTGTATCAAATAGAATTTCCTGACAATCCTCTCCAGGCTGCAGTCATCCCTGCTGCTTGTGCACCCTTTCCTTCCACACTTTTCCCTTTCCACATAGGCTGGAGTCAGTGCATCAAGAGCCACCACACACAGACAGATCCTGGACATGGGCTTCAGATGTCGTATTCCTCTTGTCAAGCCGCTCCTGAACAACAAACAACATCAGAAGCGTCTTACCTGGGCTAAAGAAAAACAGACCTGGTCTGTTGCTCAGTGGTCCAAAGTCCTCTTTTCTGATGAGAGCAACTTTTGCATCTCATTTGGAAACCAAGGACCCAGAGTCTGGAGGAAGAATGGAGAGGCACACACTGCAAGATGTTTGAAGTCCAGTGTGAAGTTTCCACAGTCTGTGTTGATTTGGGGAGCCATGTCATCTGCTGGTGTTGGTCCACTGTGCTTCATGAAGTCCAGGGTCAACACAGCCATCTACCAGGAGATTTTTGAGCACTTCTTGCTTCATTCCGCAGACGAGCTTTATGGGGATGCTGACTTCATTTTCCAGCAGGACTTGGCACCTGCCCACACTGCCAAAAGCATCAAAGCCTGGTTCAATGACCGTGGGATTACTGTGCTTGATTGGCCAGCAAACTCGCCTGACCTGAACCCCATAGAGAATCGATGGGGCATTGCCAAGACAAAGATGAGACATGAGACCGAACAATGCAGAAGAGCTGAAGGCCGCTATTGAAGCATCCAGCAGTGCCCCAGGCTGAAAGCTTCCATGCCATGCCGCATTGAGGCAGTAGTTGCTGCAGAAGGGGCCCAAACCAAGTACTGAGTCCATATGCATGCTTATACTTTTCAGAGTTCCGATATTGTTCTACGTGCACTCCTTGTTTTATTGATTGCATGTACTATTCTAATTTACTGAGATTGTGGATTTGGGGTTTTCATGAGCTGTAAGCCATAATCATCGCACTTATGACAAATCACGACTTGAACTATCTTGCTTTGCATGTAATGCGTCTATCTCATATATTAGCTTCCCCTTTTACATTGCATTACTAAATTAAATGAACTTTTGCACGATATTCTAATTTTTCGAGTATCACCTGTATATATAAAACACTGTGGGGTTTACTCACTAAAAAACAAATTGCTAAATTTAGGAAATGTATATATATAAAGTATATTATATAATAACTATGGTGAAGAGATATGTTCAGAGCAGAACACCTACTTTTGGTTGATATATGTTGTATTGGTTGCCATACACCAATTTTTTTGTGTGTTTAATCATCACTGTGTTTAAATGTTACTGTTTAAAATTTGTTTTTGGTACCAATGATACATCTGTTCTCCATGTTCCTAACTGTTATCTACAGACATTTTTACCCCATGCCGTTTGAAAGGTGAATGAACTAAAATTTGTTTGCTTTTTTTGCGTGTTTTACAGTAATGGCAAAGGCCACATGTGTTTAAGTGAAAAGTGCTTGAAGCAATGTTTGTTGGCACAAACTCGTACTGATATAATTACCAGGAAACTGACTAACAGGACTGACAATAGGTTATTTAGAGACTGAGAAACAGTTTCTGTACAGTAGAGATCATGGATTTTAAGGGCTTGCCAATGGGAACTGTTTCTGTATTGCACCCCTGTTAAACACCGAATCAGCAGTAGTCACGAACACACCTCTTATTACACAGGGATAGAAAAAAAGAAAATAAACAGAGTTTCTCCATCCTTTCACAGCATGCCCCTTTCTAATCTCTCACAGAACTGTTAACTTCTCACCTCTTTATCCTATTACATCACTGCTCATTTCTATCCTATTACATCACTTTTCATCTCCCTATCTTAATACATCACTGCTTGTCTCTCTATCCTATTACATCACTGCTCTGCTCTCTATTATATTACATCACTGCTCATTTCTCTATCTATTACACCACTGCTCACCTTTCTATCCTACTACATCACTGCTCACCTTTCTATCCTACTACGTCACTGCTCAATTCTCTACCTTATTACATCACTGCTCATCTATCCTATTACATCACTGCTGGTCTCTCTTTACTATTACATCACTGCTCAGCTCTCTACTATATTACAACACTGCTAACCTCTCTAACCTATTACATCACTGCTGGTCTCTCTTTACTATTACATCACTGCTAGGCTCTCTATTATACACTGCTCAAAAAAATAAAGGGAATTCAAAAATAACACATCCTAGATCTAAATGAATTAAATATTCTTCTGGAATACTTTGTTCTTTACATAGTTGAATGTGCTGACAACAAAATCACACAAAAATTAGAAAAATGGAAAACAAATTTTTCAACCCATGGAGGTCTGGATTTGGAGTCACACTCAAAATTAAAGTGGAAAAACACACTACAGGCTGATCCAACTTTGATGTAATGTCCTTAAAACAAGTCAAAATGAGGCTCCGTAGTGTGTGTGGCCTCCATGTGCCTGTATGACCTCCCTACAACGCCTGTGCATGCTCCTGATGAGGTGGCGGATGGTCTCCTGAGGAAACTCCTCCCAGACCTGGACAGTCTGTGGTGCAACGTGACGGTGGATGGAGCGAGACATGACGTCCCAGATGTGCTCAATTGGATTCAGGTCTGGGGAATGGGCGGGCCAGTCAATAGCATCAATGCCTTCGTCTTGCAGGAACTGCTAACACACTCCAGCCACATGAGGTCTAGCATTGTCTTGCATTAGGAGGAACACAGGGCCAACCGTACCAGCATATGGTCTCACAAGGGGTCTGAGGATCTCATCTCGGTACCTAATGGCAGTCAGGCTACCTCTGGCGAGCACATGGAGGGCTGTGGGCCCCCCCCAAAGAAATGCCACCCCACACCATTACTGACCCACTGCCAAACCGGTCATGCTGGAGGATGTTGCAGGCAGCAGAACGTTCTCCACGGCGTCTCCAGACTCTGTCATGTCTGTCACATGTGCTCAGTGTGAACTGGCATTGCCTCTCCTGTTCCTCCTTGAACAAAGGCGGAGGTAGCGGTCCTGCTGCTGGGTTGTTGCCCTCCTACGGCCTCCTCCACGTCTCCTGGTAGCGCCTCCATGCTCTGGAGACTATGCTGACAGACACAGCAAACCTTCTTGCCACAGCTTCGCATTGATGTGCCATCCTGAATGAGCTGCACTACCTGAGCCACTTGCATGGGTTGTTGACTCTGTCTCATGCTACCACTAGAGTGAAATCACCGCCAGCATTCAAAAGTGACCAAAACATCAGACAGGAAGCATAGGAACTGAGAAGTGGTCTGTGGTCACCACCTGCAGAACCACTCCTTTATTGGGGGTGTCTTGCTAATTGCCTATAATTTCCACCTGTTGTCTATCCCATTTGCACAACAGCATGTGAATAATAAGAAATATACATATGTCCATATACAAAATTAAATAAATAATTATATAAATATACACGTAGACTTCAAATATATAAATATGCATATATATTTAAATTCTACGTGCGTATTTATGTAATATTTTTACATAATTCAGTAATTTTATTGATTGCAATTTGAGGGACCTGCCTGCCAACCCAGGCCGAAATTCCAGAGAATTTAATTTGCTAGCACTGTATTTTACCCTGTAACGTTCTACGACACCCTAAAACCTGTACATGGGGGGTACTGTTTTACTCGGGAGACTTCGCTGAACACAAATATTAGTGATTCAAAACAGTAAAACATATCACAGCGATGATATTGTCAGTGAAAGTTACTTTTTTTGCATTTTTCACACACAAACAGCACTTACTGATGATATGATTGTTGTGATACGTTTTCCAGTTTTTAAACACAATATGTGTGTTCAGCGATGTCTCCCGAGTAAAACAGTACCCCCCATGTACAGGTTTTATAGCATTTTTGAAAGTTACAAGGTCAAATATATGGGTCAAATATTTTTACATTGAAAATGGCCAGGTTGGTTACGTTGCCTTTGAGAGCGTATGGTAGCCCAGGAATGAGAATTACCCCATGATGGCATACCATTTGCAAAAGAAGACAACCCAAGGTATTGCAAATGGGGTATGTCCAGTCTTTTTTAGTAACCACTTGGTCACAAACACTGGCCAAAATTAGCGTTCAATTTAGTTTTTTTACTTTTTCACACACAAACAAATATGAATGCTTACTTTGGCCAGTGTTTTCGACTAAGTGGCTACTAAAAAAGACTGGACATACCCCATATTGAATACCCTGGGTTGTCTACTTTAAAAAAAATATGTACATGTGGGGTGTTATTCAGAGATTTATGACAGATAATAGTGTTACAATGTCACTATTGATAAATTTTAAAAATTTATGTTTTGAAACCGCAATATCCTACTTGTACCTATAGCCCTATAACATGCAAAAAAAAGCAAAAAAGCACGTAAACACTAGGTATTTTTAAACTCAGGACAAAATTTTGAATCTATTTAGCAGTTTTTTTCATTCGCTTTTGTAGATGAGTAAAAGATTTTTCAAGTAAAAGTCAAAAAACATGTATTTTTTTCAATTTTTCATCATATTTTTTTATTTTTTTTAAATTAAATTATATGAGATTATATAAATAATGGTATGTAAAGAAAGCCCCTTTTGTCCTGAAAAAAACAATATATAATTTGAATGGGAACAGTAAATGAGAGAGCGGAAAATTACAGCCAAACACTAACACCACAAAAGTGTAAAAATATGCCTGGTCGCAAATGTACAACATCGCAAAAACAGTCCAGTCCTTAAGGGGTTAAGTGTTCCCTTTATTTATTTTTTTAGCAGTGTATTACACCACTGCTCATTTCTCTATCTATTACATCACTGCTCACCTTTCTATCCTACTACATCACTGCTCATTTCTCTATCCTATTACATCACTGCTCATTTCTCTACCTTTTTACATCACTGCTCATTTCTCTATCCTAATACATCATTGCTTGCCTCTCTTTACTATTACATCACTGCTCAGCTCTCTATTATAGTACAACACTGCTAACCTCTCTATCCTTTTACATCATTTCTAGTCTCTCTTTACTATTACATCACTGCTAGGCTCACTATTATATTACATCACTGCTCACCTTTCTATCCTATTACATTATTGCTTGCATGTCTTTACTATTACATCGCTGCTCAGCTCTCTATTATATTACATCACTGCTCACCTTTCTATTATATTATATTTCTTATCCTGTTTTTTGTATCCTCTTTTTATATTCTCTTACAGGTGCATTCACTTTCCCCCTACTCCCCAAGTAATAAGTAATCATAACCTGTTGTTATATCCAGGCTTCCAGTGTCAGACTGAGTATATTTACTCAGTAGTTCTCAAATACTGCCAGTCGATTGCCACTAGAAATCTAGTTTGTTGTTATTACATACATATGTTTAAAGTGTCACTGTCTCCCAAAGACAACATTTGAATAGTTTATGAAGATACAATCTTTATAAAATGCTCATTAACAGAGCTGGATCTCACCTCATAGAGGGAGAATTGTAGACTGTACCAATATAGAGTACAGACCACTTTAATGGGGCCTCCAGTGCTTCTTGATGACTCAGAGCGCCGGAGCTCACACGTCACTCACTAGAAAAGGTAGGTATCACGTCTGATTGCAAGTGCCCAGCAGGTGTCACACAAATACATACTCAGCATCCACCCATACAGCTCTTATGCTCGTCCACACTCTTACAACACTCAGCCACTAGACACGTCACTCACAAAAACAGAGCCGTGGGCTATAGAAGAGGGCCCTAATCTGGCACCCTATGTAGGGTCCTGGACAACTGGTTCTGTTCATTGAGACTGTGTCCTCAATATAATATTTTTGGATAAACTTTGGTATGATTTAAAAAATTCACCATTAAGGTCTGCGGTATTTTTTGTGGATAAATAATTTGAAAAAGTTATCCAAAAACATTAAGTCAAGGCCTGTGTTGGTATTTTATTGAAATTTCAACTGTGTCAAAAGAAATAATAAGTCAATGTAATAAATATTATTTTTAGCATTTACATAGTGCCAACTTATTCCGCAGAATATTACAATATTATGAAGGGGAAAATTATAAATGAGACAATTACAAGTTACAGGAACAATAGGTTGATAATGACCCTGCTCAAGAGAGCTTACAATCTACACTACTTTGCCTTATACTTAAATCCCTAAATTGACAAAACATGCAGAGCTACTGCCATCAAGTTTCACCACTTCCACCACTTACTTTTAAAGGAACACTATATGGTCAGGAATACAAACATGTATTCTTGACACTATAGAGTTAAAAACATTACTTAGCCCCCAGGTCTATCATTGCCCCCCTAAATAACTATATTACTTACCTGTATTCCAGTGCTACTGGGGTCCACCGTCGCTGGTGGCTCCAATCTGCCTCTGCATAGGAAAGCAGTGGGAGGCTATTGTGCATGCTCTGCTAAACACTGCGCTATGTCAATCAGCATCTCCTCATAGAGATGCATTGAATCAGTGTGTGTCTATGGGTAATGTTCATGGAGACGCTGAATGACAGTGCTGCATGTTGTGCAGCACTGACCCAGGAAGCACATCTAGTGCCACATGATGTGTCCCTAGGGAGCAAAGTAAACTGTGTTTCTGTGTTTCAATGAAAATATCTGCAGAGACAGGCTATTCTCACCAGAAATACTACATTAAGCTGTAGTTGTTCAGGTGACTATAGTGTCCCTTTAAGTAAAGGCAAGCCAAGAGATGCACTAAAAAAAGATTTGCATTACAAAATAATACACACACAGGCTTGAATTCGTTATTGTATTTAATAACAAAAAATATTGTCAGTTTACCTTTAAATAGTTGGAATGATAGTAAAATCACAGGTCCCTAAGCAGGCATTTTTTGCCTCCTTAACATCCCAGACATTTTAAAAGGTAACACACAGCATTGAAAAGACAGGCGTGTAGCAGAATACAACAAGGTATTTATGTGACTCATTCACCTCTCCTTCCCCCACAAATAACTGAGACACAATGCCTTAGTTTGTTTAAGCTGGAGTGTACAGCACATTTTGCATTTCATTGTGCATTTGGAGAAGCTTTTATGAACTAATTCTGTGCAGAACACACTACATTAGGCAGACATGAACTTACCGACTTGACTACCAGAACATGAATAATATCCCTATAGTAATGACAATTACTTGGTGCTGTAGAGGGGGTTTATGTGCTCTAGAGGGGGATTTGAGCTGTAATGTGAGATAGGAGGAAGCCCCCAGGCCTCAATCCACACACCCAGAAACAATACTGATTCTCTCCATTTTTTTGTCAGCACTCTGGCATAAGCACAGAGCCTAAGGCTTGGTTGACAGTATGGGGAAAGGAGAAGAGCGTAGACAGTGAAATCATGGGTTAATTATAAGCCCCAAATGCCCTGTGCTGGCCAGGCACAGAACAGGGAACTCAGGGCTAATTATAATAAATGGCATATTTTAAATCTGGGGCTTTTTGAGAGCCCACTCAGGCAGCTGGACACATTGCACTCTGTGCACCAGCCCTGGATCAGGCTTGAAAGGGACCCGCCATACATATTTCTATACATCAACACAAGTGCATTTTACAAGGTTTTGACTTTTTTTTGTCATATTTACATTTACTCACGTTGTGCAGCGTCACTATGACAATGCATGGTGTGCTTCATTAATTTTAGGGTAAAATTCTAAAAGTGGAGCAGTTTAAAAAACTTTAGTCACTTATGTGATTCCAGTCCCGATGTCCCTTGGCGCTGGGTTGGCGCTTTGCCTTTTACAACATCATCTGATGGGGGAGCTATTGCACATGCATGGCATTTGCTGCAAGCTCATTAGGCTTTTAAATGCTTGCCTATGGGTATTTTACTGATGCTTGGTGTCCTCATGCAGAGCGTGAGGACGTCATGCGTCAGTTAAGCACCAAAAGTTCAGCGTGAGGACATCATGCGTCAGTTAAGCACCAAAAGTTTAACAACCAGGTAGCTCTCTAGTGGCTGTCTGATCAATGGAGTATTTCAGAGACCGTATGTGTCCCATTACTGTACCCTATATTTGTATTCTGTTACAGTTTTTGAGTACAATGGTACCCCATGGATATATATACTTTTGACAAGAGCTTTAAAGGAACCGTAAGCTGAAGCTCATATAACAGACATGTCTTAACTTTGACATGCCTCTTTGATTACATACTATGGATGCTATTTGGTATCTATGCACTATCTGTGTCACTGTACTGAGCAGCATCAAACAGTGCCACTATTTCTAAACCTAATCCTAATCCTACCTCTAACCCCAACACCAAACCATAACATCAATCCTTCCTCAGCAGCATTCCCTCTTCTGATGTCAGTACTGACATTAGTAGAGGGATTTCCCAGCTCATACAGTGCAGAGGGCTTTATACTACGCATAAGCAACCTTTAGCACTCCAGATGTTTTGGACTACACCTCCTATGATGCTTTGCCAGCATTATGGGTGTAAGAACATTATGGGATATGTAGTCCACAACATCTAGAGTGCGAAGGTTCCTTATCCAGACTGTGAAATTCAGTATGAGAGGAGCAATTCTGCTGGCTGTCTATGCTGATCATACAGTGATCAGTGCTAGGCAGCTGGCAAAGTCAAGTAACAATCACTGTCAATACGGGGACCTGAATAGGTTATTTTCCGATCACTGTGGCTGACTGCATCCTTTTAACAGCTGCGTTTTAAAGGGCTGTGTGCAGTGCTCACTTTGTGTGCTGCACACAGTTCATCTGTTGGTCTGAGGCCACTAATTGTGACTCTGGTTGACAGAGGGGATCTTCAGATATCAAACTATAAGGTTAGATCCCTGCTGGTACCAGAGAGTCATCACCTGGCATTAAAGTCCTGCATCAATTATATAGACCAGGGTAGGCAAACTTTGGCACTCCAGATGTTTTGGACTACATCTCCCTTACTGCTCTTATAACCATAATACTGACAAAGCATGAGGGGAAATGTACTCCTCAACAGTAGTGACAAAGGTTGCCCTGGTATAGAACGTCATGCAGTCCTTAATGGGTTAAAGGGACACTCTAGGCACCAGAACCACTACAACATAATGTAGTTGTTAACAGGCAATGATATTCTCTTTGCAGGCTCAGCAGTGTAAACACTGCCTTTTCTGAAAAAAGACAATGCTTACATTGCTGTCAAATGCCAGACAGCCACTAAAGGAATGTCCTAAACGAGGTCCTGCAAAGATTGCAGTTCCACCATTTGGTGTCTCCAGGCCATCACATAAAAAAGGTTTACACATGCTATAGATGATTTTAAATGTTTTACTCACAAGTCTATTTTCCAGACAAGTGACAGTCCTCTTCCCAGTAATAATGTGTATGATTCTTATAAAGAATACAAATAGCAAACTGTTACAAGCGTCCCAGTCTTGCTCTGTGTAATAAAGACCTTTATTATCATCAATTCCTTTAATTTCTCACACAACAAAGACTAAACAGAACATCTCTCCAACAACACTTCCTCCCACAACAAGGTCACCCATTGCCAGAAGCCTCTATTTCTCTGAAGGCCAAGGATACTGCATTGAGAAATATGTGACTTTCATAGGATTTGGGTATTTTTCTACATCTTAATTTTACTGAATTTGAGATTATGACTTGACTATTTTGTTCTAAGTTTAATAAGTTTCCACAATTAACTTTTCAGTAAGAAAGACAAATTCACAAGAAATCATGTTACCCTGCAAACAATACAATTAAACAATGTAGATGTAACTAGTTGATTTTAAGGTTCAACATGTGTAACCATAGCACTGCTATGTGAATCTACAGCAAATTAACTCACAACAAAATATCCACTTTAGTTGAATGACAAATCAACATGGCAGGAGAAATCTGTTTCTTACTAATCCCTTTACCGTACACAATGTTCTTTGTGTTAACACTTTTCAGAAAAGTTAACTGAAACTTTCCATATTCTTGAGTTGTGCCAAATAATTAAACTTTATGATATCCCTGGGGCATTTCTCAAATGATAGCATGCATATTTTAGTATAATTGGACAGAGAGGCTGAGAAGGGTGTAAATGGGTAGCGTGTTAAAGAATGAAGTCTTATGACTTTAAAACAATTATCTGCACTTACAGGAATTACAATAATTGCTATGTGGACAGTATGCTGGTAATTCTGTTTCAAAACAGGATTTAGAGTCATTAACACTAATATTAGGAAATATCCACATCTCTATCCTTTAATTGCACATATTCTCAAGCTTCCAATCTTTATAGAAATCATAGTATTAAAATAAAGTAAGGCATACAAGTGAATCGTACAGCTATAGCTAACAAGATAGTACATTGGATGAGGAGAGAATACATATGTAGAGAAAGAGGGTGTAGTAAATCAATTAAATGATTAAGTATGGGAGAAGAAGGATTGAGATGGAAGCGATATGTGAATAATGGCAGGTAGAGATCAATAGTAACCCAAGAATGAATTTGGATATGTGAAATCGGAACCATATGGAGGGGATTAAGAAGAAAATTGTAGTCAGTAGGAGAGGAGCAAAAATGTTGATAGCATGGGAGAGAGTATAAAGAAGTATAGAATACTTAATGGGACATTGGTGGGTGAAAGAATGAAAGAGCTCTACATTTTATTCACCCACTGTTGTGTTTTCTGTGGTCATATAAAAGTGCTTTTCTATGCAAGCAGGAACTTTCTACAGTACTTTGGTCAGTAGTTTAGTTCATACTGTGTGATTGGCAGTTGCTGTCCTTTAACGAGTAATGGCTTTTTACTTTGGCCATTGTCAGACACAGTTTGAGACATTCTTTCCCTAACAATAACAGAGTGTCTATACTAGATTTAGCTGGAATTCTACATGATATGGATATGCAACTCGCATTATTATTATTGCCATTTATATAGCGCCAACAGATTCCGTAGCGCTTTACAATATTATGAGAGGGGGGATTTAACTATAAATAGGACTATTACTTGAAAACTTACAGGAACGATAGGTTGAAGAGGACCCTGCTCAAACGAGCTTACAGTCTGTAGCATGAGCAATGTTGCTGCAATTTGAAGGATTCAAAGGATGAAAAAGAACACACTGAGGTGTAATGTTTTTAATTAAGGCAATTTCCTGTGCTGTGTTATTGCAAATACAATTACAAATATCTGCAATTCTAATGCAACAATGGTTTCCTGGATTCTACAGTATTCACTTTGTGAAACAGTGTATGTAAGAGGGAAACCTGTTACAAATCTGATTTTTAGACTTGGCCTTTCTTTTTGGGAGACAGCTTGCTACAATAAAACACTGTTCGCATAATATCGTAGCTTAGGTATGTGTATATTGGTTTGGAATGTTGTCTTTCACTGACAATTCATTTATACATTTTATGAGAAAAAATGTATGTATATAAATAATATGCCAAAATACCAGAGTATTGCAGTATGCAATTATACCTTTTTTATTATACTAAGATAATGTTTCAAAGGCAAGCTTTCAAGTGTTTTCCTGTCTTCCTCAGGTCTGAAGCAATACTAATCAATCTGATAGAGTTTAACACTTAAAACAACTGATGTTATAAAAGGGGGGGTAAGTGGGGGCACTTCTTCTGCTATTTATGACACCCCACTAAACTCCCCTCCATCCCCTTCTCTAACATGAGTTGTTTTAAGTGTTACACTAAGTGTAGCTTTAGACTTGAGGAAGAGAGGAAAACTTTCAAAAGCTTGTCTTTGCAATATTATGTTAGTCCAATAAAAAAGGTATCATTGTATGCTGCAATACTCTGGCATCTTGTATTCTGGACTAATACGGCTAATCCAATTTACGCTATTTGTAATTATATATATATATATATATATATATATATATATATATATTAAACATAACAAATCACTAGTGTCAATACATGAAATTGTGAACAGAATTAAAACAGAATCTGCAAGTTGGTAAATTAGCAGAGTTGGAAGCAATTCAGTAGCCCTGCGATATTGTCAGCATAGCTATTTTGGCCTAAATTCATAAATTTGGTTGCAGTTCATGTTAATTAAGATATAGACCCATGTGTCTCAATACAGTTTTACACATGAACAGAAAAGAAACCAAAGCAGGAAGAATTGTGATGTGCTATTTCTATTCCCACATGCAAATTCTATTCTTAAATTGTATTTTTTTGGCCACAGTACAGATATTGATAAACAACTATTTTACTTAAATTTTATATGAGGATTATAAATAAGTATTTCTTTCTATAACTTTAGTCATTTATTACGTACATGTGCCTAGACTTTGTACCAATTGCATAGGATTTGCGGGAGCTACAGTCCACCCCATTGTGAACCTATAATTTGTCCTCAGGAATTATGTGCAATATGAGAATGTTTTGAACTAGCCATATGGCTCTCATTCCTACTGAAATACACAGTGGAACAAAAGGAGTAATGTTTATGAAAGCACCCTGCAGCCTTAAGGTGATAGTGTCTGTAAAACCGGTTCTGATAAATGTAAGCAGCTGTTTTTCCTGTTAAATCCGGGTTGAGAAAAACACCTTTGACTTGACAATCATTGTATCACAGTGTATTGCAAAATGCAGGCCAATATATTACAAATGGAAATATACTCCAGCTATATCTATATTCACATTTGGCCGATTTGACGCAAAACCTTACAAATTAGATTTTCTCTTGTATTGTTTAGTCAATCAGTACAAAGCATTGCCAAGACATGAAAGGGCTGAAAAGGGATTAATTAAAAAGGCAAGCCTCAGCATGATATGGAAAGGGGTGGAGGAAAGCATTGACCCTTTATGTACCGTAGACAAAAATAGTTACATAAGAGAATGGCTGTCATAAGATTTCAAGACTACAGACTCGCACAAATATGTTTTCACAAAGCGCTACATTTCCATCTTTGCTGCCACTTTATTTCAGCTGATTTTGTTTCTGACCTGTCTTCAAATTATTTGTTTAGATTTTCTTATATTTTTCATTGTAATTAATAAACAGGTTTATTAAACAAAATATTGCTAATTTCCTCAACCCAGATCACTTATTTGCAATCTGTATTTCATAAAGAATTCGATAGGTAAATTGCAGATGCATTAGGAATTGATACATTGAATCATTTTTGCTCTGTTCAGAAAAACATATTCTGTTCTAATCTACGTTGCTACAGTATACAATGTCTCTGATTTCACATAAAAAAATAAACTGTGGATTAAAACACACATTTTGTACCATTGATCCTTAATTCCATAGCATATCATGGAGTCTAGAGCTATTTCTTAGTTGCACAAACTATTTTCTCCATTTAAAAAAATAAAAATAAATTGCATTTCAGAAGGAAGGCAATCATTTTATAGTTATGCATTTCTTTTTATGTTTGCAGCTACAGAGACACAAATTGATTATCCCTTTGCCCATTCCCCTCTTTCCCTGGGTCTTAGTTTCTTTGCCATTTCTTTGGTCATACATTCTCCTCTTTCCCTGGGTCTTCGTTTTAATGCCATTTATTGGTACTGGTAATCTATTTCTTTGCTCCCAAATTATTTCAGCAACCATGCCCAGCGGTTCCCATTACCTGCTGTCCTCTGTAGACTGTGCCATTTCTTGCTTGTCTGGTGATGCTCTGTTGATGCCTGTGCTAGAAACCTTCTGAGTCACTATATTTTCCTTCTACCATATGATGTCACAAGTGACACATTTGGAGGCATGTCCCTTGTTAACCAATGGGAAGGTTTTCTATTGAAGACACATCTAAAATCCTGAAAAGGGGTGTGACACATATTTACTGTTGCTATAGAGGCAACATCTTATGTTCACAGGGAAGGAACTGAATGTGTGCTCCAATATTTAAATCAAGCTAAGGAATGAATGTGTGTAGAACTGTATTGATCTACCTACTAAACTATAAGTGTGCAGGCATATTTATTGAAAAGCAAAAACAAGTCACTGTTAATGGTCAGAATTCCTTAGAGTAATGATTTGTTTTGTAAGGAGCGTTTCATTTATTTTTACAACTGGTCTTTGTGAAAATAGTTTTATCCTCTTCAGCATTTATGCACACATCTTGTTCACAGGGTGAGTGTCAATGTAAGAAAAATATATTGACAGTTTCAACTAAGCAGAACAAAGGCACACATTTATTGTATGTAGATGCCCCAGGGTATGTCACGTAGGGCAGTTAAACATTTTCTGTGGATTCATTTTACTGCCTCGTTCTTCCACAATTTATTATAATATTTATATTTTTGTGTTACATTGTACGTGCGTCAATGTAGGAACGTGATCTAGTTAATTATGGACAGAATATCTTGCTAGGAATGCGGTTGTAGTTCTTTTCACTTAATAAATTCATGATTGTCATGCAATGATTACAACATTGCTAGACTTTGAAGTTTGCACTTGAGTTTTATAATGTTCTTTCTTGTAGCTGTTGAGCCTTTGCAAATCAAGAGGAAAATTTGTAAAATGCCTGAAAATAATGCATCATAATATTATTATCCAGTGAGATGTACATTCTAGTGACAATGCTTCATAAACGTGAAGGTGTTTGTCACCATTTCAAAATCTTTATACTGAAGGCCACCATTTTGACTACCTTTGCATAATTAGTTCTCCCTGTTAGATAACTCTGAGAAAGGTAAGGTGACTTGCTCATGCCATGGTTTTAGACCCAGAAACTAGGTTGACTCTGTATTTAAGCTTTTCTCTTCAATCAAAAGATTGCTATGTATGTGTATTCAAAATTGCATTGTTTTCTATCCTATCACAATACTTCTAAATAGTGTTATGAAAAGTGCTAATAAAAAAACAACAAAAATAAAAACCGCAAACAGCCTGGTCACTTAAAACCCTTTATTGTCGGGGTTGATCACCTTAAGCATGGGGTGGGTAGGGCCAATCATTCCAGGCCCAACACCTTCAGGGAACCCACACTGTATTCCACAGGTGGTACTACGACTACTATGTGTTTATCTCTGGAAACCCTGTTATTGTTGTGAGACCTGGATCATGCCAAAGAGTGTTGACAGACATTCTTGGGATCTCTTGTCAACAGTGAGAGACAGCTGTGTGCACCAGAAAACACATACCTCCCACATCAGCCACTGGACCACCAAAGGGTGGATACTTTTAAATATTTGATATAATTGCATTTTTATTTCATGAGCTGTTAGAGTGTCAGTTGTATGTCATCTGTCACAGCAGCTGTTAAGGAAAGCAACTCCCACCATGCTCATTCAAACACTGATATACACATGCACACAGATTGTCTTACAGGGTTATCCCCTCAGAGGGACACTTCAGGCACTATAATAACTTTATTGGAATAAACTTGTTATGGTGCCAGAAGGACCCTGGCACCAGCTTTCCTGAAGGTAAGCCGGCACCAGGGACCTACTGTCACAATAATAACTTCATTCAAATTAAATTGTTATGGTACCAGGAGTGCCACTTTAAGTGGAAATTCAGTGTGAACTTTAGGCCCCAGTGGGAATTTACTCCAAGTAAGCTATGTTTTCAGTTCTGCAATGTTGGCATTATATGTGAAATTCACTTTACATTCACTCTCTATATCCAGTGGTTCGCTAAACAAAGGGAGCAGACAGATAAACCAATACTTTCGTTTTCTAGAAAGATGTGAGTAGGCAAGTAGATCCAAAATCATCCCTGTGGATTATGTCATATAGTGCTGGTCTGTTCCTGTTTAGAATAATAGACTTGTGGTTTATAATTATATATAAAATGGACTCTTCCAACTTTATCTATATGAGAGAAATACTGGCAACATGTGTTGAGAGAAGGCAGAGGAGACAAATACCAATTGTACTTACTGCCGAGGCACAGAAGCATATTACTGTTAGTTTAAACTTGTATGCAATAATTATATTGTGTTAGGTTTTTTTTCCTCGCTTGATGCTGTTGGTATTTCTTCCCTTACATATGGTGTGTTGAAACTTGTAGTATCTGTGCTATCCAGCCATAAAACAGTTCAAGTATAGAATGTTGAATTCCACTTCCTCCCAAAAGTGGGTGCCACTACCACATTTTCTCATCAAGTGTCATGTAGCAAATAGGCCATATGTTCAGTGTCTCTAAAAAAAATCCACCTCCTCTATGATGGAGAATATGTGCCTTCACCAGTTTCTGGCAAATAATAAAATGTGTGTGTGTTGTCCAGCAGGGTTTTTCACTAAAGTGAGATTTAAATTGAATTTCAGGCCAAAATAGCCAAGCTGGAAAAATTAATCTATGCCGACAGTTCAGAGTTTGGATTTAAATTCAAAATTCTCTTTGAATTCACTTTGAATTCTCACTTTAGTAAATAGCCATGTTGATGTTAGATAAATACATAACTATATAATATAGAATGCACACTATGACAACTTCAAACAGTCGTGTTTCTGTCTTGTGGCTTGTAAGTATTTTTGGTATTGTACCAGTGTATTATTGTATTGCCTTTGCTTCTGTTATGGTATTTATTTTTTGTCTTATTTTTCAATATAGTACATTTTGTACATAATAAAGTCAGAGTATATTGACTGTTTGAAGTTGTCATAGTGTGCATTCTATATTATATAGATATTTGGATATTCAAACATTTAAGAGAGTGCATATATGGTTTTCACCTAGCTATTTAATACAATTGTGTCTCTCCATGTGTTTTTGGTTTTTAGATAAATACATAACTAACACAAGATAGAACAATAAAAGCAGTATTTGCCTAGTGTGAAGGTTTAAATAAGGTTATAAGTGGAACTGTCACTTTTATGTAAAATGAATAAAGCATTGGAAATGTCAGGTCGGGTTAGAGCTCGTCAGGGCTTTTAGATCATGGGCCCTTTAACCAGGACTGCCATCAGAAATTTTAGGGCCCCTGACACAGCTCAATATCTGGGCTCCCGGGGCCAGCCCCGAGTCCGTCCACAAGGATGAAGTGTGTGTGTGTGTGTGTGTGTGTGTGTATAGTGGATGTAGAATGTGTGTCATGGATGCAGTGTGTGTATAGTGGATGTAGGATGTGTGTAGTGGATGTGGTATGTGTGTCATGGATGCAGTGTGTATAGTGGATGTAGAATGTGTGTAGTGGATGTGGTATGTGTGTCATGGATGCAGTGTGTATTGCAGTGTGTATAGTGGATGTAGAATGTATGTTTTGTGTAATGTATGTAATGTTTGTATGCATGCATTAGATGCAGAGTGTGTGTGTGTAGTGAATGTTGGTGTGTATAGTGAATGCAGAGTGTATGTTTGTGTAGGGGATGTAGTGTGTGTACAGTGAATAGAGTGTGTGTTTTTGTAGTGGATGTAGTGTGTGTACAGTGAATGCAGAGTGTGTGTTTTTGTAGTGGATGTAGTGTGTACAGTGCATGTAGTGTGTTTGTAGTGAATGTAGTGTGGTTGTAGTGAGTGCAGAGTATATTTAGTGAATGTAGTGTGAGTAGTGCAGATTGTGTTTAGTGAATGTAGTGTGTGTGTGTAATGCAGAGTGTGTTTAGTGAATGTAGTGTGTGTGTGTGTAATGCAGAGTGTGTTTAGTGAATATAGTGTGTGTGTGTGTGTAGTGCAGAGTGTGTTTAGTGAATGTAGTGCAGAGTGTGTTCTTGTAAGGATGCAGTGTGTGTAAAATTGGGGGGAGGGGAGTATTTTTTTTAATTTAAAATTTGTGTGTATTTAAATTTTATTCCCCCCTCCCTGCTTCTTACCGTGCCAGGGAGGGGGGAGTTCGCATTGTGGAGGGAGCCAGCTGCGGTACATTGCAGAGAAGGGGCCCAGTAGCACACACTGTCTTCCTTTCCAGCTCCTCTCTGACGAACTCTCGCAAGACCGGCCTGCTTGCTGTGCGGAGCGTTGCCATCGTAATACGTGGCAACGCTCTGGCAGCCGTAGGAAAGTCACAGAGAGGAGCTGGAAAGGAGGTCCGAGTGTGCTTCTGGGCCCCCCAGTGTGCTGCTGGGCCCCCTTCTGCATGTACAGGTAGCAGGAGGCCCTCAGTGCACATATATATAGTGAAAGTCGCTATGTATATGTGCACATAAGGAATGTGGGGCTCGGACTGCCAGAGTAGTCCGGGCGCCCCAGGACCGCCGGGCCCATGACAACCATTATGGTTGTCATGCCCTGATGGCGGCCCTGCCTTTAATAGCACACCGAACCTGGCCCCTGTCAAATTGTTAGTTTCCCCCCAGGGCCTGCTGGGAGGAAGTGAGTTCACGCCACTTCCTCCCAGTTTGCTGAGAGCTGTGCAGGGAGGCAGGAGCAAGCACACACACAGGAGGAAAGCTTGGAACCTCAGACTCCTATCAGCAGTTGCCAGCCAGCTTCCACTGGACCCCATAAAGCCGCCCTCCCTCACTCAAAAAGGTAAGGAAGCAGAGGGCTGACCAAAACTTACTTTTTGTCCTATAACTAATTGCCTATAACCTCTTATCCAGCACCAGTAATTTACTCAATATACCACAATACAAGAAGAATGTGGCTCGGTCCTCACTTTTCTACAGAGCACCGCAATTATGGGATAACATCATGGACACAATCAAATCCAAATCCAGTCTAAACTCATTTAAGCAATCTCTGTCAACATATCTCAAAACAGAATGCACCTGTAATAATGGTCGACTATATTTCTTACCTGTTCTACGTTAAATTTATATATGTGTATTATAAGATTATTTTGTAATTTTAATATTATATTGTACTGTATTGTAACAATGGAATGTTTGTGAGATCAGGACATATTGAAAATGAGAATAATCTCTATGTATCCTTCCTGGTAAAATATTTCATTAAAAACAATTATTATTTAATGTGTGTGTCTGTGTGTATGTAGACCTGTCTGTGTATATATGTCATAATTACTTACCTTACTCCCAGGTGCCTACGTGGAGAGACGCCTGAAGTTCACTCACCTTCTCAGATGTCTGACAATTCCGACGGTGGACACTTTGGTTACACTCCTTTTTATGACGTAACACATATGTATCGATATTATTACTTAAATTATGCAAATTCACTTCATTTCCACCACCCCTTAATGCTTTAGGGGCATGCGTTTACAGCAAAAGGCGCTCACCTATAAATAGAGTGTCTTTCGAGTCTTTTGTACCCTATTGTGGTTCATTATTTATTTATAAAATATTTTACGAGGAAAGATACATTGAGATGTCTCTCGTTTTCAAGTATGTCCTGGGTCCACAAAACATTGCATTCATACAATAGGGTACAATAAAATACAAAAACAATATTAATACACAATAAATACAAAATTAGGAAATATAATATCAACCATAACACATGCATTCTGTTTTGAGTTATGTAGAGAGGGATCTCTTAAAGGACTTTAGGCTTGGGGAAGATTTGAAAGTGGGCGTGGGGTTGTTCCATAATTGTGGTGCTCTGTAGGAAAAGGAGGATCGAGCTGCTTTCTTTTTGTATTGAGGTAGACTTAAATATCACTATAGTGTCCGGAAAACAAAGTGGTTTTCCTGACACTATAGTGCCCTGAGGGTTCCCCCACCCTCGGGGTCGACCTCCCGTGGCACTGAAGGGGTTAAAACCCCTTCAGCAGCTTACCTTAATCGAGCGCCAGGCTCCCTCAGCGCTGGTGACCTCTCCTCCCCGCCGATGTCAGCTCCCGAGTGGAGTGGAATGCGTATGCCTTTCTCAATGCTTTCCTATGGACGTTCTGCACGTTGGATGCAAATTTCAGGAAGACAGACACTAGAGTTTGGATTAACCCCTAATGTAAACATAGCTATGTTTACATGTGAAGGGTTAAAACCTGAGGGACCTGGCACCCAGACCACTTCATTGAGCTGAAGTCTTGGTGACTATAGTGTCCCTTTAATAAAGTGCTGGTACTGGATCTCAGATTACATCAGGTAGGAACAGCCCGGTGAGCATTCTTTTCCCAGAAAAGCTCTCAAACACAACGCTGGAAAGATAAAGGGTGCGTCTGGATTCCAGCGACAGCCAGTTTAGTTCTTTTAGCATGTCACAATGGTGGGTCCTGTAATTATATTGTAGCACAAATCAGCAGAACGAGTTATACAATGTATTAAGTTTATTAAGGTGGGTTTGTGGTGCAGGTGCCTATACTACATCCCCATAATCAATGATTGGCATCAGTATTTGCTGTACAATCTTTTCCTTTATTGTAGGGCTTAGACAGGATTTGTTTCTGTACAGGGCACCTAGTTTTGGAAAAAAGTGTAGATGCAAGTTTTTCTATGTGGAGGCCAAAAGATAGATTGGGGTCTAACAACATTCCCAATATTTGTCCGAGAATGGAACCTTGGAGAACACCACACGTGACTGGGAGAGGGAGGGAGTCGCTGTCAAAAATTGACACATATTGTGATCGATCCAGTACATATGATCGAAACCAGGTTAGCGGACAATCACCAATACCTGAGTTTTTTAGTATGTGCAATAGAATGTTGTGGTCTACTGTGTCAAAGGCCTTTGCAAAATCAAGGAAAATAGCTCCAGTTAGGTCTCCTTGTTCCATGCTAGTTTTGATGTCATTGCAAACTTTTAAGAGGGCAGTTGTAGTGGAGTGATTTGGGCAAAAACATGATTGATCAGGGGTCAGATAGTTAGATTGTTGGTAATACTCACATAGTTGCATATGGACGCATATTTCTAAGATTTTTGACAATACTGGGAGCAATGATATTGGGCGATAGTTAGAAACCAAAGTAATGTCACCACTTTTATGGATAGGCACTACTCTCGCAGTCTTCCAAAGTTTGGTTATGTATCCAGACACCAAGGATTTGTTAATTAGGGTTGTGACAGGTTTAGCAATTGCCGGCGCACTGAGCTTCAACATAATTGGTTTTTCATTTTTATATTATTAAGGTGTTTCTTAATGACCCTATTAGGTACCGGTCTAAAACTGAACTCTAGTGGGGCCTGATCCACATTTGTAGTTGCAGGATATGTATAATTTATTAGCGTGTCAATCAGGGTGGTGGAGCATCTGACAAAATAATTGTTAAAGGCATTTGCTACCTCTAAGGGAAGTTGCAGGATTTGGTTGTCCACTTTGACAGTGGAGATTTGGAAGTGGATTGGAGGGGTTTGTAAGTTATTTATGATTTTCCAAAAGTTTCTAGGGTTTGAGATGTTATTGTTCAGATTTTCACAGAAATATTGGGCTGTTTGTTTAGTGCATATATTTCGCCATTGTCTATATGCACAGCAGAGGCGTACCAAGAGCATTTGGCACCCGGGGCGGATCCTGTGCTTGGCACCCCAAAAGCGGTCAAAAATGTAAAGGTTTTCTTTCTTTTTACAATTTGTAAACTTTGCAAAACCCCCGCAACCCCCTTCCACAAATCCCCTGCTTATCCCCCCTTATAAAGACTCCTGTCCCAATACAAAACCCCCGCCCCCTTCTACAAAATCCCTGCAGCCCCACACACACATTTACAGGCAGACAGTCACACACTCAGTCACAGGCAGACAGTCACACATACACATTTCCTCCGTGCGGCCAGTTTATCAGCTGTTTGCTTGTGTGAGCTGTACTGGCCGCACGGCACCCTAACTACCATGGGACACTGTGCGGCCACAGCTCACACAGCCCCCTCCAGCCAGGGCCGGTGCAAGGATTTTTGCCGCCCTAGGCAAAAGTAAAGTTTGCCGCCCCCCCCATGTGACATCACAATGCCCCACCCATATGATTTGCCATGTTAACTAACGCCAGTGCTGCAGTGCCGCCGTGTTTGCATTAAAAGGCCTGCAGGGACAGGCTATAGACACCAGAACCACTACATTAAGCTGAAGTGGTTCTGGGGACTATAGTGTTTCTTTAATGTGAGGTAAATTAGAGCTTAGTGCCACGAATAATATACTAGATTGCCTACTTACAACCAGATGAGGATGATGATGGGCTCTAGCTGCAGTCTGGCTCCACTGGTCTGGTGCAGAACAGGCTCTCTGGAGGCGGTTTGTAACTGTGGTCACAAAAATCAATGTTCTGGGAGAACGGGAAGCAGCTCCATTTTTTGGGGGTCCTTTACACAGCTCAAGGTCTGGGTCCCAGGGTCCACCTTCATGTTCCACCAATGAGTTTGTTCACAGGGGGTGGAGTGTGTAGGGGATGTCCTGATATGTGTGTAAGGAATGCATTGTGTGAAATTGTGTTTGTATGTGTAAGGACTGCAAGGTGTGTTTCTGTGTATGTATGGGATGCATTGAATGTGTGTAAGGGGTGCATTGAGTGTGTGTAATGAATGCATTGTGTGTTTCTGTGTGTGTAAGGGATGCATTGTGTGTAACGGTTGCATTGCTTGTGTATGTGTGTCTGTGTGTGTAATGCATTGTGTGTTTTTCTGTGTGCAAGGGGTGCATTGTGTGTATGTGATGAATGTCAATCTCTCCTCCCGCTCCAATTTCCTTCTCCTCCTCCCAATTTCTCTTTCTCACCCCCCTCCTAATTTCTCTCCCCCTAATTTCTCTTTCCCCCCATCCTTATTTCAATTTCCTTCTCCTCCTCCCAATTTCTCTTTCTCACCCCCCCTCCTAATTTCTCTCCCCCCTAATTTCTCTTTCCCCCCTCCTAATATCTCTTCCCCCCTCCTAATTTCAATTTCTCTCCCCCCCCTCCTAATTTCAATTTCTCTCCCCCTCTAATTTCTCTTTCCCCCCTCCTAATATCTCTCCCTCCCTCCTAAAATTTCTATCCCCCCCTTCTAATTTCAATTTCTCTCCCCCCTAATTTCTCTTTCCCCCTCCTAATTTCTCTTCCCCCTCCTAATTTCTCTCTCACCCCCCCTCTCCTTTCTCTTTCTCTCCCCCTCTCCTTTCTCTTTCTCTCCCCCCCTCCTTTCTCACTTCCTTTCTCACCCCCCCTTTCTCACCCTCCCTCCTTTCTCACCCCCCTTTCTCCTCTTTCTCACCCCCTTTCTCTTTCTCACCCCCCTCCTTTCTCTTTCTCACCTCCCCCTTCTCACCCCTTTCTCCTCTTTTTCTCACCCCTCCTTTCTCTCCCCTTTCTCCTCTTTCTCACCCCCTCCTTTCTCTTTCTCACCCCTTATACTGCTCTCACCCCCCTTTCTCACCTCCCTCCTTTCTCTCCCCCCTTTCTCCTCTTTCTCACCCCCCTCTCCTTTCTCTTTCACCCCCCTCCTTTCTCTTTCTCACCCCCCTCCTTTCTCTTTCAACCCCCCCTCCTTTTCTCTTTCTCATCCACCTCGTTTCTCTCCCCCTTTCTCCTCTTTCTCACCTCCCCTTTCTCTCTCACCCCCCTCCTTTCTCTTTCTCACCCCACCCCCTTTCTCCTCTTTCTCACCTCCCCTCTCCTTTCTCCCTCTCCCCTCCCCCCCACCTTTGCTGTAGCGTGGCCGAGCCCAGTATAGTCGGCGGGTACAGGGAGCATCTGTTTCCTGTACCCGGCGGACTAACAGGAAGTGCACACTCAGTGTTCACTTCCTGTTAGTCCGGCCGGGTACAGGAGACAGCTGCTCCCTGTACCCGCGGACTATACTGGGTTCGGCAGCTACTACAGAGGGAGTGACAGGAGGGAGCGCTGAGCGCTTCCCTCCTGTCAGCCTCTCCTCAGGTTGCGCCCGGGCGGTGCGGTCCGCCCTCATGGACGCACCGCCCTGGCAAAGCTGCAGCCGCCTGAGGCTCACTACAGAGCGCTCGGGCGGCTGCAGCATGGGGGGGGGCGGTGGGGCTGGTCATGGCACCCCCCATCCTGGTGGCACCCGGGGCGGACCACCCCCTCCGCCCCCCCCTTAGTACGCCACTGATGCACAGTGATCGTTCATAGAGCCAGTACGCTTGAACTTGACCATATTGAGTCCCGAAACTGGTACATGTGAAAAAGGTCAGCTGTGATCCAATTCATATGTGCCCCTTTTACTCTCACCCTACGCAGTGGGGCATGCAAATTCCAAAGTTGTAGGAGTTCGTACTGAAAGAATTCAATTGCACAGTCTAGATCTGGAATTAGGTTTAATCTGTGTCATGGGAGGTTCTTGATGTCATTTAGAAAGGATTCAAGATTACATTTTTTGAAGGACCTAGTGATTTTAACCTTGGGAGAGGATTTAGTAGCCTTTATTATGCGCAAGCAGTACACTAAGCAGTGGTTACTGAAACTGTTAGGGAAAACACCTGCCTTCTGGATTCCATCAGGAGAAGTGGAGAGAATCCAATCAAGCAGGGTATGGTTATGGCTTTTAATGTTAATGCGAGTTGGGGAGGAGATTAATTGCATTAGCTGCAAAGTCTTAAACAGCGAGCAAGAACTATTATTTTTAGGATTCAGCCAAATAATCTTAAAATCTCCAAAGACCAACAATTCACTTTTTGGGGTTTGAGCTATGTTTTTTTTTTTACTAAGGAAATGGTCTTTGTCAGAAAGGGAATGCACAGTGGAGCTAGGTGGGCGGTAAATTCCTGCAACAATGATTGATTTACTGCACGGGATCTCAATTGTGCCAGAAAGGAAATCAAAGGTGGTAGGAGAGCTAAGGTTTTGTAAGGCGGTGAACTTTATGGAATTGTCCACATAAATGACTATGCCGCCTCCTCTTTTTGCTCTGTCATTTCTATGGCATGAATACCCATGTATTACAATGGCATAGTCAGGTATTTTTGCGGTCAGTCACGATTCAGAGAGCACAATGATTTTGGGCTTGTAATGTGAACACCATGCTTGCAGTGCATCGATTTTTGGTAGTAAGCTGCAGATATTACAGTGCACAAACGAGAGGCCTTTTTTTAGCTGGAAGGCTAGGAATGGAATCTGTTGGGGGACAAGGGTTAGACTCTAACCTTTCTGCTCTTAATAAAGGCGCAACATAGCGCTGAAACGCGCGTCGAGCTTAAGACGCTGCATTTAGGTTTTTTATTTTACATTTCACAGGGGTCTTTATGGGACTTTTCTTTAGATCTATAGTTTAGGTTGAATATAGGCGTTTACTTGGTGACCACTATGCTCTCTACTAGGTTTAGTAAGTAGAGCTTTTAGACTAAACAGCAGACAGTGTGGGGCTAATGGTGTAGCCCATTGTTCAGGTATCCTACTGGAAGATTGCATACTTATGAGTCCTGGTAGGAAATTTACCGTAATTTATACCCACTCAAGCTGCCGTTTGCTACCTTTAGATACTATGTTGCACTTGTCGCTACTCTAAAGTTTGAATTCTATGCTAACAGGGGTGGAGAAAGTGATCTTTTGTTTCCCCTATACCCTATTTATAGTCTATATCTGCACATATTTGTTTCTGTATCTTACTTGGGTCTCCTATGCAACTCCTAAGCATCGATGAGTATTCATACATAAACCTTTTCTACCCATGTAAGCCTCGGGTGCTATCCCTAGATACTTCAGTGTGCATTTTTTCAAACCTCCCTTCTAGTCACTGTTTCCTTCAAAGCTGGCTATCCTTCTGCAAGCTTATATACCTATTCCACACCTATACAATTTTGTATTGCTTACTTAGATCGTTTGTCTATGTTTACATCTTAACCTGATTCATATCATCATTATCATTGTAGCTATAAGTGTAGCGTTAATACATGATTTTAGGAGCTTGTGCTCCACCATTTAGATATTTGTCTATACTTTCTATTTAAGATTTATCAGGCAGTCCCATTTAGACCCATACTGTTTGCAGCACTTGCACTTTTTTCACAGTTTATTTATTTTTCACTTATATTTTGTTAAACTGGGTCACAGTTTAGTTTTAGTGTCTCATATCTCTATAGACTATTTTAGTGATCAATCATTAAAGACTTTTTAACAATTTGTATTTCTATAACCTTACTCTTGAGTTATTTACTTTATGTATGGGTAAAACCTTTTGCCATTTTCTGAGAGTTAGCATCTGAGTGAGACTTTGATCCTCTCTCTCACTATACCCGCTCTAAGGATTTTCTTCTCTTTGTATTCTATTTTAGCGGGTTATGCCCATTTTTTGCCCATTTAGTCCACCCTTGACTGTTGGGTTAGTTTATCTTAACCCTCCTGTCATTCTCTTTTCTAATTTTGTCTATTAGACTGTACATCATTTGCAAGAGCAAGTAACATGAGTAATAGGAACTTGGACATAATTTTACTTTGGTAGTATTGCAATTGTAGGGTTTTATACTTTTGTGGGGTGGGCGCTGGAGGGCTTAATTTCAACACTCTCCACCAGCACTCAGCAGATAAATTACAGTACAAAGCAGACCGTGATGTATAAGAATTTGGTTCTCAGTTTGTGGTGAGTGGTGCTTAAGAGGGTAGTGGTAGGAACATGACAGGAGTGTGAAGAGGGTTACAAGGAATATTAACACGATCAAATTTGGAGCCATGAACAGGAGGGGAGAAGATGAAGACAAACATTAAGTAGGTTACAATAATGCATATATGGTGAGGAAGTCGTTCTTACACTACACATATGGCTAGGTACAAAACACAAACATAAATGCAGCAAGCACAACAGTGTGTGGATGATAATGAGAATGTTGATTGAAGCACTGTCTGCTGTTTTCCTCCTTGGTGAACTCCATTGGCAAACTCCTAGGATTCAGGGCACTTATTGGAAGTTGGCACACAGATGGAATGTGGCCTGTGCTCCCAATGGTCTTATGCTCCCCAGTGACTTAACTGCCCGGGGAGAGAGCCAATACAGTCTGCAGCTCTGCCCGATGTGAGCTGCAGACTGTGCTGTATCTTGCTATCTCTTGCCAATCAGAGCGTTGCTGCGGGTTACCATGGCAATGCTCTGTCTTCTGGATATCGCGAGATACAGCACAGTCTGCAGCTCACACCCGGCGTAGCTGCAGACTGGAGAGACAGACCACTGGACCACCAGGGAGCCAGGATATTGGACCACCACGGTAAGGGAAAAAAAGGTATTTCCAACACCCTTCTTCACTGTCACCAGTCACCCCCTCCCTCAGTCATTGTCACCAGTCGCCCCCTTCCTCAGTCATTCTGTCACCCCCTTCCTCAGTCACTCTGCCACCAGTCACCCCGTCATTCTGTCACCTGCTCCCTCAGTCACTTTGTCACCCCTTACCTCACTCTGCCACCAGTCACCCCCTCCCTCACCCTGTCACCAGTCACCCCCTCACTCAGTCACCAGTTACCCACTCCCTACCTCCCTCTGCCACCAGTCACCCCCTCACTCAGTCAGTCTGTCACCAGTCACCCACTCACTCTGTCACCAGTCACCCCCTTCCTTACTATGTCACCCCTCACTCTGCCACCAGTCACCCTCTCACTCACTCTGCCACCCCCTTACTCTGCCACTTGTCACTGCCTCACTCCCACGCTCCACTACCTGACACTCCCTCACTCTGTCATCCATATCCCACCCAATACTATGTGTCCTACCCATATTACATTCCTATCACCCCACACTATGTGCCCTACACCCCTATCACACCCCACACTATGTGCCTTACACACACTACATCCCTAGCCCACCCCACACTATGTTCCTTACACACTCTACATAACCTACAAACATACAAACTATATCCCTATTCCACACCGCGTTCCGTATACACACTACATAACCTATACACTATATCTCTATATTGCACCACACCATGTCCCCTTCACACACTATATAACCTACACACTACATCTCTATACTGCACCACACCATGTTCCCTACACACACTATATCACCTACACACATACACACTACATCCCTTTCCCACACCTCACTATATTCCATACACACACTACATAACCTACACACATACTTACTACATGCCTTTCCAATACCTCACTATATTCCATACACACACTACATAACCTACACAAATCATTTGGTGAAAAAAGTCATTTTTGGTTTCGGTTCTGGTTTTCGGCCAAGGGCATCTTGTATTTTGGTTTTCAGCCCAGAATTTACATTTCGGTGCATCCCGAGTTTAATTTACGGTGAGATGATATGAGTATGTGTACTATCTGTGTCAGTGTGTGCTTGTATCTTTGTGTATCTGTTTATGGGTAAGTGTATGTGTAACTGTGTATGAGGAACCTGTTTATCTGTGTGTATCTGAATGTGTGTGTGTACCCATGTGTATCTGAGTTTGCATGCATATCTTTGTCAGAGTGTTTGTATCAGTGTGCGTATATGCATACGTCCCAGCATATATATGTAAACAAGGCACACAAATACATCCTTGCATTCAAACGTCAAAAGCGCACACCAATACAAACCTGCATTCAAACACCAATACTGTACACAAATACGTACCTGTATTAAAATGCCAACTCTATATACACATATGACCCTGCATGGAGACATAATCACACAATCCATGCGGTCCCGGTGCTAAACTGATCCATGGGTCCCCACCCCACCTTCCTTTACCCCCCCTGACAGACAGACAGACACAGAGACACACACACATAGACACATACAGACAGATACATAGACACACACAGACACATACATACAAACCAACATACACACACACAGGCACACACACATACAGACAGACAGGTACACATACATACAGACAGACAGGCACATACATACAGACACACAAACACATACATACAGACACACACAAACAAACACACAAAAAAAAAATGTTTTAGTCACCCTCCTGTTTCCTACCTTTTAGGTGCAGGAGGGTGACTTTCCCCAGGGTCCAGTGGCGGCTCAGGTTGATAGGAGTCAAAGTTCTCTCCTTCTTCCCGCGCGGGCTCTGTGTATAAGCTGGGAGGAGTGACCAGGGCAGTAACTTCCTCCCAGCAGTGATCTCATCACCCTTGGACAGCGGCCCCAGCCGTTTGCTGTGTGGGCCAGGGCCGCAAAATATGGCGACGGGCACCTGGTCGCAGGGGTCTGCAGGGCAGCTGGACCCCCTGGAGTGATGGGGCAGCTGCGACCCCTGCGACCGTGTTATGTATGCCACTGATTGTTAGATAGCCCTGATCTGAGCTCCCAAGTTCTCCAAATAGAACTCAGATCCATGTAGTGTAGGGGAAACGCTACTATGTTAGTTCTGACTTTCGGGATCTGCTGCTGCCACAATATGGGGTGCTCCGTCTGGCTTTTAGGTAGCATTTGTTCCCCTTAGCCTCAGGCACCTTTCCTTTCAAACAGCGCTCTCCTGACGGATTTCAAAGTGGTTCATAATTGCAAACCAATTTGTCCGTGAACCGCACGGTCAAATCATGCCGAAAACAGTTCCATCACATTTGCGGTTAAGTCCCGCTGAGGTGACCAGGAAACCACAAAGAACCTAGCGGTCGCGGCTAAGTACCGCTGGGACTATTCATGGGCAGAGAACCAGCTTTTGGTTCCATTCGCATGAAGGGAAAGTGCCGAACCAGGGGCACCCAGGGCAAGCTACTAATGGCGATTGGGGAGATTTAACGTCCAAACAGGGTCTTTGTAGATAGCCCATCGTCGGTGGACAAGAGGCCAGCTTCTACACTCCTCCATGAATTTGTGGCAAATGTCCAGGGCAAGAAGCGTTTGTCACCGGCCTCTTGACCACTAGGAATAATTAAAGGGACACTATAGTCACCAGAACAACTACAGCTTAATGTAATTATTCTGGTGAGTATAATAGTTCCCTTCAGGCTTTTTTCATGCAAACACTGCCTTTTTTTTTTTAGAGAATTGGCAGTGTTTACATTTTCTCTAGGGACACCTCCAAGTGGCCACTCCTTAGATGGCCACTGGAGCTGCTTCCTGGGTCAGTGCTGCCGAAAAAGCTGCCCTGACGTTCAGTGTCCCACGCTCTGCATGAAGACGCTGAATTCTCCTTATAGAGATGCATTGATTCAATGCATGTCTTTGAGGAAGTCCTGATTGACCAAAATGGCATTTGGCCCTGCCCTGTGCCAATTTTAGCCAATCCAATGCTTTTCCTATGGAAAAACATTGGATTGGCTAAAAATCGGCCATTTTGATGATGAAGGGGGCAGAGCCAGCGCCAGCTGGAAATAAGGTAAATTTTAAACTTTTATAGGGAGGGGCAAGCCACCTAAATGGTGGGTTAAACAATTTAGGGTCAGGAATACATGTTTGTGTTCCTGACCCTATAGTGTTCTTTTAAGTAAAGGCATTTTGCATGATTTTTGTTTAGGTTATATGTACTTTATAACAAAGAAGAAAGGGTCATGGAGATAATTTTTCAATTGAAGCATACACTTACACTTGAACTTACAGGTACTGTCAAACACACATACATAGTCACAGAGCCAATGCAAGGATTTTTGGGTACACAGACAAAGATGTATTTTGCTGCCCACCCTCCATTCCCCCTCCCGCCCCCAAAAAAATGCTTCACCTGTGTGTCACTTAACCCCTCTCTTCAATGTCTTACCCTCTTTTGTGTTTATTATCCTCTCTTTTGAATGTCATACCGTTTGTGCCGACCTTATGGTAGCGCTGGCCCTAATTGCGCCCAATAACACACAGGACATTTCAGTGTTTGTTTGAGGCTTTGTGACCTTTCTGTCAGCTTGAACAAGTCAAACTAGATTCTTCTGGCCCCTCTCATTAACGAGATGCTTACACCAACAGAAATTCTGCTTATTTTGAAAATTTACTATTTTCTATAAACTCTAGAGACAATTCCAGGAGGTCAACTATTCATATCTCATGAAACCACATTTCTACCCAACATTCATACTGCTGCTGTCTAAAGGCACTTCTCAATGCTTCTTCTTAATTCTAAGCAACCTCAACTCTTGACCATGTCTGGATGTGTAATATATTGCTTTGTACACACATTATTCACGGTGTCTATATGCAATCCATAATATTGTTACAATATGAAATGCATCCTTATTCGAGTGTCTGTAGGACAACCATATTGTGCTCTGTGATGAGCTAATAGCTGAACAAACGTTTAGACCCCTGTTGACTTATCAATGTACAATGCCCACGGAGGTCACTGTACATCAAGAAAGGTACAAGGGTCACAAAATGTTTGTACTATTAGTAGGCCCTTGCATACTATGTTGAGTGCATTCATTTTCTATTGTTCTGATTTTGACACTGAGAATATTGGAAAAAGATTTATGTGCATTTTAGCAGCACTGGAGAAATGTTTTAAGACTTGGATTTTTTCTAGAGTCTGCAACAAGAAGGTGAATAACCTCTTTATCTTATCGATTGTCATGTTTAACTTTAAGTGCAATCTGCATTCTTTAAGAACAAACCTACCTATGGGTGGGAATAGAAGATCTTTTAGATAAAAAGAAGGTGGATAATAAAATACTGGAGAATGGAAGAGGAAAAAACTATTCCACAAAAATTAGTGAGAAAAAAAGGGTGATAGTATGTCGCAAGCCTAAGGCTGCCCAGGCTTCAGGGAGCCCCGTGAGGGGGAGCAGAAAACACCTATATATAAAACACATTGCATTTGAAAGCTGATTAAAAGCTGATGCATATTGAACTAAACTTTACTTTCCCGTTAAATCTGTTTGGCTACATATTGGTATCAGAAACATAATCCAGGTCTCAGATAACATAAAACAACATAAAATACACTCTTCCCTTTTCCATGAAAATGGTTAGAATGTTTGTTAATGAGTTACATATTTTGATTTCTAAGAGACAAAGTGTAATCTAAAATTTAGATTACACTTTGTCTCTTATAAATCAAAATGTAAGTGTACAAAGTTAAGAATGCTTGACAACAAATTTTTACTTAGGTTAATAGTTTACATGCTAAGCTATTAACCTACGTATGTGCAAATGTGCTACACGTTGCTGTGCATTCTTAACTTTCTTCACTTACAAGCCCCAATATAATAAAAGATGGATCATAGTTGTATGGCTCTATGCATATTGCTGACATTGGGCTTGGTGGTGTTATGTCTCAGTAGCTAGTGTGCACTTTTTTTTATCATTCTGATGTGTGGGATGTACTGTTTGAACTTGCTACATTCAACTATATCATTGTACCTTTTTTTTCTTCTAGAAATTTTTTGCATAAACAAGGATTGTCAAAAACATTAAAAAAATTGCCAATACATATATTGCTATAATATTCTATAAGATTACACTTTAGCACTCAAACAAGCTCTTTTGTAATACAGGGTGGGCCAAAATTCAAAGTAGGATTTGACAGGTAAATAACTTACTAGTTAGTAGTTAAAGGGACAAACCAGGCACCAAAACAGAATTGAAAGATTGGCCCAGATGAGAATCCCCCAAAAAATTATATATACAATCGTGGACAGATAAGGGGGTAACCCTAAAATAATAAATGAAAACAAAAGAAGAAGTAATCTGTCCCAAGTTAATCTAAGCAGCAGGTTTAGACGAAATACTTTATTAATAAGCCTAAAACGATCACACACACATATACTAAATCACTGATCACTACTGTCTCAATAATGGATAATCGAGACAGCAAGTGTGACCCCGTGATATAAACTAAATAGGAAGTATGTACAAACAAGGAAAGGAGTAACCAGAGGAAACCAGAGGAAATACAAATAAATCCCCAATTTGACGATGAAGTATACAGAAGTATGGTAACAAAAAAAGGGGGGAGGAGGGGGAAAGGTCCTAATCTGTGCCTTCAAGGGCATCTGTCTAGTTAAATACAAAGAGCTTTGCTAACTATGCTGAAGAACGGGTAAATGCAAGGATAATCCTGAAGGTAGAACCATATACACAAAAGAGCATGATAATGCCCTAAACTGTGCCTTCGTGGGCACCTATCTGTGATAGAGAGTAAGCTAACCTAAACTGCTAAACTGGTTCCAGCGAGAGAGGGTCCCAGGTGTAATGATCTTGAACGTGATAATTGAAATGCAAGATAGCAACCAAGTGTCTAAGACCAAGACGAACCTAATGACAGAAGCCCCAGGCACCAAAACAGCTTCATCTAAATGTTGAAAAAGGTACGTTTCTTTTCAAGCCAGTTTAGTGAATGGGAAGTCAGTGAATGACTAAGAGCTTAGCTGACTGGCGGCACTCGGCGCTTCCTAAATCCGCCAGGGGGGAGTGGACATCGTCGTTGCAGGTAACTTTGGAGTTAAACTTTTCGAAAACCCTTGAGGTAAGAGTGCCTCTGGGGGCCTCCTGGCAATACAACAACTTAATTTAGTTGTTGTTTTTGGTGCCTGGAGTGACCCTATAAATTGTTTTGTTGCAGGTTCATAATATATATTGGCAGAATCTTCATGGGTAATTTCATGAAGGAACAACAAATTAGCAAGTGAAAACAATCAACTAATCATGTCTGACAAAGCTCATTTTCATTTAAATGAAAATGTTGTTTCTGGGGTAAATAAAATCCACGGATAATTGCATCCTTCTAAATACACCGTCTGGTGCAAGGTGATCTCGCAAGATGTTATCGGGGAGAAATTCAAAGTGCTAGAGCCTCAAACATTAACTAATTATATGAACAATGCAATTGAATTAGCCTGACTTTGAGAGGAGGCAAATGGAGCTCATTTAAAAGATGTCATCTTCCGTACCTAGTCAAACAACTCTCCATACATTAAGTATTCATTGTATGTAATATCATTGAAATTTGTTCTTTAATGAAAAAGTTGTAAAAAAACAGATAACATTCGTATCTTGTAATACCTTTTTTATTGGACTAACAGAATTTTTTAATGACAAGCTTTCGGGAGAACCTCTACAATTAAAAAAGTTGTTAAGTCCTCAAACCCTACTCTAAATTTTGGCACTCCCTGCATCTTTTCAATTTTCCATTGTTTCACAGTACACAGACATATTACTTTAATCCTGTGTTTTACAATGTAAAGTATTGCTTAATGTGCACACCTTTTTGTCTACTATTCCCTGCTGGAAATAATACAACACAACACAGCACTGCCATTTGTGAATAGAAGATGGAATGCTCTAGCCAATCACAAAATTTTTGCTGCTGTTAATCAGTGCTTGATATCCCCAGAGTTAAAGGATCATGTTAACAACAGCCACCAGCTTTTCAGTCTGAACATGTTCCTTTATTTTAAGGAGGTCAGTTTCTGTGTGAAGAGTTCCTTTTGAAACAAGACAATACCCTAGAAGTAAAAACATAAAAAAAAAAAAAAGAAATGACACCCCTGCAAACACTTAAAATCCACAGCAGGTTTAATCAGCACAAAACAAAAAGTAACAAACGGGGGAAAGGTCCCACCAAACACCTAACACGTTTTGGAACTTCAGGTCCTTGGGCATGGGGCAGGAGCGAATACACTAGGAGTACCCTGGATATCTACAACTTGAAAAAACAACCCTTTACTTTTATACTTTGTTTTAAGTTACAATTTTGTAGACAGATAACTTGTTTGACTTGTATGGCAAGTCACTTGTATTGTTAAATGTATCCCTAATTAAGTGACAGGGAAAAGGAAGGACGTTGCAAATATGTGTTGAGACTGCTAATTTACCTGATAAAGGAGTAGTTTTAGATGGTGGCAATTTGATCTTTGGTCAACAGACAACTATGTTGCACAATGTATAAAATGGTAAGTTTAAATAGTATGGTCAATGTGTTAATACTAAGGAGAGATAGAAATGCTCTGAAGTGATAAGTATTCTCAGGAATTAGCCAGATGAATGTCATTTGTCAATTCTAGAAAGGCAATTTCCATTGAAACTTTTAGGCAAAATGCACATTGCCAATGGTGGATGTTATAAAAAGAGAAAAAGGTTAGAATGGGAGAGTAAACTAGGTGCTTAAAGGACCACTATAGTCATCCAGACCACTTCAGCTCAATGAAGTGGTCTGGGTGCCAGGTCCCCCAGGTTTTAACCCTTCAGATGTAAACATAGCAGTTTAGAGAAGCTGACGTCGGAGTGGGAGGAGAGGTCACCAGCGCCGAGGGAGCCCGGCGCTGGATTTAAGTAAGTAGCTGAAGGGGTTTTAGCCCCTTCAGCCAAGCGGAAGGGGGGCCCTGAGGGTGGGGGGGGACCTAAGGGTTTTATAGTGACTCGTTTTCCTGACACTATAGTAATCATTTAAAAAAAAAAGATGTTCTACAATATGTGAACAACAAATAAGGAAAGTACCATATAATAGTGTAGATTTAAAGGAACACAATAAATACCCATGTGCCTCACTTTATGTCCTTCTCCCTGCATCCCTCATACACTGCAACTAGACCCCCATTAGAACATGTATCCCACCAGGTGACTCACCTTCTATTAAAAACCTTTTAACACTAATCCTTAATTCCAGCTCCAAGGTCAGATATAAACTACCGCTTACCAGTTGTGCAATATCACTTGTATTGGGGATGTCATATAAGCTATCTGGGATGGAAAAAAAACTATGCGTAATATTGATCCAATTACCCTGTAACACTCTTATTGTGAGTGCAGTGTCATATAGAAATGGAGCCATAAATGTGCAGTATATTTATTCATCACCACCTCCAGATCACATACCATCGGCAGCTCCGGCCTTATAAGGGGACAATCTATCTGTCCTAAAAAAAAAAAAAAATTCACATATGATCAAAACTTCCTTAACAGATGTGTTACTTCTTCAATGGAAAAACTTATCTTCCTCAGACAGTACATTTTACCTATATAAGCTAGGATGCACATTGGGCAGTATTTCTTTTCTCAGATCCCACCAGGCGGCTCACGTCTTATGAGGATTAACAAGCTGTTACACTTTGTTGTGTAATGCTATATTCTCCTAGTTTGAAAATGAACCAATCACTACCAATAATCAAATTCCAAATAACATTTATTCTGTACAATTTTTGTAAGACATACATTTAAAAAAAAATAATAATTAGAATTTTCAGGCTGGACAAAAATGGTAAGTGGTGTCCCTCAGGGTTCTGTTTTGGGACCACTTCTATTTAACATATTTATAAATTATCTTGAAAAAGGCATTGAAAGCCATGTATCAGTGTTTGCAGATGACACAAAACTTTGTAAAGTAATAAAATGTGAGTAGGATATTGCTTTGCTGCAGAGGGATTTGGATAGATTGGGGGTCTGGGCACTAAAATGGCAGATGAAATTTAACGTAGAGAAATGCAAAGTTATGCACTTCGGGGTTAAGAATGCACAAGCAATTTGCACCCTAAATGGTCATGAACTAGGGATAACCACACACGAGAAGGATTTGGGAATTGTCATAGATAACAAATTAGGCAGCAATATGCAATGTCAATCTGCAGTTGCTAAGGCCAGTAAGGTTTTGTCATGTATAAATAGGGGCATAAATTCTCAGGATGAAAATATAATTTTGCCTCTTTATTTGCCTCTTTACCTTGAATATGCTGTGCAATTTTGGACGCCTGTTCTAAAGAAAGATATCATGGCACTAGAAAAAGTCCAGAGACGAGCTACAAAATTGATAAAAGGAATTTTAGTTATGAAGAAAGGTAAAAAAAATTAAATCTGTTTAATTTTGAAAAATGGCGCCTGAGAAGGGGATATGATAACATTATACAAATATATTCAGGGCCAGTACAAACCTTTATCTGGAAATCTTTTCATAAACAGGGCTATACATAAGACACAAGGTCACACATTTAGGCTGGAAGAAAGGAGATTTCATCTAAGGCAAAGAAAAGTTTTTTTTACAGTAAGAGCAATAAGGATATGGAATTCTCTGCCTGAAGAGGTGGTTTTGTCAGTCATTACAGATGTTTAAACTGCAATTTGATAAATACTTGCAAAAACATAACATACAGGGATATAATTTCTAATCAGTGGGGTAATAGGTGCTTGATCCAAGGAGACATCTGACTGCTATTTTGGGGTCAAGAAGGATTTTTTTTCCTAGTTTGTGGCAAAATTGGAAGCACTTCAGACTAGGTTTTTTGCCTTCTTTTGGATCAACAGCAAAAACATATGCGAGGAAGGCTGAACTTGATGGACGCAAGTCTCTTTTCAGCTATGTAACTATGTAACAGCATTAATCCCTTTAATTACATCACATTTTCTAGCCATCCAATGATTTAAAATGATCATCCTTGTAAAGCTGTCACTGAGAGGTAATCACAAACCATGGGGGGGAGGGGTAAGGAAGGAAGGGACTCAAGTCCTAGTACAAAGTAGGTATTGCACAATTGCCACTCTGTGCATCTTCTTCTAATTCTAGAAAGGACATTTACAGATCGAAAGGAACTTTGATTCAGGATATGATCAGTAAATGATGCAATGTATATGAGCTAACTCTTCACATGTAAATGAAGATTGAAAGAGGTCAAGTGGCAAGTAGCAGAAGAATAATTAGTGTAACAATTCTTAGATTTGAAGGTATGCATATAAAAAAAAAATGTTGAAATAGTGACTTTGAAATATTGAACACTCCGTGAGCAATGATGAAATGGAACTGTAGTAGACCAAGCGCAGAACCAGTGAGCCACATTTTCAATACTGCTGCTAGGACTAAAGTTAGGTTATGTCTAGGGCACATTTGATGTTTAGGTTTGTGGGCATTTAGGTAGGGTTACCATATCCACCATGTTTTCAGGGACACATATCACATATACATTTTGATGCACAGCACATGAAAAGAGTTGCCCTGTAGTATGTAGAATTCAGAAGATTTTTTTTTCAATAAGATTAAGTAATTAGGCAATGAAGAATCCTGCAGAATATGCATTATATATGCATAATATATATATTTTTCATGTGTTTTCATAAATATAACAAAATTATATGTGTCCCTGAAAACATGTTGGGTATGATAACTTTACTAATAGGGTCAGGAGGGCTGAGATCAACATATGTTTGTTTTTAATATTGGAGTGTTTCTTTAAGTAGTTGTTCGGGAATGTAAAAACATATTTTTTTTTTAAATCACATTTATTTGTTAGCACACTGTTTATCAGTTAGTATCAGGATTTTTCCTGACTTCATTCATTAAATATATCTCCTGTAGTATATAAACCATTATTCCTGTACAGATTTTCACTATATATATCTCTCCTAGTACAAACTTTTCAAGTATGTTCATAAAGTAACATTTTGCATTCTCGGCCTTGTTCAATCTCAGCAGTCTGTCTCTTCGACATAAGCAACATATAACCCAGAGCTCCGAAGTACAAACGTTCTGAATTATCTGAAGGTCTGATCAGTTCCAGATTCCAGGTGATATAAATTTCCATTCCAGAAACGTGATCTACAGCATTACATTTCATTCATTTGATAGGTAACTGCTGAACATCCACTCACAATCAGTAGCACACGTTTAAACGAATATCTGTACAAATTATCAAGAACAGATGTTGGAGTACTTTTAGATCCTAAATGAAAGTGGTTTATTGAAATCAAGAGAGGAGAGTATAAAAAGACCATCATAATAGTAATAACAAAAAAACTAAGGCCATTGGTTTCTTTCCTCTAAGCCAACGTGCAGAAACTACACTGAGATAAAATACAATACAAAATCTAAATAACAGTACTCACTATGCAGCATAAAGCCCCCACTGTTGCTCAGGCAGTGCATATAGATCCACAGAACAAAATTTAAAATAATAGAGGCTGCACAAATAGTTGCTGTGTTCACAAAACAGAATCCGACTACCATTTATTTGAAGGACAAACAACAAACATTTCGAGGTAACCCCTTTGTCAATGCATCATGTCCCATGTAGCCTATGTCAAAAATACATTACTTAAATTGAATTACATTGAAACCATAAAACATATACAGTGGAACCTCGGAACTCGATCTTAATCTGTTCCAGAAGGCTGTTTGAGTTCCGATTTGTTCTAGAACCGAATCAACATTTCCCATAATAATTAATTGTAACATACTCACGGATCCACGGGGGAGCAGATCTGCACAGAGAGTCCGGGGAGCAGCTCTGCACAGAAGTCCAGACAGCAGCTCCGAGCCTGTAGAGAAAGCCTACAACTCACTTAAGTAAGGAATGGGGGGAAAGGCTGCAGGGAGACCTGGGGACACAGACACTAGGGGACACTGAGACACTAGGGGGCACTGGGAGACCTGGGGACACTGAGACACTAGGAGACATGGGGACACTGTAACATATGGAGACACTAGGGGACACTGAGACACTAGGGGACACTGTGAGACCTGAGTACACTGATACACTAGGGGAAACTGTGAGACATGGGGATGGTGAGAAACTTGGGGACACTGGGAGACATAGGGACACTGAGACACTAGGGGGAACTGGGAGACATGTGAACACTGAGACACTAGGGGAAACTGTGAGACATGGGGACAATGAGAGAATTGGGGACACTGGGGAACATGGGGACCCTGAGACACTAGGGACACAGTGGCCCCATGTCTCCCAGACAGTGTCCCCATGTCTCCCAGTTTCCCTGGTGTCTCTCAGTGTCCCTACGCTCCCAGAGCCCCCGAGTCTCTGTGTCCCCATGTATTTGTGTCCCCAAGTGTCTCTGTGTCCCCATGTCTCCCCAAGTGTCTCAGTTTCCCTAGGTCTCCCAGTGTCCCCATGTCTCACAGTGTCCCTAGTGACATGGAGACACTGGGAGACATGGGGACACTGAGAGACATGGGGACACTGGGGGACTTTGAGACCTGGTAGACATGGGGCACTCCCTGTGTACTCATGTCTCCCAGCCAGTGTCCCTAGTATCTCAGTGTCCCCATGTCTCCCAGTGTCCGTAGTGTGCCAGTGTCCCTAGTGTCTCAGTGTTTCCTAGTCTCCCAGTGTCCCTAGTATAAAAGAAAAAAGTCTCAGGCACTTACTGCAATTTAAGCAGGTTTATTGGACTCTGCAACGTTTCGACCTGTACTCAGGTCTTTGTCAAGTCTCCAGTGTCCCCTATGTATCACAGTGTCTCAGTGCCCCATGTCTCACCATGTCCCCTCGTGTCTCAAAGTCACCCAGTGTCCCCATGTCTCCCCCAGTGTTCCCTAGTATCTCAGTGTCCCCATGTCTCCCAGTTTCTCTCAGTGTCCCCTAGTGTCCTAGTGACATGGGGACACTGGGAGACATGGGGACACAGACATTAAGGGGCAATGAGAGACATGGGGACACAGACATGCCCCCTTTTTGGGTATGTTCGTCCATTTTGGCACTTCTAGTTACGTGATTTGGGTCAGTGGCCCACCCTTTTACCCCGACCACTGACTTCCTGCTTCACTGGACACCGCTGTTAGGGGTTATGGTTTTATTTGAAAGATGAAAGCATGAGATTAGCATAGGATATGTGTTTTCTCATAGCTGCATCCTATTAGTTTCCATCCAGCACCATCTCCATCAGATACATGACACTTGGGAGATAGGACTGTTGTAGTGTTTCTGGTCGATAAGAATTTGTAATTAGGCCCATCATAATTGTCAGCATCAGGCCCACTGGGTTCTTAATGTGGCCCTGGGTTGATTGGGTTGAGAGATGGAAAAGAGAGATTGACGTAGCGTATGTATAGGCTTATAATGCATTTTACAAGTGTTCCTGCAGCACGAACACCAAGATACAAGACACTGACCGTTTTAGTTATTTCACTCTGTAAGATTCTGTAATTCAACCAATCATTCTTGCTAGTCCCCTGACCAATAGACTCTTTTAATCCAGCTCTGAAGGGGGAGGGGGTAGATATGTGGAGTGACTCTTTGTAGAACATTCTGACAAGTGGTTTAAAAGTGGTTTATAATGAACACTCCAAACAACATAACCACTACAGTGTGCTGTAGCATTTTGACTGGCAGGCAACAGAAATTACAGAACGTAAAATTTAATAAGAGAAAAAAAAATACACTAGTAGAGTTTGAGTTTCCAGGAGCTAGAACAGAGAGAGTAGGTATTGGAATAAAACTGGAACTGGATATGACATTAAATAATACAATATTAAAATTAAGAATATAAAATTGCACTGTCTGCTATGATAAGTATAAAGCAGAAATGAATATGACCATAAATGGTAAAATAGATAGATACACACAAATGGATGCTGTCTGATGTTATGGGTGCTCAGACATTTATTAAAAAGTCCAATAAATAGATCCAAAATAGTGGAGATACTGCAACATATATTAGACAAGTCCAGAAAATCAGTCCAAAATTTCACTTTAAATCAGAATAGTCTCAAATCCTCAAACATAGAAACAGAACTTATAGCATAAGTAGTCTAGACCCTGCTTGTAAAGACAACGTAGGGTTAATAGTACTTATGGCTTAATCTACTTTTGTGAACAAAAGATAGAGTAGCAGTCCAGAGAAATAAACCAGAGCAAGCAAGTATAAGGAACTAATTGCTCAGTATATGATAAGTGATGATATCACAATCCTTTAAAAATAGGTCACTTGAAGAAAGAGTTACTTAGTAAAACAATTTATTGAAATCTTAAAAATTAATAAACATTTGAAATATATAAAAAATATTGGTGAAAATCTGAGGTAGGTAAACAGTCTTTTAAGTATCAAGTGGAATAAGCAATAAAACCTGCTGTCCAGACCAGGATGGATGTGGATTGTGCTTGGAGTTTGTTGTCTCTGTATCCAGGTAGCCAGCGAGGAGGGCTTGTGAGTTCTTGTATGCTCCACCTCCGACCTCACATCAGGAGTGAGCTGTAGTCTCATTGAAAGGTACAGATGCTGGGGTTAAAGTGGAATTATTGGACTGATTTTCTGGACTTGTCTAATATATGTTGCGGTATCTCCACTATTTTGGATCTATTTATGGGACTTTTTAATATATGTCTGAGCACCCATAACATCAGACAGCATCCATTTGTGTGTATCTATCTATTTTACCATTTATGGTCATATTCATTTCTGCTTTATACTTATCATAGCAGATAGTGCAATTTTATATTTTTAATTTTGTTATTGTATTATTTAAAGTCATATTCATTTCCAGTTTTATTCCAATACCTACTCTCTCTGTTCTAGCTCCTGGAAACACTCTACTAGTGTATTTTTTTCTCTATACCTATAGGATCAGGTGAAATCCTTATTTTCCAGTTTCTGAGCTAAAACACTCTCTATTCTTATTCCCTCTACTCCCTCTGCTGTACTCACTTTTGTGAATACCAGAACATTGTACGCGTAAAATTTAATAAGTCTTAGTCAGACACAATTTGTTTGGTGTTATTTATTGACAAAGATTATAGGGATGATGAACCCAATGTTGAATTTGTCTGTCTGAGACCCCAGATACCTATCGAACTGAAACAATTACTGCATCAGATGCACTACTAATAAAGGCAAATGTAAATGTTCATTATATGTGCACATTATGAACACATGCTATTAGGCTGCTGCTTCGTGTATTAGTTAAACCTTTTTTAGATCATTCAGGACACATTGGGATTTGTACCTTCCTGCATTCTGTGTGTCCAATATATTTACAGCCACTTACAACGTTTTAAGTGTTGTTACAGAGAACTTAATTAAAAGGGATACTGCCATTAGAAAATATATCATAATAAACATGTATTATTATGATATATGTTTTGACATAAAAGCTCTCCCGTTTGAAACTTCCCCATAATCAATCAGTGTAATTGTGGGAGATCCATCAAGCTATCATAAATTGTAAAAAGTTGTTATTCCATTGGTTTCTGGGAAATTATCTTTACCAGTAAGAGGTTCCCATGGTGATGCCTCACTGTTAAAACTATGTATCACTTTTCAGAATAATGCAGGGTTTTGATAACGTTTTATTTTGTATCTTAATCTTTATTATCATTATTGTCATTGTTTTCTTCAGCTTGTTTTACTGGTTGTGTTAGGTTTGTATCCTCCGTAGAGAAGTACTGAATCCAAAATTTCACTGTTAGAACTAAGCAATAAAACCTCTCAGCAACACCAAACATAAACAATAATTTAAAAAAGTCTTCAATGAGAAACCATCTCTAGATCATGTCTAATTGACAGTGACTAAAGGCATTCTGCTGACATATACACAGTAACTTAAATTATAAAAACAATATCGCTGCTTTCCACTTATCACTAAACATAAGAGAAAATAGAGTATAAACATAAACCCCAGCTCCTGTTAGCTGTCACAGTCCTGCATTAGATACTCAAATGAACCTCCTGTGTCTGTGTAGGTGTGCCTCTTATAAGCCCCACTAACTGCTACAGCAGGTAATAACTAGACATGTGCAATTCGGTTCGGTCTGAATGGAAATTCAGACGAATTTCAGACATTCGGATGCTTCTGAATGGCCGGAGTGCCAAGTTTCGGAAGTGCCGAACCGAACCGCCAAGGTGCCAAGTGCTTCAGACTTCTGAAAAGTGGCAAAACAGATAAGGGTAGGGTTAGGAATAGTGTTAGCGGTAGGGTTAGGGCAGGGTTAGGAATAGGTTTAGGCGTAAGGTTAGAGGTAGGGTTAGAGTTGGGTAAGGGGTAGGTTTAGGGTTGGGTTAGTAGTAGGGTTAGGGTACCTCTACCCCTAACTCTACTCCTAACCCCACCCTACCCCTAACCCTACTCTTAACCCTAACACTAATCCAAACCCAACCCTAATCCTAAACCTAACCTTACTCCTAACCCAACACTAATCCTAACCCTACTTCTAACCCAACACTAACCCTATGCCTAACCCAAACATAACCCTAACCCTACTCCTAACCCTACCCCTACTCTTAACACTAGCCGTAATCCTAACCCAACCCTAACCCTACTCCTAACTCTACCCTAACCATAACAATAACCCTACTCCTAACCCCACCCTACACTAACCCTCCTGCTAACCCAACCCTAACCCTACTCCTAACCCGACCCAAACCCTACTCCTAACCCTAATTCTACCCTACTTCTAATCCTAACCTTAATCCAAACCCAACCCTAATCCTAAACCTAACCTTCCTCCTAACCGAACCCTAATCCTAACCCAACCCTAATCCTAACCCTAATCCTAAACCCAACCCTAATCCTAAACCCAACCCTAATCCTAAACCCAACCCTACTTCTAACCCAACTCCTAACCCTACGCCTAACCCAACTCCTAACCCTACCCTAATCTTAACCCTAACCGTACTCCCAACCCAACCCTAACCCTACTCCTAACCCTACTCCTAACCCAACCCTAACTCTACTCCTAACCCTACTCCTAACCCTAATCCTAACCCAACCCTACTCCTAACCCTACGCCTAACCCAACCCTAACCCTACTCCTAACCCAAACCTAACTCTACTCCTAACCCAACCCTAACCCTACACTTACCCTAAGTGCCAAATTGCCGAATTTTGGAAGTGCAGAACCGAATTGAATTGCCGAAGTCCAGAATTGCAGAAATGACGAATTTCGGAATGCCAAACCGAACTGAATTTTTTGCCCATGCACATCCCTAGCAATAACTATATCTACACTGCAACAGTGGGCTGCAAATGGACCGTTTCCTCAGGGAACCTCAATATACACACCATAACACTGCCTCAGAGTTATTATACCGGTATGTAGCCCTTGCTGTATGTGTCCTTTAAACATGTCAATAACTGCTACTACGCAGAGACATGTATTATTCTAATATTAGAACGCACTTTTGTTTCATTGACATTTTTATTATGTGCACATTATGCTTATCATAATTTATAAACATTCAAGTAAACAGAGTCCAGGTGGTTAGTTCCAAGAGAAATCGATTAGAAATTATTCATTGTGCTCTTTATAGAAAGTGTCCAGGAAATAATTATGTACATAGTTACATAGCTGAAAAGACACTTGAGTCCATCAAGTTCAGCCTTCCTCACATATGTTTTTGCTGTTGATCCAAAAGAAGGCAGGTTGTAGGTTTGTTTTTGGAATATATATATATATATATATATATATATATATATATACACATATACATACACACACATATACAATGATTTATGGCAAAGGCAGAATTACAGTGGAACCTTCTGTGATCCTTGGTTGCAGATAGCACGGTCCTCTAGGGTAAAGGTAACTTAAAAGTAACTTAATTCCAGGTACTTTATTGTTGAGCTTCACCACAGAGACAGCAGTAAATGAAAACATAAATATAACACAAATCCCTATAAACAAAAACCTAGCTCGTCTGAGCACTAACTAACATCAGATTCCCTATCTCTCAGGGGTTAAACTATAACAAAATAATATTGGTTTCACCAACCTGTCTTTGTCAGCTCTCAGCACTCCAGTGTTTAGTCAGCCTGCTGCTTCTAGCTCTTCAAGAGAGAAAACAAACATTCTCCCCTTACCTGGGTTTATTCCCACTGCTGCAGCTGATTACCTGCAGCTGAGCAATGGGCTGGAGACAGTCCAAAAACCCTGGCCTGGATCTATGTCTCCCAAGAAAACCACTAAACTGCGGAGTGGAGCACTGGCCCACACTGCTCTCTAAATGCTCCACCTCAGGGGCCCATAACTAAATATTAATTTTGGTTATATACACACAGAAACACACACTCCCCCTTTGGTTAAAAATCGTATGCCTCTCTGAACAATTCAGTCAAAATATAAACTCCCTCACAGACCACCCCATCACACTTGGAACTCGAATGGTCCCGTTTTTGAGCAATTCGGAAGTCGAATAAAAATTTTGAGTAAAAAATGTCTCTGTACGCAAACGATCTTCAGTACCCGAACATACAACAAAGAGCCAAATGTCTTGATACGCAAACAGTCTTTGGTACCTGAACATGCAACAAAGAGCCATGTCTCATTCTCAAGTCAGACAATTATTATAAATAACTGTAATAATGGCCAACGGTAAATTTTTAGCAACTTGAAAGGCAGGAACCACTCAAATGAATGTAAGGTGCTTATTATTAGAGTGATCTCTGCATTTGTAATGCATACATATAAATGTAAAATGCTGTAATTTTGGGGGTCTGGAATGGATTAATTAATTTTACATTACTTCTTATGGGAAATGTTGATTCGGTTCTCGAACACTTTGGGACTCGAACATCTTTCAGGAACGGATTAAGTTTGAGTTCAGAGGTTCCACTGTATATTTAAATATATTTAATTAAATACAACTGAATAGATCTAAATATGTAGATAAGTATGGACTATGTACAGTCTATTCATATTAGAGAAAACACTAATTTGCTTCCTATTTGAATGCACCTGCTTCCTTCTCCCATGCTTCTCAAATACTTCAGACCAGACACGCAGGCATGAGCAGATGCCCATGAAGGGAACAGAAAAAATTGGTTATTTCCCTGTGAGGAGCCTGAAAGGGGGAAACGAGGAGGGCTTACATTCCCTTGCAGTCATAAGAATTGCAACTTTTACAAAGCTGGAGTTAGTGTCTAACTGAGCAATCATTATACTGCATTGAGGGAGCATTTACTTTAAAACATAGGTTTACCATACCTATCATGGATGCTTGTTGTTTAGGAAACTTCCTTAGTTGGAATGAACGTTTCATGCCATTAGCAAAGCAGCCACAGCCTATTTTGCTTACTCACTTTTCACATCTTCCTAGGCAAGAGGATGGGTGTATATTTTGAGCAGAAATGTGCAAAAAGCCTGCTTACGACTATGGAAGTCTTCAGGTCTCTGGTAATGTCTGTGAAAGTGTTATACCGTCTTACAAATAATGGGCATCTTGATTTTGGCATGTTCATGTTAGATTGCTTTAGCATTCTTATCCCTGTTAGCAATATCATGTTTTGGTTGGGGTTGCACACACTGGCCCAGGAGGGAGTGGAGATATTACAGAGACCAACAAATAAGAAGAAGGTCAGCCACCTCTCACAGCCAACGACTCCATCCAGTCCAGTATTCTGCTACAAGGTGCAGGACATGAAGAGGAAGTAGAAAAACATAATTGCCCCAGTCGTCCTGTAAAAGGAACTTCTACTCACTTAGGAATACCTTCAACAATGTTCCCCAAATACCTATGCTGCTCATGCTGACAGCAGCTACACTACTCCTAACTTACTAATAGCTCTGTTGATAGTTTTGAGAATAGGGTAAAATGGACTGTGCAGAGAAAGCTGTAAAGGACGCCATATAATGCATTGGATTGGTATAGAGAAGCAAAGGCAAAATGGGAAAACTGAATTGAATTTGTTAATAGGGGACAATAGCTAGATTCACATATACATTGTATTTAGTAAATAAGGATATCGTACCTGAATTTTGTGATTCACCTACAATTTCTCTATTAATTTACATCTGTGACTGGCCGTCCAATAAATCAAAGTATTTATATGGACTAGTGCAGAAGGCTGATTTTTTGTCTACAGCATCAGATTAAAATCCAGGTTCTACCCCTGTCAGTTAAAGTGCAATGTACAGTATTGGTTTTGGCCAATGTAAGCAGTCGAAACGTTTATGAATTTTACCTGGGGTCCACCAATCCTTACTCCCTGTGTCTCTGCAGCTGGAAGCTATCTGTCTGAGCTAAGCCTGGCACTATGGCTGAGCTAAGCTTGGAACTGTGGCTGAGCTAAGCCTGGCACTGTAGGGCTTAGCTCACTGGCTGAAATTGATCGCCTGATTCCTTAATCAATGAGAAGGCCCTGCAGGGCTTATCTCAGGAAAACTAACAAAATCTCCTAGCAGGATATTTTGGCTTTCCAGGGCAGAAGGGAAGAGATGGGTAACTGCTCCTGACAAAATCCAGGTATAAGTCAAACCATTCTAAAATGGTTACGTGGCATGTTGCTTCAAGAGGAGGAAGACAAGCCTATACGAGGCATATGATTACAAAAAAAAAAACTAGTCTGTCATTTTCAACTCTAATATGAAAATTGTAGAGTCTCAATTTTGTATAAATCATATGAATCCTTGTAACAATCATAGTTTCGCTCAAAAAAAAAAGCATAGTTTCCCAGTACACAGAGTTGCTACCTATTCACATTGCAAATTACAAATTAAACTAGATTTATTAAATCACTTAAGTTTTTACACATTTGCAAGTGATCAGCAACTTCAGTACATTATTCTCAAACAAAGAAGCAAGATTTAATGTTGTTAATTAATATATGTTGCTGTCTGCAAACTAAACTGCCGGTGGCATGTTAAAAGTGGAACAGCTACTTTTTTAACCCCTTAATGACGATTGACGGACCAGGTCTGTCATGCCAGGGAAGCACTTAACGCTGGATGACGGACCGGGTCTGTCATGTGTTAAAGTTAACCCCAGATTGCGGCAATCGCAGGGTTAACAATCCTTCGGTCTGCCTCTGTATTCGAGGCAGACCGGGAGCACCCGATCGCGCTGCCCCTGCAGCAGTGATCGCTCTGACAGGCTGTCAGAGCAAGCACATGTGCTGCAAGGACTTCTGGTCCGCCTCCCTACTCTTCCCGCGTTCTGTGTGAAGTGCAGGGAGATGGATCACTGCTGATGTTCTCCCTGTGTAAAAAAATTGTTATTTTAAAATCCCACTCCCTTTACCCATTTAAAATAAAAATTAACCCCTTTCCTGCCAATTGATCACTGGCTACAGTGATCAATTGGCAGGGACTACATTTTACTGTGATCTGATTATTTTTTTAACCCCTGAGGGTCAACTTTTATTTTTTGTAACCCTCAGGGGTTACATTTATTTTGTTAATTCATTTAAATATATTTAACTTACATATTTAGCTAGCTGGGGTGGGTGGAGGTTAGTGGGGAATTTTGGAATTTGGTGTTAGGCTAGCTAGGGGTTAACGTTAAAAAAGTTTTAATAACGTTTAAAAAAAAAAAACACCCCTTTATCCAGTATTAATAAAAATTAACCCCTTCCCTGCCAGTTGATCACTAACTACGGTGCTCAAAATACATATCACAGTATTATATATTTTTTTAACCCCTTAGGGTTAACTTTTTTTTTAACCCTTCAGGGGTTCCATTTATTTAGTGGGAGTTATGGGAAATTGGGGAATTTACTGTTAGTGCTGCTTTCTGCTAGTTAGGGGTTACCAGTAAAAAAAAAGTTTATAAAAATGTTAAATGTGTAAAAAAGTTTTAAGAAAGTTTAAAAAATGTAATAAGCAAAAAAAGTTTAAAAACTAGTTTTAAAAAGTAAAACAAGTTTAAAAAAGTAAAAAAATACATTTAAAAATGCTCATTACTACTACACCTGGAACAAACCAGAGAAAAAATGATCCCCCGCTAAAGTTCAAAATATGCCTTTTGAATTACCCCAGGGTGTATTCTTTAATAAATAGTATGTGTTTGTGGGGAAGTTTGAATAACCAACCAGCTAAACTACTCAAAACTTGAACATGGACACAGAATAAAACTTCAAAGTTAGAAAAAAAATTTAATGACTGTCTCAAATGTGCTCCTTCAATGTCCACACATACCTGGCAAAGGTACATATGTGGGTATTGCTATACTCAGACGACATAGCTGAGAAACATATGAAGTATTATACAGTTGTAGCACGCATAAGGTTTGCAAAATATACTGTGCAAACTCATTTTGTGTGTCAAAAAGGCAGAAAAAACGCTTATTACCACTACACTTGGTACAAACTAGCGGAAAAATGATCCCACGCTAAGGTTCAAAATATGCCTTTTGAAATACCCTGGAATGTCTTCTTTAAGAAATGGTATGCCTTCAAGGGGTAGTTGGATTATATAACAAGCTAAAATACTCTAAAATGGGACACAGCGTAAAAATTCAAAGTTTGGAAAAAAAATATGATTGTGTCTCAAATGTGTCCCTTCAATGTCCACATATACCTAGCAAAGGTACATATGGGGGTATTGCTGTACTCAGACGACATAGCTCAGAAACATATGAAGTATAATATTATACAGTTTTAGCATGTGTAAGGTTTGCAAAATATACTGTGCAAACTCACTTTGTGTGTCAAAAAGGCAACCATCTAAACTACTCCAAAATGGAACATGGACACAGCGTAAAACTTCAAAGTTAGAAAAAAAACTGAATGGCTGCATCTCAAATGTGCCCTTTCAACATCCACATATTACATAGTTACATAGCTGAAAAGAGACTTGCGTCCATCAAGTTCAGCCTTCCTCAGAAATGTTGTTGCTGTTGATCCAAAAGAAGGCAAAAAACCTGGTCTGAAGCACTTCCAATTTTGCCACAAACTAGGAAAAAATTCCTTCTTGACCACAAAATAGCAGTCAGATGTCTTCTTGGATCAATCAGCTATTACCCACTAATTAGAAATTATATCCCTGTATGTTATGTTTTTGTAAGTATTTATCCAATTTCAGTTTAAACATCTGTATGGACTCTGACAAAACCACCTCTTCAGGCAGAGAATTCCATATCCTTATTGTTCTTACTGTAAAAAAACCTTTTCTTTGCCTTAGATGAAATCTCCTAAAAATACCTGGCAAAGGTACATACGGGGGTATTGCTGTACTCAGACGACTTAGCTGAGCAACATATGTAGTATTATACAGTCGTAGCACACATAAGGTTTGCAAAATATACTGTGCAAACTCACTTTGTGTGTCAAAAAGGCAGAAAAAATGCTTATTACCACTACACTTGATACAAGTTAGCGGAAAAATGATCCCACTCTAAGGTTCAAAATATGCTGTTTGAAATACCCTGGATGTCTTCTTTAAGAAATGGTATGGCTTTATGGGGTATTTGGATTATATAGCCTGGTAAAATACTCTAAAATGGGACATAGACACGGCTGTGTCCCAAATGTGCCCCTCTGATGTCCACATATACTTGGCAAAGGGATATACGGGGGTATTGCTGTACTCAGCCGACATAGCTGTGCAACATATGAAGTATTATACAGTCGTAGCACACATATGATTTGCAAAATATACTGTGCAAACTCACTTTGTGTGTCAAAAAGGCAGAAAAAACGCTTATTATCACTACACTTGGTACAAGCTAGTGGAAAAATGATCCCACGCTAAGGTTCAAAATATGCCTTTTGAAATACCCTGGGATGTCTTCTTTAAGAAATGGTATGCCTTTATGGTGTAGCTGGAATATAAAGCCTGCTCACGTGATCCAAAGTGGGACACAAACTCATCAAAACCTCCATGAAAATTCACACTTAAAAACCTGAACTTGTCACGTCTCTTTTACAGCACTGTAACTTCACAAAATAGTGTCTAGGTCATACATTGGGCATATTGTTTTACTCAGATGTAACTTAGCATAATGAGTTGTTTTTTTAAGACAGTGGTACATATCAAGTGTAAGAAATACTCTGCTATAATACCTTAAAATGAGACATAGGCCCGTCAAATCCATCTACGAAAATTCTAACTATAGAAACTGAAATAGCCTTGTCTGTTATATAACATTGTAGCTTTACAGTATACTGAAAAGGCATAGAATGGGGTTATCGTTATACTCAGCAAATGTAGCTGAACACAATATGGGGTTCTGTGCAGGAATAGCAAACACCAGCTTTACGAAATACACATTACAAAAACCTTGTTGTGTATATGCCAAAATAAAGAAGAAACACAATTTTACTCCAATATTTAGCAGACATTGGCGATGAAATGGCTACGTAAAAGGGTCAAACTAGCCTCTGATGTCTACTTTATATAAATATATACTTTTGTGTGGCAATTTTCTTTTCATACCAACTTCTAAAATTGTTGCAAATTGAAATTTTATTTTAGTCCTTGTATTTTGTGACCTGTAACTTTTAAAATAAGCTGAAATCCTATACATATTATGTACTCTATAAATCAAGACACATAAATGAATTTATTTTGAACTACTTTTTCTAAGCTGGACATATTATGCACACGTTATTATTACCAAAACTGTGAAAACATTTTATTTATTTATTTTTATAATTAATAAGAGTGTATCTATGTATATGTGACATCAAATTAAGGCCCTGTTTGCCCTCTAAAAAAATTGAATATAATCTTTGTTGGTGCAATAAATGACAGTGATGCAAGTAGTGTTTGAACACAAACCGCAAAAAATGCAAAAATGGCTTGTGTCCTTAAGGGTAAGACAAGCTTCTGAAGCTGTGTCCTTAAGGACTTAAACGAGTAATCCTGTTAGGTAAGGTTGCATGAATTTGTAGGAAACAAAAATAAGAGCATTAACAACAATAACCAATAGAGGGAACCAGAGAATCTTCTATGCAGGTGATACATGGGAAAGTGTTCAAAAAATATATATTGCATCCTACACAACCTAAGCATTAATTATTGTGGTTTTTGTTAGATGTGGCTCTCCATTGATATAGGCAGTCGCACATAAACAATGAGATAGCTACCTCATGTCAATCAATAACATAAGGGGGTTGAAGAAATGTTCTATTTATTTCTGCCCTCCTTTTCCCACATTCAAAAGTTATGTGTAGCAACTGAAAATAGTCAAATAAACACTGTAGCATTAGGAATACAAAATTGTATTCTAAACACTATAATGCCCTAGTCCATTATAGTGTTTTGCACTACAAAACACGTAAAACAAGTCTATTCACATTTTCAAGCGCTGAGATTCTCTGGACCCAGGTGACAACTCCACTTCTCCTGACATCATTGCAGAAGCAGCTATTCCTCATCCAATCCTGGTCCAATTCAATGCTTCTCATAGAGGAGCTGTAATGTCAAGTGACCTGTTTTTACTTCCGGGGGAGGGGCAACGGGGCAATTACCCCCCACCCTCCCAAGATTACAAGGCAGGCCGAGGCTCTCCCCTGTCAGCTAATGCAGGGCTGGCACCGTCCAAGCTCCAGCCCTGCAATGTGCCTTCAAGGACCGGAGGGGAGATCAGAGATCTCCCTCCCCGGTCCGCAGGCACGGTGCTGGCAGCCAGCAGCGGAGTGAGGGAAAGAGCTCAGCCTGCAGCTCCTCCGGGTCTTTCTCTCGCAAACACAGAGCATTGCCACGGTTACCACGGTAATGCTCTGGATCTCGCGAGAGTGAACGCTAGCCCTGGAGCTGCAGGCTAGAGTTCACTCTCACCATTGCGACCACCAGGGATTCCCCACGGACCACCATTGATCGAGAAATGTCCCCCCTCCACCCCCAGTAAAGGTAAGAAGGGGGGGTTACATAATGTATATTTATTTTATTAAATAAATAAAAAACATTATTAAAAGCCTCCCTACCCTCCTTCCCCCCCATACACACAAACTGCCCCACAAGCATACACTGCTCCCCCATACACACACACTGCCCCACAAACACACAATGCCCCCCATACACTGGTCCAGGCAATCGGGGTAGTAACAAAAATAGCAGCTTTATTGGGGCAAGAGCAGTTGCTCCTCTTGTCCCAGTAAGCTGCTATTTGTGTTACTACCCTGAGTGGCTGGACCATAATTTGTTCTACACAGTTTATATAAAAAACTAGCAATACTTTAACAATTCATAAGTTGCTATGCACAAAAAAACTCCCCAAAACTCAAAAATAATGTTTAACTTTTTGAATGCCATAATATTGTACTGTGCTAGGATCTCTGACAAGCTACGATTGTAATATTTTCCTTTCATATTGCCCACATGTTCTCCTAGTCTCACATAGGACAAACCTAAAGAATGCCAAAAGTAAAAACATGTGTGCAACATAGGAAGAAAATTTGACAACCATACTTTGCCAGGTGATTTTGCAAAATGACATAATGGAGATCTTAGCACACTACAATATTGTGGCATCCAAAAAGTTAAAGCAGTACTGAAACCGTCTGGGGACTTTACATAATTTGCAAAGACCCCCAACAATATCATCATCACTGGGGGTCCAGTGGCTGGGGAGGGGCAGCATAGGTGAGTTCTACTTCCTTGAATCTGTCCCTCGTAGGCACCATCAACCTGTCCCTCACGTCACTGCTGTACGTCACTGATGTACTCTTGCATGTGCAAGTTTGAGAAGGGAGTAAGGGGATGTGTTGGTCTAATTATGTTACAAGCAGGATCAGTTCCACCAAAGAGGGTGGCATGCCTAGTCTACCAAACTCATCTTTCAATAGTTCAGATAGCCCGAGACGATATTATTCTGTGAGACCAATCTCATTGTACTCTGTATCTGGGGCCACCTCTCTGAAGTCTGCTCTACAGATTTTTTCTCTAGTTGCAGGAGCCACATGATGTGTGCAGTAGATGCTCTTAAGGGATCATCATATAGAATTTACATAGCAGAAATTAAGGTTTCCTTTGAAGCCGGCTGAGGACTGTTGGTATGAAGTAGTTGCTGAGCCCATGTTTGAGATTGTCATGATAGTAAGGTGATCACAGTACCTTAACGTAATCATTCAGGTAGGTTCGTGGTTTCAAGGCAAGCATAAGTTCACAGGCAGTGATGAATGTTTTTAGATCAGAAACAAGAACCGCTAGATGCCCTGACCAATAATTTAACAAGGATTAAAACTTAGCTTTTATTAAATAACTTAAAAGACGCTTTTTAACCCCTTAAGGGCACAACTTCTGGAATAAAAGGGAATCATGATGGAATATTTCCGTCATGTGTCCTTAAGGGGTTAATAATCAAAAGAATTCCAATTGGTAAGTATAAACTTAGGTAGTGTAGTTAATAGACCAAATATAAGTGATATTAAACGCAGGAATACTGCAGCTTCTACACACAATATTATATTTTGGAAGCCTTTTTCCTGATCTACCGACTATATCTTACATATGGCATCAGTGTATATACTTTATTTTCATTTCTTAAACTATGTTTTTCTAAAATAAATTTTCTTTTGTTTTTTTGAGGGGATTTGTTTCTATCAAAACTTGTAAATACCTTAGTTTAATATCGCTTGTTTTCACATTGCCTCCTTTTGCCCTTTCCAAACATCCTGTAATGTTGACTTGGGCACCACTGAAATGTTTGTTTCATCCAAAACAAATTTCCTATCTGGAGTCCCCCACTGGACTCCTGCTAGAGGTGCAAAGCTGGCAAAAGCATACTAATACATGTCTTCTGGGACTGTGCTGCCCTGAAGCCTTTCTGGGTAGAGATCCAAAGTCTAATCCACACAATTACAAACATTTTTCTGCCTCAAGAACCCCAATGATTCCTCTTGGACATGCTTCCCCAAACGATCCCAAGACATCAAAAATCCTTGATCCTCCATATCCTTCCAGCAGCCAAAACTGCTATTGGTCAACAATGGAAATAGAGTGTCTCACCACACATCCAAATGATGATTCAGTCTCTACAAGCAACACAGAATTGTGAAGCGATGGCACATACATACCTTAATCTATTATCGAAATTCAAGAAAGTGTGGTGTGACTGGGAAGCACACTACGCTCTTTAGGCTGGGAGACCCAGGGGTCCGCTCAACTCATTCACTAAGTAGTAAGATGCCATTTGTTAACAAGTGAATGTACACCCAATGTGATGCCAGTGTTAAAACCTTTGCAATCTCTGTAACCCAATGTTCTGTCTGTTTTTGACAAAAAAACTAAACTAATAATACGGAATTTTTTAAAATAAAGTTTATGCGTTGAACAAAACAAATTCCCTCCCCCTGTGACTGGAAGTCCCTAAGCTCCTAGTCACCCTTATATTTGTTAAATATAGGGATAAGAAAACATAATGTTAAAAATCCTGGTTATATTATATTGAACTTGAGTCCATTGTATTGTGCATGTGTGTGTATATATATATATATATATATAAATATATATATAATCCTGGTTAGAGACAGTTCCCCTCCGTAACAGCATATATATTTTAGATTTTGATTTTACAAATTTTTTTCTATAAAAATTTTTTTTTTTAAATCACACGTTCCATTAAAAAAAAATATTTTATCACCTCAACCTGAAAGTACATTAACACTAAATTCTGAGAATGCAACTATAAATACTAAATACTTTGTATATGACAGCACATTACATACAGAATAGGGGGGTATTTAGTGAGGGGGCAATAAACTAAATACCTAAAAAATAAAGAAAAATAGGATAATAATACTTACCATTAGATGTAATCTATTTGAGTGGTTGTCTTAAGTCAAGGTAATGCTGTTATTTGGGCTTTTTTGAGGCTAAAAAAAAAGATGATACAAAAAAGAAGACATCTAATGTTGAGTATAATTTTTTTCTTTTTCAGATATTTCTTTTTTGGTTATTGGTTGGGTGACTAGGGCTTGTGGACCCCATGTCACAGGGAGGAAGAATTATTTTTACAATTAGCCCCCACCGACCACCAATGGGTGGAAGCTGGGGTGGACAATAGGTCCCACTCATTATTATCCACCGACCTACCACCAATGGGTGGGGGCTAGGTGGGCACAATAGGTTCCCAACCTTATCAGTTAGGGCCCTCACCTGCTGCCAATGGATGGGGGCTGGGGAGACAATAAGTCCCCCCCCTCATTATCATTTAGGGCCCCCACCCGCAGTCACTGACTGCTCATTGTTTAGTGGACATGCTCCTACTCACTGCAAGGCAGAAGGGGCAGGAATGAGAATTTAACCATCCTTATACTAATATGGGTGTCATACTGACCCCCATAGGGTGAGGGGGCAGGCTTGGGGGATTTAGGAAGCAGCAGGGAGCACAGCTAATTTTAAATATTACAAGGAGGGAGCCACTAAAATGAACAAACAAATAATTGAAGAATAAAATTTTGTCTTTCGGGCAAATAGACGAATAGATGAAATTCTGACGAAAATGAATGCCCAAGTGTAACGGGCATGCATTGTAATTTCACCGCGCAAGCTAGTGTTGAAGGTGATGCTGTAAACATCATCAAGGAACACTAAGATGGCAGCACAGGATAGAGATCTGGAGAAAAAAATAAGGCAGTAAAAAAAAGGGGGAACTCCAGGCACCCTCACATGTTAATTGAGATGATATGCTTGGAGTGTTCCCTTATAGATTTAGCAAATTACATCACACTCCATTTCAGACAAGGCAAAGCAAGGACACATTTTGCAATTGTTTTGATTGCAGGCCTAAGCACACCTCTAGTGCCTGTCCTTTAATTTATGGTGTACTGAATCTAAAAAGGGAGAAGTACACTATAACGTTAAATATAGATGTTCATATTCCAAATGCTATAGTGTTCCTTTAACAGAGAGCAAAGATTGAGGTATCCAGATGCAGGAGAACTGTTGATTTTATATTTTATTTTATTTTTCACACCTCAATAATACTTATTTGTTAAATATAGGGATAAGAAAACATAATGTTAAAAATCCTGGTTATATTATATTGAACTTGAGTCCATTGTATTGTGCATGTGTGTGTGTGTGTATATATATATATATATATATATATATATATATATTTAGATATAAACCTGGTTAGAGACAGCATTTATATTTTAGATTTTGATTTTACAAATTGTTTTCTATAAAAAAAAAAAATTTTAAATCACACGTTCCATTAAAAAAAAATATTTTATCACCTCAACCTGAAAGTACATTAACACTAAATTCTGAGAATGCAACTATAAATACTAAATACTTTGTATATGACAGCACATTACATACAGAATAGGGGATTTACCTCACCGCTTCCCTTTTAGTCATTTCCTTTGTTGTTCCATAGTACTTGTTAAAGTGAATGCAGCACCTAAAAATGTTACAATACCGGCAGATTTTTTATTATTTTTTTATTTATGAATGTTCTGCTACCCTTTTCTCCTAGGGTGCTTTTAACACATCAACATAATGCTGAGATCAAAATATTAAAAGTAGAACAAACTATTTAAATCAAGAACTATTGCTATTAAGAACTGCTGGTTGTCAGTGGCGGCTACTAATATCGACTGTTTTCCAACCTTTTTGCCAGCTGACTGCTCACGGATTAGCCACTCGCGGGTAAAGCACACAAACACACATTGTGTGGATGTTGTTACCACAGTAACCACGTCTTGACAATAAAAAAGCTCATTCTGAGCATGCGTACTTTATTCACCCTATGAAGCCTTTCCAGGAGACAATTGTGATTTTGTACTATGCCAGATTTATATTTATGTAACTTTCAAGGTTCATTTCTGCTTTGTGAATAGAGCAGGATTGCCCACAAGGCGACACATGCACTGATTTACACAGAATAATTTTACATTATTTATCATGTGTTGGCCTTTATTTAATCGGAATGCTGTTTGCATTTGTTTCCATGTAATGCTATATAGTTAACATGCATTATTCCTATAGGATGTATTGGTAGTTTGCTGTTAACTTCTTTGCACCTGGCAAAAGGCCTGTGGGTAAGTTTTGTGGGTAAGAGGCAACTGGTAATGAATAGTGACGGGGTTGGAAATCAGTTGGAAAACACTCAATAAGTAGCGGTTAGATGCTCCCATAATGAAATAGGGATTGACCGATATTGAATTTTTAGAGCCGATACCGATACCGATTATCTGTGAATTTTCAGGCCGATAGCCGATAACTTGCCGATATTCTGTACATTTACCATTTTGAAAAAATAAACTATTTCTTAAGGTAAATGCACAAAATATACATGCCACATGTAGTGGATGCTTTAGACAGGGGAGATGTGTGTGTTTGTCTGGTGGATGCCGTGTGTATTTGTGTAGTGTGTATATAATGAATGCAGGATGTGTTTGTGTAGTGTGTATAGTGAATGCAGTGAGTGTTTGTGTAGTGTGTATATATATAGTGAATGCAGAGTGTGTGTGTTTGTGTAGTGTGTGTATAGTGAATGTAGTGTGTGGTGTGTGTAAAGTGAATGCAGTGTGTTTGTATAGTGTGCGTAAAGTGAATGCAGTGTGTTTGTATAGTGTGCGTAAAGTGAATGCAGTGTGTAGTGTGTGTATAGTGAATGCAGTGTGTTTGTTTAGTGTGTGTATAATGAATGCAGAGTGTGTGTGTGTTTGTGTTTCTGAAGGGATGTAATTTGTGTAAACTGTAATTTGTGTAAAATTATTTTAATTTTATTTTTAATATTTATATGTTTTATTTTTTTGTCCCCCTCCCCCCCTGCTTGTTACCTGGTGGTCCAGTGGCATGGACTGTGCAGTGGTGGGGGGGGGGGGAACACACAGCAAGCTGTTACTTAACTTCCCAGCAGGTTCCTTCAGCTCCCTGTGTAAATCTAGCGGTTTGCGTGCCGCACGGAGCGTTGCCATGGTAAAATCTCGTGCTCTGACGGCTGCGGGACTCGCGAGATTTACACAGGGAGCTGAAGGGAGCTGCTGGGAAGGTAAGTAACAGCTTGCTGTGGGCCCCTCCAGGACCACTGGGTTTGTAATGGGCACGGCGGTCCTGGTATGTATTATTGGCAATATCGGTATGTATATTGGCCGATACCGATACTGTATTGCCGAAAATAACGAATATCGGCCGATAATATCAGTAAAACCAATAATCAGTCGATTCCTAATGAATAATGCAAGCCATTACCCACCACTTAGTGATTGGCTGTAAATAGCAGCAGCCATTAACTGTTTGTGGCATTTGATGAAATTGTGTCAGGGCTGTATTTACCGCTAAGAAAACATTTTCCTTAGGTGGCACTTTCCAAGGGGGGCAACAAAAAACTCCTCCCCCAAATGCCCAGGCAAATGCCTTGCTAGCCTTGTTTTATGTGGGCATAAGAGCTGGTCAACTGGCCAACTTTGGACCCCGCCCTGGCAGGCAACCAGTTCTGTTCTGGGAAGGCGACAAGCGAGCACTGGTTTGTGAGCTCCTCCTGCTCAGTTCCTTTGCGCACCCCGCAGTGGTGCCGGGAGCCGGAATATGATGTAAGTCCAGCTCCCGGCATCACTAAGTGGTGCATGAGGGAGATGAGCAGGCAGATCACAGCTCCCTCGCCACTTACTTTGGCCACTCACCTGCCTGCTCAGCAGCCCCACTGGACCCCAGGTAAATAATCCACCCAGTTTTCCCAAAAGTAGGGAGGCTGGATGGATTTAAATTAAAAAAAAATAAAAAAATAATTTGTGAGTGCTGGGAGAAAATGTGTGCACGTTTGTCAGTGACTGTGTGTGTCTGTCAGTGAGTGTGTCTGTGTGTCTGTCAATGTGTGTCTCTCAGCAAATGTGTGTGTATATCTGTCAGTGTGTCTATCAGTGAATTTGTGTCTGCCTGTCAGTGAATTTGTGTGTATATTTATCATTGTGTCTGTGAGTGAGTGTGTGTTTTTTTCAGTAAATGTGTGTGTATCTGTCAGTGAATGTGTGTGTCTGAGTGATTGTGCGTGTCTGTCAGTGAGTGTGCGTGTGTGCCAGTGCATGTGTGCATCTGTCAATGTGTGTCTGAATGATTGCGTATGTCTGTGAGATTGTGTCAGATTAGTGAATATGCATGTGTCAGTGTGTGTCTGTCAGTCAAAATGTGTGTTAGTCTTTAACAGGAAGAGGTGTGGCCTTGGCAGGAAGGGGTTGGGCAAATTTAAATTAGGGGATACCAGAGTTCTGTCATGCCGAGGGAAGCAATAATCCAAAATCCACTGAATTCTGAAGTATGTAAAGAGTCACTTTCAAGAGTATTTTAAAGAGTAACAGCTGTAGAGCAGGGGTGTCCAAACGTTTTTCAAAGAGGGATAGATTTGATGAAGTGAACATGCTTGATGGCCGACCATTTTGTCTGACATTCTTTGAACCATTAAAATTTTATGCAAATTAACTATTTTATGCAAAGTTTAATGCAAACAGCATCCTTTTCATTTCGTCACATGGATGACAAATCTAAACAGGTGTTAAATCACTCTGCCTTTCATATCTGAAGGCCAGATGAAAAAAACAAAACTGGAAGCTGAAATATATGTCAGGAACATTGTAAAGTACATTACATATTATTGGTAATAAAGGTTGTCTGTCAACTTTTAAGTGAAAAAAATACGGTCAGGAACACAACACCAAGTATACATGTTGTGTCCAAATATATTTATACCTGATTTAGACCAACTGATATTAACTGAGATTTTACAATGTATTCATCTCAATTGAGAAAAAAACTTGCCTACACTAATGTGAAGGGTGAAACTGAGCTCTGGACTGCAGCACATAGGCAAGATCTGGTTCAAAGGCAGTGGTTTTGATTCACAAAATGTCACGCAGGTGAGAGTCACTTAGTCTTCTCACACAAATATGTTGAGCCAAACAAGCTCAGCAATTTCTTAGCCAATGTTCGAAACTCTTGAAACCGGCTCTTATCTAGTTGGCGGTAAAAGTTCACAAGAGAGAGCTGTTGGTGACGACTGCGTAACTCGCTGTCACAATGCAGCTCAATGAGCTCGAGCTGCAGCTGATCTGGAGCATCATTGGGGTCAACAGAGAATGGAGAGGAGAAAAGGCTGATCTCCTTTTTGATAGCAGCAAAATCCTGAAAGCGCAGTTTAAACTCCCCAGCCAGGTATGCGATGTCTGCACCATACCTGCTTGTTTGCGCACTGATATTGTCCTGTGGAAAACTGTTCATTATTTCCTGCAACGCTGAAATTTTTTTTATAGTCTTTAGCACCGGTTTCATAACATGATCATATTTGAGATGCTTAGCACAGAGAACTTGTTGATGAATGATATAATGGAGTTTAATAGCTTTGCTTCGATCACCTTGTTACAGATTAGGGTTGACATGGCTTTGGGGGTGTTTTTCTGCTAAGGGGACAGAACAACTGCACCCCATCAAAGGGACAATGGACGGAGCCATGTACCGTCAAATCTTGGGTCAGAACCTCCTTCCCGTGGGTCGTGGATGGGTATTTCAGCATGACAATGACCCAAAACACACAGCCAAGGGAACAAAGGAGTGGCTCACGAAGAAGCACATTAAAGTCCTGGAGCCAGTCTCCAGACCTTAACCCCTGTAACGGACCACCTGGCACACCGACTGGGCACCTCCGTCAACGGATGCTCCCTAGTGGACGCCAAGGACTATAAGCACTGCACCGGACACCATCAGCACCGCAAACTCTGCAACTGCCGTAGCTTAACTGGAATCTCGCCGTCTTCTTCCCACCCTGGACCAACCGCTGCTATCCAGGACTATGTAGGAAAGATATCTCCTCCAGGAGAGCGTAACAAGAAAAGCTCTTAGAAGAGCTAGTGATTATCCAAGGGAGCATAACGATGAATAGCAATCCCTGGTAGTGATATAGCAGCTCCCTACAATAAGAGATAGAACTCAGTATTGAGGGTGAAGAGATCTGAAGGTTTATTGGTACAGGTTGGATTTATATACAATTCCTCAGGCCAGGGGAACACCCCCTGGACCCTATGGGGCACCGAATTACAAAATGTACTGACCAATAAAAACAATGTAACAATTAACAACATTCCCACAAACAGTAAACAATCCCTCCCCTCTGTCTGTGATATAATTAAGGTAGTTAATGCATTAACTTAAATATCCACAGGCAGAAAAAATACACATTTTTATAAAGTACCATAAGTACCCCTAAATACAACATATCCCCATAAATGTTACATCCCCTGATAGCTCTGATCTCGGTGAACAACAAAAACACCCAGATAAGATCAGGGGTTCAGAAATTTTATGGAAGTCATATTTTTTTCCAGGACGAACCCAGGATTTCATGCCCAAAACAGCTCTGCTGGAGGATCGACGGGGAACCGCAAGGTTTTCATGCCGAAAATAGTTCCAGGGCATTTGTGGCTAAGTCCCCCTGAAGTCTATTCACGGTTTTAGTTTATCTGAACAAGATGGCCTCCACCACGTGTTCGAATGTCGAATGGCGGCCACTTGGACTGTTCAGGAGTTCGAAGAACCAATGTTTAAAGTGCCAATAGGCACAATTAGGGTCTCTCAGCCAAAATAAATTAAAGGGGCCATAGTCACAGGGTAAAAGGCTGGCAAGTAGTCCCCACCAAAACCCAGTGGCGAAATCCCATAGAAAATCTGTGGAGGAAGCTGAAGGTTTGAGTTGCCAAACGTCAGCCTCGAAACCTTAATGATTTGGAGAGGATCTGCAAAGAGGAGTGGGACAAAATCCCTCCTGAGATGTGTGCAAACCTGGTGGCCAACTACAAGAAACGTCTGAACTCTGTTATTGCCAACAAGGGTTTTGCCACCAAGTACTAAGTACCAATAGTCAAAGGGGTCAAATACTTATTTCACTTATTGACATGCAAATCTTTTTATAACTTATTGACATGCGTTTTTCTGGATTTCTTTTTTTTTTGTTGTTATTCTGCCTCTTACTGTTAAAATACACATACCATTAAAATTATAGACTGATCATTTCTTTGTCAGTGGGCAAACGTTCAAAATCAGCAGAGGAGCAAATACTTTTTCCCCTCGCTGTACATAAACTGAAAATAAATATATGACTATATCAATAAACTGTTGCATAAAAATGTTTTAAATCTTATTATGGTATTATGTTACAATCATTTTGAATATATCACTAATAGATGTAAAGCAGTCTCCTTCATTGCATTTTGTGTTTTTACCAACCATACAAACCCTAACATGTCAAAATGCCCTTCAATGAGTTAAAAAAAAAAAAAAAAAAGACTTCGGCAATTACATAAGCAAACCACCAGGGGTCACTCCATGTATATTTCTATTACTTTGCTTCAAACTGGTTTCTGTGTTAAACCCTGCCTCTATGATTTCCGAGACGCTCTTTCTCTCTCTCTCTGCTTTCTCTTCTCCTATGGTTATGGGCAGGCTCTTTGCCTAGTCTTCCAGATCCGTTCTATCTTTCGTCTTACTCTATGGTTATCCCAACGTTGCTGCAGAGATGAGGGTTATTATAGGTGAGACGAGCTGTGTGGTCACTGCCAGTTTGGTTACACATGGTGGTTGCTCACACTGGGCTCAATGCACTCTCAGGCTGTTTTTTTATGTTCTTTCACCTCACCTTATTTTCAGTCAGCTAAACTACTCTGGAAACAGCAAAAACAATTCTATTACTATTCTATTTAGTATTCTGTCACAGAGATTCTGATGGAATTCTGTTTATGTAATGGTGGCAAAAGTTATGCAACTCAGGATTTTCAGCATGTTACTGTACTTCCTCATGAGAACTATGTGCATTGTTTAGGTTTCTCCCTCTTCCCATACATCTATGTAAAAATCAGCCTGACCTTGAATATTACTTTTTACTGACACTTGAGCAAAGCTTTGCCTGTAAGTAGTTTTCAAGGCAAGAAAATACAAGCCACCGATTTGTTCAGATTTAATTTTTAGAGTCAGTATATGTTCTATCTGTTGTAACTGTGAAAGCACCTGAACATTTTAAATTGCACTTAACCTGTCCTGTTGCAGATATGTGTTTGCTCTGCTACCTATTTTACAGAGCTGCAGAATATATTCACACTTTGATAACCTATTTTTGACACTGACAGCATCTAAGAGCTATGTGAATAAACATTTAAAGGGACACTATAGAGTTAAGAATGCAACCCTGTATTTCTAACCCTTTAGTGCCCAATTCCCTATTTTGGATAATAGAAAAAAATGCCCTCTCTGCCTAATGCAATGTCATCCTGGAGGCATCCATCTACACCAGTGGTTCCCAACCCAGTCCTAAAATACCCCCCAACAGTCCAGGATTTAGGTATTACCCAGTTGTTTAAGGTGTTTTTAGAAAAATGGGAAAAAAAACTTTTAGACATAATCCCTAAATCCTGAATTGGTAGGAGTACTTGAGGGCTGGGTTGGGAACCACTGCTCTAGGTGGTTGTCCATTCCTATGTTCCTTATACAGTATCATTGGGGACGTGATGCACCACACACCCATCAGATGCTTCTCATAGGAAAGCATTGAATTTAGTGCTTCCTGTATACAAAATGCTAAGGTTTTAAATTGAATAGATATAACTACAGGGCTATTGCACTCAGACCACTTCGAGATACAGTTAGTGGTCCTTTAGTTATAGGCCATTCAAAGTTTAACTTCTAGATAACCTTTGGGACCATATAATCAGTTTGTCCCTGCTTTTTACTGCAGGAGGAGGCGGTGGGTTCATTGGACAATCACTATCAAAGTTACTCTACAAAAGAGGTCACAAAGTTACTATAATCTCCCGTCAACCAGGTCAGAAGAGGATTACTTGGGTAAGACTAATATGTGAACAATATGAAGTAATACTGCACTGAAAACAGAATTCCAAATTTATACTAAATTCAAAAATATGAATGTACAAGATGTCATAGTATATATCTCCTGTAAATGTTTATTGGCATCTCAAATAACACAGGTGGGGGAGTTGTGAAACCAGTTCCTTACACATTACAGACCTTTTGGACCTTAGTCATAGGAATGTACAACACACTAGTAAGACAGTTTAAATATCCCGCTATACATAAAATAAAAGCTGAAAAAATGAATAGAAGAAACAATGCTGCTCTCTAGAGAGCTACCAATAAATTAGGTAGAGACAATCAAGAGAAGGGGAGAAAATAATAAATGTAAAGGGAAGTATAAACCAAATAACAATAAATACAAAACCAAAAAGGGAGAATTTATAATAAACTAAAGGGGAATAGGCATAATAAATTTGAATGCATATAAAGACTAAGTCTAATAATTAGGTAGGAATACATTTATGATGGAATACATTTTTAGGTATAGCTTCTACCACTCTTAAATTGGACAGGGACACCTCCTAATTAAACAAATAGGAGAGCCCCCTCCCCTATAGCTTCAGTCTTTTTTTTCCTGTCCACTCACACGTACATAGGATTTTTTTACACCTACTCTTTTTCTCTGCATATCAGAGGCAGGATCGATCAGCAGACCCATAACCCTTCCAATCAACCAGGTATTGCAGGGAGCCCAGAAAAACCGTGGAGTCAACTATGGAAAAGACCTCTTACTCCTCCCTTCCACACACAACCAGGGGAGGAGGAGGGACATAAGTGACAGTATACCTATAACAAATAAGAGGCTTAAGCAAAGCTACATGAAATGAATTAGGTATACGTAAGGAGGCAGGAAGTGCAAGAGAGTATGAAACAGGATTGATCCTCTGAACAATATGAAAGGGACCAATAAATCTGGGAGCAAACTTCATGCTAGTAACCTTGAGTCTCATATAATGTGAGGAGAGTCACACCCGATCACCAACCTGTTAAGCGGCGGGGTGCCAACCCTGTTTATCAGCATGAAACTTGAAACGAGCAGCCACATTCTCAAGAGCTGAGTGGACTTTAGTCCAAGTTTCAAGTATAGACATAAGGTGGTTATCCAGAGCAGGGGATAGCAGTGTCAGAGAATACAGCAGGAAGAACAGTCGGATGGCGACCCTTGATAACAAAAAATAGACTATGCCCGGATGAGTCATGGGTAGCATTATTCCTGGCAAATTCGGCCCAAGGTAGCAATTCAGACCAAGTCTCCTGCGTGCTGTTGATAAAACAGCGTAAATACAGTTCCAATGACTGGTTAGCCCTCTCAGCCACACCATTAGTTTGAGGATGGTACGAAGAAAAAAAGGATAATTCAATACCTAACTGTTTATTGAATGCTCTCCAAAATTGTGACACAAATTGGGACCCTCTGTCAGACACAATATTTCACGGAATATTATGTTACCTGACAATCTCACGTATAAATGTATGAACTAGATCTTGGGAGGAAGGCAATTTTTTGAGTGGAACAAAGTGTGCCATTTTTGAAAAGCAGTCAACCACCATAAGGATGGTGGTATAACCATTAGAACTCGGGAGTTCCACAATGAAGTCCATAGACAAATGAGACCATGGGACACTGGGTACAGGAAGTGGTTGTAATAACCCACATGGAAGTTTATGGGGAACTTTTTAAACCACACAAACTGTACAAGCGTCCACATAGTCTTTGATGTCTTTCCTGAGTGAAGGCCACAAGAATAATCTCAAGACAGCGGTAATAGTTTTATTAATACCCAGATGTCCAGCAGTCACATTGTTGTGGAATACCTTTTAGCACCTCCTTTGTTTCAGGAGGAACAATAGGGGATGTCTCCTGTTCTTGTTCTGATTCAACGTCAAATTGCCTAGATAAGGCGTCAGCTTTAACATTCTTGGGACCTGGTCTGTAAGTGATGATAAAGTTAAAGCGGGATAAGAACAAAAAACATCTAGCTTGGAAGAGTTCTACAACTGCTTCAAGAATATGGATTGATCATCAGCCGCAAAAAAATCAGCTTTTGCCATCCCAGAATATGAGCTACAGTTTCCCTGTCTATGCAAAGGGTTCAGAGAATCCAACAGAAAGTTCTCCATCTTGTATCAGTCATGCCAGAGAATACATAAGCCTTTTGGGGAGCCTATCCTCAACAATAGGCCTTACAAAATGGGCACAGTGGCACATGAAGATCCCTCTATTGGAATTCCTTTCGCAATTCTTAAGCAAGGACCTGAACCAGAAGATCCTAATTTCCTCCAAGGTAAAGAAAGCGCTATCTTGGTGGCCAGAAGATCGAAATCTCTTCCTCGTTTTCCCTCTGGGTCACACTGCATGGAAAACAATTACAACAGACTCCTGTCAGACCGGTTGGGGTGCACACCTGGACTCTGTTCACATCCAGGGCCTTTGGAGCCACAGTCAGCCTCATCTTCCTTCCAATGTCCTGGAACTAAAAGCTGTTTCCCAAGCCCTTCTCCAGTTCCCCTCTGAATCAACAATGAGTCAAGGTCAGGGTAGACAACACTTCGGTGGTGGATTATCTCAATCATCAGGGGGGAACAGGAAGCAAACAGTTTATGATTCTTTCTCCTCTGACGGCCTGGGCAGAAAGTAACCTTAAAGGCAGTTTATCTCCCAGGCAAAATGAATCTACTTGCGGACTTCCTGAGCAGAGGAATTTTGGATCGGACAGAATGGTACCTCTCTTCTCCGGTTGTTCAGAGCATCGTTCAACATTGGGGACTTCCCCAAGTAGACCTCATGGTGACTCACCTATACAACAAGATTCCATTTGCGGTTCTTCAACACTTTGGAGGAAGACAGGGTTGCTCTGTCCTGTGAGTGGAGGTTCAGTCGAGGGTATGTCTTTCCCCCACCCCTCTCGTATTTCCTCTACGAAAGAGAATTACACAAGAATCAGTAGTCATTATTGCGGTCATTCCCCATTAGCCAAGTCACCCATGGTTTTTCCCTTCTGAAGAAACTATCCCGGGACCCTCCTTTGCATCTTTCGACTCCCGACTACACCAAGGTCCAGTGTTCCATCCCGCACCCCAATTGTTGAAATTGATAGCATGGAAATTGAGAGTCATTGTTTCTTATACAGGGAGTGCAGAATTATTAGGCAAGTTGTATTTTTGAGGATTAATTTTATTATTGAACAACAACCATGTTCTCAATGAACCCAAAAAACTCATTAATATCAAAACTGAATATTTTTGGAAGTAGTTTTTAGTTTGTTTTTAGTTATAGCTATGTTAGGGGGATATCTGTGTGTGCAGGTGACTATTACTGTGCATAATTATTAGGCAACTTAACAAAAAACAAATATATACCCATTTCAATTATTTATTATTACCAGTGAAACCAATATAACATCTCAACATTCACAAATATACATTTCTGACATTCAAAAACAAAACAAAAACAAATCAGTGACCAATATAGCCACCTTTCTTTGCAAGGACACTCAAAAGCCTGCCATCCATGGATTCTGTCAGTGTTTTGATCTGTTCACCATCAACATTGCGTGCAGCAGCAACCACAGCCTCCCAGACACTGTTCAGAGAGGTGTACTGTTTTCCCTCCTTGTAAATCTCACATTTGATGATGGACCACAGGTTCTCAATGGGGTTCAGATCAGGTGAACAAGGAGGCCATGTCATTAGATTTTCTTCTTTTATACCCTTTCTTGCCAGCCACGCTGTGGAGTACTTGGACGCGTGTGATGGAGCATTGTCCTGCATGAAAATCATGTTTTTCTTGAAGGATGCAGACTTCTTCCTGTACCACTGCTTGAAGAAGGTGTCTTCCAGGAACTGGCAGTAGGACTGGGAGTTGAGCTTGACTCCATCCTCAACCCGAAAAGGCCCCACAAGCTCATCTTTGATGATACCAGCCCAAACCAGTACTCCACCTCCACCTTGCTGGCGTCTGAGTCGGACTGGAGCTCTCTGCCCTTTACCAATCCAGCCACGGGCCCATCCATCTGGCCCATCAAGACTCACTCTCATTTCATCAGTCCATAAAACCTTAGAAAAATCAGTCTTGAGATATTTCTTGGCCCAGTCTTGACGTTTCAGCTTGTGTGTCTTGTTCAGTGGTGGTCGTCTTTCAGCCTTTCTTACCTTGGCCATGTCTCTGAGTATTGCACACCTTGTGCTTTTGGGCACTCCAGTGATGTTGCAGCTCTGAAATATGGCCAAACTGGTGGCAAGTGGCATCGTGGCAGCTGCACGCTTGACTTTTCTCAGTTCATGGGCAGTTATTTTGCGCCTTGGTTTTTCCACACGCTTCTTGCGACCCTGTTGACTATTTTGAATGAAACGCTTGATTGTTCGATGATCACGCTTCAGAAGCTTTGCAATTTTAAGAGTGCTGCATCCCTCTGCAAGATATCTCACTATTTTTGACTTTTCTGAGCCTGTCAAGTCCTTCTTTTGACCCATTTTGCCAAAGGAAAGGAAGTTGCCTAATAATTATGCACACCTGATATAGGGTGTTGATGTCATTAGACCACACCCCTTCTCATTACAGAGATGCACATCACCTAATATGCTTAATTGGTAGTAGGCTTTCGAGCCTATACAGCTTGGAGTAAGACAACATGCATAAAGACGATGATGTGGTCAAAATACTCATTTGCCTTATAATTCTGCACACCCTGTATATGCCTCGGTCACAGATACTCTACTTAAAACCAGAAAAAAGTCTATCTCTACCGCTTATTATAGAATATGGGGTATTTTTTTGTGATTGGTGTGCTTGTCACAAAGTTCCTCTTCAAGCCCCAAAGCAACCCTGGTCACACCTCCCTTGGCTTTGACTAACACAACCTGCATTAAAACAAAATGGTTTCATTTTCAATCAGATGTAACATGCTTTAAAAGTTTCTATCTCCTGCTCTGTAAATTAAATTCTAATTACATACAGGGAGCTCCTGCAGGGGCTATTAACAGATCAGGAGATAAGAAATTATAAATGAAACCGAATTTGCAATAAAGGGAGTGTAAACATTAGATGACTCTTTACAGGAAGTGTTTAGGAAGGCTGTGCAAGTCACAACCAGACAGGTATAACTAAACAAAGCTGCATAAACAAAGTGATTTAACTCCTAAATGTGAGACTCCTTAATTAAGCAAAAGTTATTTTGGTGACTGTAGTGTCAATTTTTTTGTTCCTGATAATAGCCTAATATTTTCCAGTCAACTGTTTCACACAGTATTGTTTATATTCTGCTCATGTTGGAGGCTTTCTGAAACAGAGGGGTAAGGTAAAATCAATAGTTGTCAACTCACCCAGTGGCAAGTAGGTGTTATGTAACATTAAAAGAAAGCCATTCAACATAACTGCAGTAATAGAAAAATGTAAAAAGACACTGTAGTTTCATCTATTCTTTCTCCATTAAAGTTCTACGAGAAGGGTATGGATTGCAACTCCAGCCTAAAGATATCTGCCGATGTTTGCATATCATAAATTAATCAAACTTGATGAAAACATGGGACTTCCATCACTGACCCATTTAAATAGTGACTCTGTTTTCCAAATAATTTGCTGCTAGGAGAAAATATAACCTTGGAAGAACCATTTTTTAATAATGGTTGAACCTATTGGTATAGTTAATGAGCATGCTATGGTGGGAACAAAAATATTCCACCACACGTTCAGTCTTGATAATGCTTTCCAGAATGTTCTCCCAGTGGCATAATCTCTTTTTTGACTTGCTAGTGGGTGAAGAGTAATATTGACCAAAGTTTAAATATGTTTTGCATTACTTGGTCAATGCAGGTTTTTTCAATTATTAAGAAACAAAACTCTCTAAATCTAGTTTATTTTGTTTTCTACTTAATCTCTTTGTGGCAGTCAAGCAACTTGAGATCTTATTGTTGATTGTGCATTCTCTGCATGATGACACGGCTAGAAGGCGTATATGGAACATCAAGCTCCTTCTTTCCAAAGAAGGTGACTCAATTCTTCTTGTAATTACTTATCTAAAACAAAAGAAAAAAACACCCTAAATGGGTTAACAGTGTTTGATTTACTGGTAGAATGCTCTCAACCCATGATATGAGCAGTAGTGTGCTTAGCCAAACACCTGATGTAATAGACCCACCACTTGTCTCTGTCTTATGTGTGTTTCCTTTCCTGATCTAATAGGATGATGTGACCAAGAAAGGGATTCCACCGTGTGATGCTGTTGTTAACCTGGCTGGAGAGAATGTTTTGAATCCTCTAAAAAGGTAATATCGCAGTATTGTCTCTCGTCTGCTACAGAACACAATTGCCAGATTCAGGCAAATATGACCATTTCATCATACTTATTTGTAGGGATGTGATTTGCGAGAACATGGTAAATAAGCTGTAGCAGTTATGGGGCCAGGAGTACTTGGGGTGATTTTTAGCTCATTGGCTGAGTGCGTCAGCACATCGCTCTCAGCCAGGTTGCTAAGCCCTGCACTGCTGGACGTAACTCGGGCAGAGAGCTTACAGCAGCTCCCAGTGGAGCCCAGGTAAGAAGTCAAACTCTTCTAAATCTGATTGACTTCTTAACTGTTCTAAATCGGATTGACTACTTAACTACTACAGTGCACTGTAGTAATTTTAGTGTGCTTGGAGTGCACATTCAATTCTTTTGAGGATATAACTTTATTAAAGTTATTCTTAAAGATCGTTTCCTTTCAAAATATGTTCCCTTTGTGCCCTTTAATGGGACTGCCTGTAGCTGACAATTAAAAAAAGTCTTCTGCAGCCTTGCCCACACTGGAGCTAAGGTGGGGTTGCACGTTACCAGAGGTAGGTGGCCATGATTCTTTACCTGATGCTCTCAGTGGGGTTAATATGAGGACACCAGGGGACCTTTTATTCTATGTTAAACCATATAAAAATGGTTTATGAACAGTGAGTCACAACCAGGGAACTCCAAGCATCATATGGTATAACGCTTATGGTGTCCCTTTAAAGCGGCACTGTCATGCCGAACTTACCTTTCCTCAGGATCTTTTCTTCCTGTCTTTAGTTTTCTTTAAAATCATAAGACAAAGTAGGGACACTTTGCCTTATGGAGGTTTCCTCCGCTTCAGCAGCGGAGGAGCAAAGTGTGCTTCATTTCCGCTGGTTAGAGCAATTTTCCCATGATCCTTAGCTTTCCTCCCTGTTCCCACGATGTTTCCTGTCAGTATTGCCGAACGTCCTGTCACTTAGACAGAACGCCGAAAAAACTGCCAAATTGCATCCTAACAGAATGAGAACAGTTTCTCAATTCGGGACTTTGTTCGCATCGCAATTTCATTAGAATGAATGAAACTCCGATCCTATTCGTGCTGTGGCTGCATCTTGCAGCTGCTTAGTAGATAACTCCCTAATTCCCACGGTATCAGGGAGTTATCTACTAAAGTGCTGAAAGACCTAAATTGGTCTTTCAGCCAAATTTACTAATACTAAGTAAAGATTACTTAGTATTAGTAAATTCTGCCCCTACTCGCTATACCGTGAGTAGGGACATACCTATTAAACAGTGAGCAGCCTGTAGCTGCTCACTGTTATAAAAAAAAAACTACTAACCGCCTCCTTCGGGCCCCCCAAATAACAATGGGGGGAACCTATTGTCCTCCCCCCTGGCCCCCACCCATGGGCAGTGGGCCCTTTATAAGAATGGTAGGGACCTACTGTCCTCCCCCCTGGGGGGGGGGACACCTACTGTCCGGCCCCCACCCCTGAGCGGTGGGTGGGGGTTCTAAAAAACAATAAGGGGGAGACCTACTGCCCTCCCCACCTGGCCTCCACCCCTGAGCGGTGGGTGGGGGCCCTAAAAAACAATAAGGGGGGGGACCTACTGTCCACCCCCCTTGCCCCCACCCCTGAGCGGTGGGTGCCCTAAAAAACAATAAGGGGGGGACCTACTGTCCTCCCCCCCCGGCCGCCACCCCTGAACTGTGGGTGTCATTTCTGACGAATGAATAGATTAAATTCCCGTTCGAATGTCCAAGTGTTTCACTGGGCATGTGCGGGAATCTCACAGTCTGTCTAGTGTGGGCAGATGACGTGTCCCACAGGGACTTCATCTACCCACACAAAGATGGCGGCGCCCTGAATATAGATCGGGGCAGAATATAAAGATGAAAAAATAGGTAATATGGGGGGCTTAGGGGCGACTAGGGGGTCAATTAGAGATAGTGGAGGCGGGAGGGGGGTTAAAAAAAAACAAAAAACAGGATACACCCTGGCCTGGCGCAGATCGCTCCGGCCGCTCACCTCTTTGCTCCAAAGGCAAGAAATCAGCTACCGCTGGCGGAACCCCAGGACCCTCAGTGTTCAGCAAGGAACGACCTCTCATCTGATCCACGACATCCAAGAAGCCCCTGACCTCCTGCGGACTCTGGGCATCCCACAGACCTCGCTCACACAAGACTTCTTCACCCGACCACCCCAGCGCAGATTTGGGACCCGGCAAAAATTAACCCGTTTATCCCGCGAGGCTCGACACCTGAATCGTACGCTGCGATCACCACCTAATTCGCACAGCACCCCAGGGACTACATAATCTTTGAACGTTGAATGAGTGTCGCTCCAGTAGACACCTCTGAGACGCCCACCCCAAGAGCTCCCCAAATATAGAGATCCAAGGTACAACACGGCTCCCGGTCAAACACCCTCTCCAGCTCTGACACCCCTGCACAAGCGGGGCATCGACTGAATTAGCCTCACCATAGACGCACCAGCCCTATTCTGCGAGGTGCAGATCGGATGACCGGCACACAATCCCTGCATACCCACACACTGAGACTCTTGCCTGCAAACTGCAGATACCCTGGCTTTGCCAAGAAGACACCCCTACTGTGCTTTTTATCATGAGTAATGTCTATTTCTTTAGTATTTAACCTTAGTCAACCAGACCACATATATGTTTTCTAATGTCTTTCCCAAAAGGCAAACTGGCAATTAGTGGCTAGACAGGCAGCTTCCCAGATCTAAAGGCGCCAGTATTTCAAACTAGCAAAGCTAATCTAGTAATAGTGTGTTTAGCATAAGCCATATCTTAACGCTCAGTGACAGCATAGAATAGGCATGTTATGCAATACTAATTGTTATATTCTTACGTTACTTTTCTAATACCTTTGTTTAGCACTACTCATGAACCTGCTACAAGCTCTCACACCCTAGACATCCCTGACTAGCATGTTAGAAACTACAGGTCCAGCCTGTGACTTCATATCAATACGGGTATAGCTAGAAAGAATAGGCATGTTAAGCAATATTAATTATTATATCCTTATGTTGTTTGTTTAATACCTCGTTTAGCACTACTCATAAACCTGCTACAAACCCTCACAACCTAGACACCCCTGACAAGTATGTTAGAAGCTACATGTTTCACCTGCAACTCCATCACAATAGGGGTATAGCTAGGATAGCGTTGCTAGGCATTAACTGTTTTATTTACTTTTTTATGCAAAGAGAGAGTAATTCATGTTTAAAGCTACCGTCGCATGCTTAACTAATACTTGCTACATGACTCAAGCTTGATTGCCTTTCGTTAAACGTGTACTCATATCATTTTGTCTCAACAAGTCGCCTACATACAAACCGTCAGCTTAAGGGTGAATAATTACTTTACATGCATATTTGACCTAGCATGTCTACTACTGATTGCCAAAGTTTCATAGCCTGTGATCTTCATGTTATATATATATATATATATATATATATATATATATATATATATATATATATATATATATATATATATATATATATACAGGGAGTGCAGAATTATTAGGCAAATGGGTATTTTGACCACATCATCCTCTTTATGCATGTTGTCTTACTCCAAGCTGTATAGGCTCGAAAGCCTACTACCAATTAAGCATATTAGGTGATGTGCATCTCTGTAATGAGAAGGGGTGTGGTCTAATGACATCAACGCCCTATATCAGGTGTGCATAATGATTAGGCAACTTCCTTTCCTTTGGCAAAATGGGTCAAAAGAAGGACTTGACAGGCTCAGAAAAGTCAAAAATAGTGAGATATTTTGCAGAGGGATGCAGCACTCTTAAAATTGCAAAGCTTCTGAAGCGTGATCATCGAACAATCAAGCGTTTCATTCAAAATAGTCAACAGGGTCGCAAGAAGCGTGTGGAAAACCCAAGGCGCAAAATAACTGCCCATGAACTGAGAAAAGTCAAAAGCGTGCAGCTGCCGATGCCACTTGCCACCAGTTTTGGCCATATTTCCAGAGCTTCTGCAACATCACTGGAGGTGCCCAAAAGCACAAGATTGTGCAATACTCAGAGACATGGCCAAGGTAAGAAGGCTGAAGGCGACCACACCACTGAACAAGACCGCACACAAGCTGAAACGTCAGAGACTGGGCCAAAATATCTCAGGGCCCAGTTTTTTCTAAGGTTTTATGGACTGATGAAGTGAGAGTGAGTCTTGATGGGCCAGATGGATGGGCCCGTGGCTGGATTGGTAAAGGGCAGAGAGCTCCAGTCCGACTCAGACGCCAGCAAGGTGGAAGTGGAGTACTGGTTTGGGCTGGTATCATCAAAGATGAGCTTGTGGGGCCTTTCCGGGTTGAGGATGGAGTCAAGCTCAACTCCCAGTCCTACTGCCAGTTCCTGGAAGACACCTTCTTCAAGCAGTGGTACAGGAAAGTGCATCCTTCAAGAAAACATGAGATTTTCCATGCAGGACGAAGTACTCCATCCTGCGTCCAAAATTTTCCACAAAGCGTAGCTAGCAAAAGGGTATAAAAGAAGAAAATCTAATGACATGGCCTCCTTGTTCACCTTATCTGAACCCCATTGAGAACCTGTGGTCCATCATCAAATGTGAGATTTACAAGGTGGGAAAACAGTACACCTCTCTGAACAGTGTCTGGGAGGCTGTGGTTGCTGCTGCACGCAATGTTGATGGTGAACAGATCAAAACACTGACAGAATCCATGGATGGCAGGCTTTGAGTGTCCTTGCAAAGAAAGGTGGCTATATTGGTCACTGATTTGTTTTTGTTTTGTTTTTGAATGTCAGAAATGTATATTTGTGAATGTTGTGATGTTATATTGGTTTCACTGGTAATAATAAATAATTGAAATGGGTATATATTTGTTTTTTGTTAAGTTGCCTAATAATTATGCACAGTAATAGTCACCTGTACACACAGATATCCCCCTAACACAGCTATAACTAAAAACAAACTAAAAACTACTTCCAAAAATATTCAGCTTTGATATTAATGAGTTTTTTGGGTTCATTGAGGACATGGTTGTTGTTCAATAATAAAATTAATCCTCAAAAATACAACTTGCCTAATAATTCTGCACTCCCTGTACAGGCCTGTGACAGAAAGCAAGGAATTGTGCTGGAAGGAACCTATATACCTCCCCAGATTTTGCAAGGTTCTTACTTTGTGTAATTAGCCCCAGGGAAATGTGTTATGTTCTAATGAATGTTGCACTTTAAATATGTGTATATTTGGGCCCTGGGGTGGAGCACCTGGAGAGTAGGGTGGGCCAGTGCTCCACTCCACAGTTTAGTGGTTTTCTGGGGAGACATAGATCCAGGCCAGGGTTTTTTGGACCGTCTCCAACCCACTGCTCAGGTGCAGTTAATGAGCTATTGCAGTGGTAATAAGCCCCTCCCTGCTAGGCAGGTAAAGGAGAGGGATTGCTGGCTTCCTCCCAGGAAGCAGGTAGGAGAGAGAGGCTGTTCTCTCCAGATAGTCAAGGAGACTAGGCACTTGGAGTGCAGAAAGGAAGCAGTCAGGGCAAGACTGGTTTGGAGCACTGGGAGTGCAGATAGGAAAGCAGTCAGGGCAAGGCTAGCTTGGAGCACTGGGAGTGCAGAAAGCAAAGCAGTCAGGGCAAGGCTGGCTTGGAGCACTGGGAGTGCAGAAAGGAAAGCAACAGGTTAGATAGCAGAGCGTTGCTCTCTAATAAGGTTGGTGCAAGATTGTCTTTGGTTTCTGTGAGTGGAAACAGAGAGCTGAAAACCCTGAAGCAGTAAGGCTGTTTATGTTTATGTTTATGTTTATGTTTATGTTGGGAAATGGACAAGCCATCCAA
>OW240916.1:170893529-170971771 GCA_933207985.1 Pelobates cultripes | reverse complement strand
AGTCTCTCCCTCACAGGAGTCCCAGTCAGCGCCCCTCACATACATTAACACACACTGTCACCGAACGGCCGAGCATTGTGGGAATCGCAGTCCAAGGATGGCCCCCCTCAGGGCTGTTATACCATCTATAGCAGCTCATGTTACCATTCACCAAGGATGGCCCCCCTCAGGGCTGTTATACCATCTATAGCAGCTCATGTTACCATTCACCAAGGATGGAACCCCCTCAGGGCTCTGTTATACCATCTATAGCAGCTGATATTACCATTCACCAAGGGTGGAACCCCCTCAGGGCTGTTATACCATCTATAGCAGCACATGTAAGCCTTCACCAAGGATGGACCTCCCTCAGGGCTCTGTTATACCATCTATAGCAGCACATGTAAGCCTTCACCAAGGATGGACCCCCCTCAGGGCTGTTATACCATCTATAGCAGCACATGTAAGCCTTCACCAAGGATGGACCCCCCTCAGGGCTGTTATACCATCTATAGCAGCTCATGTTACCATTCACCAAGGATGGAACCCCCTCAGGGCTGTTATACCATCTATAGCAGCTCATGTTACCATTCACCAAGGATGGACCCTCCTCAGGGCTGTTATACCATCTATAGCAGCTCATGTTACCATTCACCAAGGATGGAACCCCCTCAGGGCTGTTATACCATCTATAGCAGCTCATGTTACCATTCACCAAGGATGGACCCTCCTCAGGGCTGTTATACCATCTATAGCAGCTCATGTTACCATTCACCAAGGATGGAACCCCCTCAGGGCTGTTATACCATCTATAGCAGCTCATGTTACCATTCACCAAGGATGGAATCCCCTCAGGGCTCTGTTATTCCATCTATAGCAGCTCATGTTACCATTCACGGAGTTCCGGACTTGTTGCATCTATAGCAGCTCATGTTACCATTCACCAAGGATGGATCCCCTCAGGGCTCTGTTGGCATACCATCTATATGGCAGCACATGTAAGCCTTCGCAGGGATATGGACCCCCACTCAGGGCTGTTATACCATCTATAGCAGCTCATGTTACCATTCACCAGGGGATGGAACCCCTCAGTGCTGTTGCCTTGCCATCTATAGCAGCTCATGTTGCCATTCACGGGATGGATCCCTCAGAATCCTGTTATACCATTATAGCAGCACATGTAAGCCTTCACAGATTCAGGCCCCCCCTCAGGGCTGTTATACCATCATAGCAGCTCTCATGTTACCATTCACCAAGGATGGATCCCCTCAGGGCTGTTATACCATCTATAGCAGCTCATGTTACCATTCACCAAGGATGGAACCCCTCAGGGCTCTGTTATACCATCTATAGCAGCTCATGTTACCATTCACCAAGGATGGAACCCCCTCAGGGCTCTGTTATACCATCTATAGCAGCTCATGTTACCATTCACCAAGGATGGACCCTCCTCAGGGCTCTGTTATTCCATCTATAGCAGCTCATGTTACCATTCACCAAGGATGGAACCCCCTCAGGGCTCTGTTACACCATCTATAGCAGCTCATGTTACCATTCACCAAGGATGGAACCCCCTCAGGGCTCTGTTATACCATCTATAGCAGCTCATGTTACCATTCACCAAGGATGGACTCCATCAGGGCTCTGTTATACCATCTATAGCAGCTCATGTTACCATTCACCAAGGATGGATCCCCTCAGGGCTCTGTTATACCATCTATAGCAGCACATGTAAGCCTTCACCAAGGATGGACCCCCCTCAGGGCTGTTATACCATCTATAGCAGCTCATGTTACCATTCACCAAGGATGGAACCCCCTCAGGGCTCTGTTATACCATCTATAGCAGCTCATGTTACCATTCACCAAGGATGGAACCCCCTCAGGGCTCTGTTATACCATCTATAGCAGCTCATGTTACCATTCACCAAGGATGGACCCCCCTCAGGGCTCTGTTACACCATCTATAGCAGCTCATGTTACCATTCACCAAGGATGGAACCCCCTCAGGGCTGTTATACCATCTATAGCAGCTCATGTTGCCATTCACCAAGGATGGAACCCCCTCAGGGCTGTTATACCATCTATAGCAGCTCATGTTACCATTCACCAAGGATGGAACCCTCTCAGGGCTGTTATACCATCTATAGCAGCTCATGTTACCATTCACCAAGGATGGCACCCCTCAGAGCTCTGTTATACCATCTATAGCAGCTCATGTTACCATTCACCAAGGATGGAACCCCTCAGGGCTCTGTTATACCATCTATAGCAGCTCATGTTACCATTCGCCAAGGATGGAACCCCCTCAGGGCTCTGTTATACCATCTATAGCAGCTCATGTTACCATTCGCCAAGGATGGAACCCCCTCAGGGCTCTGTTATACCATCTGTAGCAGCTCATGTTACCATTCACCAAGGATGGAACCCCTCAGGGCTCTGTTATACCACCTATAGCAGCTCATGTTACCATTCACCAAGGATGGCCCCCCTCAGGGCTGTTATACCATCTATAGCAGCTCATGTTACCATTCACCAAGGATGGAACCCTCTCAGGGGCTGTTATACCACCATCTATAGCGGCTCATGTTACCATTCACCCGGATGGCACCCCTCAGAGCTCCTGTTATACCATCTATAGCAGCTCATGTTACCATTCACCAGGATGGACCCCTCCCAGGGCTGTTGCTTTCATCATAGCAGCTCATGTTACCATTCACCAGGGATGGACCCCCTCAGAATCTGTTACACCATCTATAGCAGCTCATGTTACCATTCACCAAGGATGGAACCCCCTCAGGGCTGTTATACCATCTATAGCAGCTCATGTTATCATTCACCAAGGATGGAACCCCCTCAGGGCTGTTATACCATCTATAGCAGCTCATGTTACCATTCACCAAGGATGGAACCCCCTCAGGGCTCTGTTATACCATCTATTGCAGCTCATGTTACCATTCACCAAGGATGGACGCCCCCGGCAGGGCTGTTATACCATCTATAGCAGCTCATGTTACCATTCACCAAGGATGGAACCCCCTCAGGGCTGTTATACCATCTATAGCAGCTCATGTTACCATTCACCAAGGATGGAACCCCCTCAGGGCTGTTATACCATCTATAGCAGCTCATGTTACCATTCACCAAGGATGGAATCCCCTCAGGGCTCTGTTATTCCATCTATAGCAGCTCATGTTACCATTCACCAAGGTCTGAACCCCCTCAGGGCTCTGTTATACCATCTATAGCAGCTCATGTTATCATTCACCAAGGATGGAACCCCCTCAGGGCTCTGTTACACCATCTATAGCAGCTCATGTTACCATTCACCAAGGATGGAACCCCCTCAGGGCTGTTATACCATCTATTGCAGCTCATGTTACCATTCACCAAGGATGGAACCCCCTCAGGACTCTGTTATACCATCTATAGCAGCTCATGTTACCATTCACCAAGGATGGAACCCCCTCAGGGCTCTGTTATACCATCTATAGCAGCTCATGTTACTATTCACCAAGGATGGAACCCCCTCAGGGCTGTTATACCATCTATAGCAGCTCATGTTACCGTTCACCAAGGATGGACCCCCCTCAGGGCTCTGTTATTCCATCTATAGCAGCTCATGTTACCATTAACCAAGGTCTGAACCCCCTCAGGTCTCTTATACCATCTATAGCAGCTCATGTTATCATTCACCAAGGATGGAACCCCCTCAGGGCTGTTATACCATCTATAGCAGCTCATGTTACTATTCACCAAGGATGGAACCCCCTCAGGGCTCTGTTATACCATCTATTGCAGCTCATGTTACCATTCACCAAGGATGGAACCCCCTCAGGGCTGTTATTCCATCTATAGCAGCTCATGTTACCATTCACCCTCAGGGCTGTTATACCATCTATAGCAGCTCATGTTACCATTCACCAATGATGGAACCCCCTCAGGGCTGTTATACCATCTATAGCAGCTCATGTTACCATTCACCAAGGATGGAACCCCCTCAGGGCTCTGTTATTCCATCTATAGCAGCTCATGTTACCATTCACCAAGGATGGAACCCCCTCAGGGCTCTGTTATACCATCTATAGCAGCTCATGTTACCATTCACCAAGGATGGAACCCCTCAGGGCTCTGTTATACCATCTATAGCAGCTCATGTTACCATTCGCCAAGGATGGAACCCCCTCAGGGCTCTGTTATACCATCTATAGCAGCTCATGTTACCATTCGCCAAGGATGGAACCCCCTCAGGGCTCTGTTATACCATCTGTAGCAGCTCATGTTACCATTCACCAAGGATGGAACCCCTCAGGGCTCTGTTATACCACCTATAGCAGCTCATGTTACCATTCACCAAGGATGGCACCCCTCAGGGCTGTTATACCATCTATAGCAGCTCATGTTACCATTCACCAAGGATGGAACCCCCTCAGGGCTCTGTTATACCATCTGTAGCAGCTCATGTTACGATTCACCAAGGATGGCACCCCTCAGGGCTGTTATACCATCTATAGCAGCTCATGTTACCATTCACCAAGGATGGATCCCCTCAGGGCTGTTATACCATCTATAGCAGCTCATGTTACCATTCACCCAGGATGGAACCCCCTCAGGGCTGTTATACCATCTATAGCAGCTCATGTTACCATTCACCAGGATGGACCCTCCTCAGGGCTGTTATACCATCTATAGCAGCTCATGTTACCATTCACCAAGGATGGAACCCCCTCAGGGCTGTTATACCATCTATAGCAGCTCATGTTACCGTTCACCAAGGATGGAACCCCCTCAGGGCTGTTATACCATCTATAGCAGCTCATGTTACCATTCACCAAGGATGGAACCCCCTCAGGGCTGTTATACCATCTATAGCAGCTCATGTTACCATTCACCAAGGATGGACCCTCCTCAGGGCTGTTATACCATCTATAGCAGCTCATGTTACCATTCACCAAGGATGGACCCTCCTCAGGGCTGTTATACCATCTATAGCAGCTCATGTTACGATTCACCAAGGATGGACCCCCTCAGGGCTGTTATACCATCTATAGCAGCTCATGTTACCATTCACCAAGGATGGAACCCCCTCAGGGCTGTTATTCCATCTATAGCAGCTCATGTTACCATTCACCCTCAGGGCTGTTATACCATCTATAGCAGCTCATGTTACCATTCACCAATGATGGAACCCCCTCAGGGCTGTTATACCATCTATAGCAGCTCATGTTACCATTCACCAAGGATGGAACCCCCTCAGGGCTCTGTTATTCCATCTATAGCAGCTCATGTTACCATTCACCAAGGATGGAACCCCCTCAGGGCTCTGTTATACCATCTATAGCAGCTCATGTTACCATTCACCAAGGATGGAACCCCTCAGGGCTCTGTTATACCATCTATAGCAGCTCATGTTACCATTCGCCAAGGATGGAACCCCCTCAGGGCTCTGTTATACCATCTATAGCAGCTCATGTTACCATTCGCCAAGGATGGAACCCCCTCAGGGCTCTGTTATACCATCTGTAGCAGCTCATGTTACCATTCACCAAGGATGCAACCCCTCAGGGCTCTGTTATACTACCTATAGCAGCTCATGCTTCATTCACCAAGGATGGCACCCTCAGCTGTTATACTACTCCATAGCAGCTCATTACCATTCAATTGCTATTGGAAACCCCCTCAGGGCTGTTATACCATCTATAGCAGCTCATGTTACCATTCACCAAGGATGGACCCTCCTCAGGGCTGTTATACCATCTATAGCAGCTCATGTTACCATTAACCAAGGATGGACCCTCCTCAGGGCTGTTATACCATCTATAGCAGCTCATGTTACGATTCACCAAGGATGGACCCCCTCAGGGCTGTTATACCATCTATAGCAGCTCATGTTACGATTCACCAAGGATGGAACCCCCTCAGGGCTGTTATACCATCTATAGCAGCTCATGTTACCATTCACCAAGGATGGAACCCCCTCAGGGCTCTGTTATTCCATCTATAGCAGCTCATGTTACCATTCACCCTCAGGGCTGTTATACCATCTATAGCAGCTCATGTTACCATTCATCAATGATGGAACCCCCTCAGGGCTGTTATACCATCTATAGCAGCTCATGTTACCATTCACCAAGGATGGAACCCCCTCAGGGCTCTGTTATTCCATCTATAGCAGCTCATGTTACCATTCACCAAGGATGGAACCCCCTCAGGGCTCTGTTATACCATCTATAGCAGCTCATGTTACCATTCACCAAGGATGGAACCCCTCAGGGCTCTGTTATACCATCTATAGCAGCTCATGTTACCATTCGCCAAGGATGGAACCCCCTCAGGGCTCTGTTATACCATCTATAGCAGCTCATGTTACCATTCGCCAAGGATGGAACCCCCTCAGGGCTCTGTTATACCATCTGTAGCAGCTCATGTTACCATTCACCAAGGATGGAACCCCTCAGGGCTCTGTTATACCACCTATAGCAGCTCATGTTACCATTCACCAAGGATGGCACCCCTCAGGGCTGTTATACCATCTATAGCAGCTCATGTTACCATTCACCAAGGATGGAACCCCCTCAGGGCTCTGTTATACCATCTGTAGCAGCTCATGTTACGATTCACCAAGGATGGCACCCCTCAGGGCTGTTATACCATCTATAGCAGCTCATGTTACCATTCACCAAGGATGGATCCCCTCAGGGCTGTTATACCATCTATAGCAGCTCATGTTACCATTCACCAAGGATGGAACCCCCTCAGTGCTGTTATACCATCTATAGCAGCTCATGTTACCATTCACCAAGGATGGAATCCCCTCAGGGCTGTTATACCATCTATAGCAACTCATGTTACCATTCACCAAGGATGGACTCCCTCAGGGCTGTTATACCATCTATAGCAGCTCATGTTACCATTCACCAAGGATGGAACCCCCTCAGGGCTGTTATACCATCTATAGCAGCTCATGTTACCATTTACCAAGGATGGAACCCCCTCAGGGCTCTGTTATACCATTTATAGCAGCTCATGTTAACCTTCACCAGGGATTGAAACCCCTCAGGGCTCTGTTATGCCATCTATAGCAGCACATGTTAGCCTTCACCAAGGATGGAACCCCCTCATGGCTCTTTTATTCCATCTATAGCAGTGCATGTTATCCTTCACCAGGGATGGAACCCCCTCAGTGCTCTGTTATTCCATCTATAGCAGCTCATGTTAGCCTTCACTAGGGAATCTATAGCAGCTCATGTTAGCCTTCCCTCAGGGCTCTGTTATACCACCTATAGCATGTTAGCCTTCGCCAAGGATGGAACCCCCAAGGATGGTGGCCATCTTAATTCCGCGAACGCCACTCGACGGTGTGAACACCGCTGGAACTTTCAGGCGCAAGTATGTTTGGTTTGAGTCTCTGGAACAACATTCAGTGAAACCAAACTCCCGAACAAGGGGCACATGACTAGCTTTTCTACGAACTGCTACTTTTCTAGGTATTTTGTTGTGTTTGAAGTTCCCGAAAAAGACCAACCGAACAGTCTGAATATATGGAACTATTTTGGGCAGGACCCTTGTGTGCGGTCGGTCAGTACTAAGACTTCCATAGAAATCCTGAACCGATCTGGGTTATTTTTGGATATGTTTGTCACCCAGATCAGAGCTATCAGGGGATATACTTTTTGTGGTGTTTATGTGAGTTTTTGGGGTACTTATGGGTTGCCTGTAAAATTGTGGGGGGGTTTTTCACCTAGAGATAATGGAGTTAGTACAGGGCTTGACTCAATTATCTCCTAGGCAGAGGGGAGGGATTACAAATAAAAAAAAAAAAACAAGTCCTGCTCACTCCCATCACTCCTGGGCGGCAGCAACGACCACAGTACACATCAGCCCCAATACATACAGTAAAAACCAAAGAAAAAGTTACCTGCACTCTCTCCTAAATCCCTATGTATATTTAAACAAATGGAAGTCATTTAGTTATTCCAATGGCCATTGGAGGGAAGGCCCGTCTGCCAACGTCAAGGCAGACCCCCTTAGGTGGGTCCTACACTGACCTTTCACACTGCTTCCTTGAGCCTCTGGCAAAGATATCTTTAATGAGACAGAGAGGGGTATTTTTTATATACACCCCTATTTATTTATTAACCCTTAATAGGGAACACATGGGATGGGCGGCAGCATTGTAACATAGCTGTGTGATACTAAAAGTGAATACAAATAGAAAAAAAGCAAGTCAAGCCGAGGGATTGTACGATATGTATGGGAGTGTCATATATTTTAACAACGTTGGTATTGGTTTGTGACATTGTACTACAGTCTTCCATTAGGTCCAAGTGGGAGTACCCCTTGCATGGGGATTGTCATAAAAGGCCAAGTGTGGTCCCTTTAAGATCAGTTCACTTCACCCTCAACACGCAGTCTCATCTCGTGGTTGTAGGGAACAGCTAGAGCTGCTATAACCACTAACTCTTATATGAGCTTTACAGCTATACTTGCTCTATTGCTTGCTTGGAAATCGACATTGGAATACTACAGCACTACCCACACTAGGGTAAAAGGACATCTCTGGATGTGGATACCCCTCCTCTCTCGGGGTGACCGCCACAGTGACCAATTGTACAAACTTCCTGAAGGCATTAGCACACTACTCGTGTTTTATTTTGTTTTTTATTCTTTATTTTCAGAATTTGAAAATCACTAGCTGCATAACTGGAGCAAGGTTTAGTACAATCATACAAATATAATAATAACCACACGTAGTGCTCTGCTGCAAAATGACATGAGTGTCAAGTGTCATAGAGGTTGGGACATTTGTTTGTGCTTTTGTTGAAGTAATATAAGTGTAATGGGACCAGGACACAGGTCCCAGGTCTCAGACTGGTCCTGTCATGTTATCCGTCCCTTCTCTGCAAACAATAGAGACTGCCAGCACCATGATTCTTTCAAGGTAAAATCTCTACTCACATGGCAGGTAGATATCACCTCCTCTGACTGCTTGTTCTTGCATGCACTCGTGTTCAGGAAGACAAGAATAGCCAAACCTTACTAACCGCAAAGTCTGACATTTAACATATTTACATAATTTGTAGTGACACAGTCAAAAATATATATAACAGAGAACATATATCAATATCAACATATACTAACATATTTATTGTTAACTGGGTAGGAACAGCAGAAGCACACAGGGATCAAAATGTGAAGAGGTGTGCCTATAACAATTACCAGATTTTTCTATTTACATGTCATAAATCCATTTTATTTTTGACATGGAGGTGAGTATTATGCTGAACTCTTTCTTTATTTCTCTCAGCAGCAAATAAATATAATATTTAAAATCATATTACAATACGTAAATAACACAAAAGGACAATCTTCCTAGCAACCGGAACAGCCAATCAGCATCCTTTCCTTGGCATAATAGGCAGTTCCCAATAGATCACTTCCTCTTTCTTGCAAACCCACAGAACGAGAGAAAATTTCCATAAACTGGAAAATTGACTCTATTCAAGGGAATCATAATGGAACCACAAACGTGACCTCAAATTTAAGCTTCAACAAAAAAGACAATATGGTAATATCCAAGCTGGAACTGGAGGAATACATATACACATATCTATACATGTCACAATAATGATTCTGTAATATAGTCATCAATCACAAGGTAAAAATATAAATTGTATCGTAAATACACCTGTGGGCTTGCCAACATGCATTAAAATTTACAGACTCACCATGAAGCATTGAGAGTTACCTTGAAGAACTTTGTTATAGGCATATTGTCTAGGAATGGTAGGGAGGGATAGCACTCGCCTCCGTGTCATTAATAAAATCTAGTAATTTTATTCCGACATGGATGCTCCTATTATGCTAATTTACAGTTGTGAAATGACAATCCCTGCAAAATAACAATAATGAAACCTAGATTCTGAGGACCAGTCGGCAGCACGTAAAATATTGTCTAAATGACAGCTGACTGCAGAAGCCTTAGAAGCCATAGCACCACAAACCGAATGAGGTGGAAAAACTTAAGTATCGATGCCGACTAATGTCCTAATCCATTTGACCCATTGGGCCAAGAAGGAGATGATAAGGAAAGGTGTGGCTTGCGGAAAGAGATGAACAGTTGATGAGTCAAAGCGTTGTCGAAGGAGCTGTAAGAGTTTCGTATTCACTTAGATATGCCACTTGGCAAAATAGAGGTCTCTCTGCAAAAGCAGGATAGAACGAGCTTTTGTTTCAAGAGCTCTAAAAAAACGAGCTTTTGTTTCAAGATCTCTTACATCAGAAACTCTCTTGCATGAGAAGAGGCAAAAAAGCATGACTAATCTGTCAGAAAGTTGTTCAAGAGATAAGGAAATATTAACCGGCCATGACTCAAGAAAATTAAAGAAAAGAGATATGTCCCAAAGAGAGAAATAATGAGGCAAAAGAGGCAGAGAAAAACGGACTCTGCAAAGGAGTTGACAATAGGGATTACATCAATGCCTTCATGTCTGGAGGAAAGCGCAGAGCGGTAAAGGTTGACCTGCGGTACGCTTTCCTTGTATCGAAAGGAGAAATCAAGAAATGAAAGATGGATGTTAAAGGAGCCGATAATGGATCCAAATCTCTCTCTCCAGGCACCAACCATTCCATGCATTCCAAACAGATTTATAAGCTTGTCTCTTGCCGGGTGCCCATGCGTTCTCAAGAAGTCTCCACACACACAGGTGGGTGTGGAAAAGACTGTATAGACCAAACTATAAGCCATAGAAGGCCTTGGAGGATCAGAGGGTGAAATTGTCCATCTGGGTCTTTAAGGAGACAATCGTACGATGGCAGAAGGTGTGGAAAATCTATTGCCATTTCCAAGAGTTGAGGAAACCATTGTTGTGACGGCCATAGGTGGGGGTCACAAGTACAAAAGTGCCATGTTGGCGACTTAACTGAAATATGCAATGGGGAATAAGTAGATATAATAACTGTTACGACACGTAGCGTCGGGTAGATGAAGCCGCCGTTTAGGCAATAATCCCCTTCTCCAGAAATGCAGTTTAAATCCAGCCGACCGCCAAACTCCCGAACGAAGTCCACGAACACGGCAACTCCCGATCAGCAAAACAGTCGAACGCCTTCCACAGCTAAAAATAACAAAAGCGCTGTCCCAGTAATAATTCCCCCACAAACGAGACCAAGCTCCGTCTTGAGGGTCAAATGAAGATCTGTTTAATGGGGGCTACCTGCCCGGTATTTATGCAGGTCTCCACAAGGTGGACACTCCCCGAGGGGACCTTGTGGAAGACTGTAAAGCATATTGGACAGTAGCCAATCGCAGTGGCTTCAATAATAGCCCTTCCCATCTTGCCCATAATTCCATCTTCTCTACCTCGGAGATAATTAGGAAGAAACCTAATTATCTCCCAAGGTAGAGACAATCGCCATTTTAACTTACAGTAATAAAAATACATTAAAATACATAATTGCAGAAATACTGAATACATATAGTTCGTGTAACGTATCCCCAGACAGCCTGGATCTGAGTGCATGTTTTCACAGAATAGCGCTCAGATCTGATGTATCTAGTCGAATCGCCATGGAGTCAAAGTCTTTCACCAGTCCTTCGGTATACAAATGACTCCATGGGATGGATGGCTGGGTGAAAGTCCATACGAATGAATAAAAACTCCCGAACGACCGATGTTCGCATGCCTTGTCGAAATGGAAGGTAGGCAGCAGCTTCCAGCGGTGTTCGGTAGTTTAAGTGTCCGTTTTTAGTTCCATACAGTTTGTACCGAACACCGCTATGTGTTCGTATGTCCCAAAATGGCCGCTGCCTCGTGGTCGACATGCGAACGACGACCACCCGTACGAATGGAATGGAGAGGTGTCTGCGGTTAACCACAACGTTCTAATTGGGGCCAAGAGGTTAACCAGCAGCACACTCCTCTCCTGGGTGGCCGTTCGGTAGGTTCAATCGGTAGTTTGCAAATTACACGAACGGGGGTATATGAACAGGCAATTCAGCGAACAAAGGGAAACAGACGAACCGACAATACAGATGAATCTGTCACAATAACTAAAAACTTTAAAGGATTAATGGCACTGTAGTTAAAGGGACACTATAGTCACTTGAACAACTACAGCTTTATGGGATCTATAGCTCCCTGCAGGCAATCTAATGTAAACACTGTATTTTCAGAGAAAATACAGTGTTTTCATTGATTGATAGGAATACCTCCAGTGGCCGTCACTCAGACGGTCACCAGAGGGACCTTCTATCATGTTGGGCCCTAAAAAGGCCTTGTACACGTCAGACGTATTAAAATACGTCTGACGTGTGCAATAGAGGGTAGGCACTGTGTGTGCACCTTCTCTCTCCTGCCTGTCAGCAGAGGAGAGGGGGCGGGCGCTCAGGACTTCAGAGGGCGGCCTGAATGCCGCCCTATGAAGTATGTGTGACGAAGCCATGCATGCGCACAAGGGAGCAATGACGCTTCCAAATGGAAGCGTCTGATTGCTCCCTGCTCGTGCCCGCCTATTTTGTCATTTTGACGAAATAGGGGGCGCGGCTTCATGAGGCTCCTGGAGAAGGAACCAGGTGAGTAAAATCCCTTTAAAACCCAGTGCAGTCAATAAATCACTGGAAACAAGGAGATTGGGCACACAGTAGTTTAAAAACCTCACAGCTGATAATTAGTTACATAGTTACATAGCTGAAAAGAGACTTGCGTCCATCAAGTTCAGCCTACCTCACATTTGTTTTTTGCTGTTGATCCAAAAGAAGGCAAAAAAAAGCACAATTTTGCAACAAGCTAGGAAAAAAATTCCTTCTTGACCCCAGAATGGCAGTCAGATTTATCCTTGGATCAAGCAGTTATTACCCTACATTGAAAGATTATATCCTTGAATATTCTGTTCTTGCAAGTATGCATCTAGTAGCCGTTTGAACATCTGTATGGACTCTGATAAAAACCACTTCTTCAGGCAGAGAATTCCACATCCTGATTGTTCTTACAGTAAAAAAACCTTTCCTTTGCCTTAGACGAAATCTTCTTTCTTCCAGTCTAAACTCATGGCCTCGTGTCCTATGTAAAGTCCGGTTTGTGAATAGATTTCCACACAATGGTTTGTATTGGCCACGAATATATTTGTATAATGTTATCATATCCTCTCTCAGGCGACGTTTTTCTAAACTAAATAGGTTTAAATTTGTTAACCTTTCTTCATAGCCGATATGTTCCATTCCTTTTATTAATTTTGTAGCCCGCCTCTGCACTTTTTCTAGTGCCATAATATCCTTCTTTGGAACAGGTGCCCAAAATTGCACAGCATATTCAATATGGGTCTTACCAGTGATTTATAAAGAGGCAAAATTATATTCTTGTCCCGAGAATGAATGCCCTTTTTCATGCATGACAATACCTTACTGGCCTTGGCCACTGCTGATTGACATTGCACATTGTTGCATAGTTTGTTGTCTATAACAATTCCCAATGGCAAATAAAATCTATAGAAAATGAAAGTTAAAAATATATATCTTTAATATTATGTAGGTTTACTTACCATTACCAGCTGTGACGTTTTTAACCACTGTGTTCTCAAGCATATTTTTCCCTGTTTTATCAACTGGGAATAAGTGCCAACAGGGTGAATGCATAGCTTGTTTCTGTAGACCAATATTGGGTAAAAGCGTTCATAGCCAGAGCCGTCGGATCTGGTCTCCAGCTGAAAAAAATCACTAGGAGTATCTATCAACGGAGGTACTCGTTCAGAGTACTAGGAGCTCCATTACATAGACACTTACCATAATGTGGTCATCTAGAAGGAACTCCCCAGCCACACAAGGTCTGCCTCGTTGTGGGAAGAAAGCTGGTGTTGACCTCTGCTCATGGAAACCAGCTCATTCTGAATAGAAGCCTCGGTTCTGCCTATAAGAACCTTGCTGTTTACAGCCGGACAGATGGCTCTTCCGGCCCTGGCAAAAATGTTTGGGTGGAAATTTTTGTGCATATTATTTGGGGCTTTATCTAAAGCAGTAAATGTATGCACAAATATCTAACTCCTTTATAAAGGAGTCTTCTCCAAACAGTAGCCCTTTAACTTGGGTACCCGACTAATGTAAAGCTAAGTTTACCTGTTTGAAAAAAATAGTTGCAGCACACTCAGACTACAAAAAATACAACGCAAAGAAGGCTTCTATCTATCATTGCCTATCTAAGAATAAATATGGGGATTTAGTTCCACCATATGGCCGTATGATGTTAAGCCCACCACTGCTTTCAAAGTACCCAAATGTTGGTGGGTCCTACGCTAAAATGTGGGGGACAAATTAAATAGTACTAGTGTTAAAAATAAAGTGTATTATTAAATCCTTGTAAGAGCAAAAGTGAGTATACAAAAATGATGAAAGCAATTAAAAACAGTGTTAAAACTAAATAATTAAAGTGTTAGTGCTAGAATGAATATACTCACTATTGCAGATGATATCTGTGTTGAATGGAGAAAATAATAAAAGTGACCTGACTATTGAAAACTCCTCCTATATATACACACCTGTTGCCACCTCTAAAGGGGCCTCCGAAGCTGGGGGGCCTGGGCAGGGTGCTTAACCCCAAAGGAATCTGGTCTGAATTCAAAATATACTTTCTCTGTACAAAGTTTACCTGTTTGGTCTTTATTTTGAGCAGACTAGAGCTGCGGCGCACAAGCAGCAAGCACAGTATTTACAGTTCTTGGATCCAACCACGGATGGTGTCCCGATCCAAATCCTGTTCGTCCTCGACCGCATCAAAAAAATTTGTCAACAGGGCCTAAAATGTACAGCACTTTATCCTGACAGTAAGTCAGCGAAAAATCCAAACCCTTCCTGGATTTCCAGTTTTTCCCAAAAATGTTAAGACTTTTGGATCGACAACTGGCGTTGTACACACATTGTCAGGGACCGTAGATGCATCCTGAGGGACAGTGGGGTGAGGGCATTCAGCCCTTAATTTGTTTAGTGTGGCCTTGTCTAGGGGTTTACTGACTCTTTAGATGATGTATTTCGCCACATGTTCAGAAGGGCATTCCACTGAAGAGGGATGCCGTAATTTGTTGGGAGGATCCAAAATTTTGGAATCATCACCAGAGCCCGACACACTTACCTGGGCCCTGGGAATTGTAGCACCGTCGGACCCTCAGCACCGTCGGATTCTGGTTCAGACTGGGCTTCTGAGGCATCCATAATGGACTCATCAAATTCCTCCTTAGTGTTGCTGTGATCAGACTCTGACGGATCTAGTTGGGCTGTTGCCCGTTTTCATAACCTAGCCAATTTTACCCAGCTAGTGGCTCTTTTGCACAGTGGTAATGATGCGCCATCTGTGACAGTAGGTAAACTGTCCGTAATATCCGTTTTGGAGGTATGCTTAGATTTGGCAGTAGCTTTCAGCCTTGTGGGACAGGTGCCCATAAAGATGCAGCTGACTGAGCTGAAGTTCATTGGGCCTGTAAAAAAGGCTTGGGTAATAGTTTGCGACAATAAAGTCGACATAGTGCCCATTTCAGACACCAAAGCCTGTGTCATAGATCTGGACATTGAGACGTCAAAAAGCGCCTGCATGTCTACAGAGGCAGGAACATCAGGGGACAAATCCCCTTCCCAAGCAGGATTATCATGGGGAACCTCTAGATTAGCCTGAGGGTTAGAATGAGACCAAGAGATCATGGGCAAATGCTTGTCAGCCTGCATTTCTATATATCAGTAAGACAGAAAATAAAAATAAAAAATATGAACAACCTAAATGTTAGGGTTGATGAACCAAAGTGGGGGGGGGGAGGGGAAGGGAAGGAAAAAGTACAAAACACACATTTTAATCTTTATGCTAAATAAATAAAGACACAGAGCAAAGAGCCATCCGTTCTCCAAAACCAATGTAAACCCTAAAAGGCTTGTAGAAAAAAGGGAGCAAAAAAAATAGGTGAACTTTGCTGACTGAATGCGAACGAACAGTCGTTCGCATCAGAACCTAAGAATATAATTGAGAAATAAACGCCATGCGTGCGCAATTCTCGGTTTGGAACGTAAAAAAATGCAAATTTATGCCATTTATATAGCGCCAACAGATTCCATAGCTCTTAACAATATTATAAGAGGGGGGATTTAACTGTAAATAGGACAATTTCAAGAAAACTTACAGGAACGATAGGATGAAGAGGACCCTGCTCAAACGAGCTTACAGTCTATACAGGGAGTGCAGAATTATTAGGCAAATTAGTATTTTGACCACATCATCCTCTTTATGCATGTTGTCTTACTCCAAGCTGTATAGGCTCGAAAGCCTACTACCAATTAAGCATATTAGGTGATGTGCATCTCTGTAATGAGAAGGGGTGTGGTCTAATGACATCAACACCCTATATCAGGTGTGCATAATTATTAGGCAACTTCCTTTCCTTTGGCAAAATGGGTCAAAAGAAGGACTTGACAGGCTCAGAAAAGTCAAAAATAGTGAGATATCTTGCAGAGGGATGCAGCACTCTTAAAATTGCAAAGCTTCTGAAGCGTGATCATCGAACAATCAAGCGTTTCATTCAAAATAGTCAACAGGGTCGCAAGAAGCGTGTGGAAAAACCAAGGCGCAAAATAACTGCCCATGAACTGAGAAAAGTCAAGCGTGCAGCTGCCACGATGCCACTTGCCACCAGTTTGGCCATATTTCAGAGCTGCAACATCACTGGAGTGCCCAAAAGCACAAGGTGTGCAATACTCAGAGACATGGCCAAGGTAAGAAAGGCTGAAAGACGACCACCACTGAACAAGACACACAAGCTGAAACGTCAAGACTGGGCCAAGAAATATCTCAAGACTGATTTTTCTAAGGTTTTATGGACTGATGAAATGAGAGTGAGTCTTGATGGGCCAGATGGATGGGCCCGTGGCTGGATTGGTAAAGGGCAGAGAGCTCCAGTCCGACTCAGACGCCAGCAAGGTGGAGGTGGAGTACTGGTTTGGGCTGGTATCATCAAAGATGAGCTTGTGGGGCCTTTTCGGGTTGAGGATGGAGTCAAGCTCAACTCCCAGTCCTACTGCCAGTTCCTGGAAGACACCTTCTTCAAGCAGTGGTACAGGAAGAAGTCTGCATCCTTCAAGAAAAACATGATTTTCATGCAGGACAATGCTCCATCACACGCGTCCAAGTACTCCACAGCGTGGCTGGCAAGAAAGGGTATAAAAGAAGAAAATCTAATGACATGGCCTCCTTGTTCACCTGATCTGAACCCCATTGAGAACCTGTGGTCCATCATCAAATGTGAGATTTACAAGGAGGGAAAACAGTACACCTCTCTGAACAGTGTCTGGGAGGCTGTGGTTGCTGCTGCACGCAATGTTGATGGTGAACAGATCAAAACACTGACAGAATCCATGGATGGCAGGCTTTTGAGTGTCCTTGCAAAGAAAGGTGGCTATATTGGTCACTGATTTGTTTTTGTTTTGTTTTTGAATGTCAGAAATGTATATTTGTGAATGTTGAGATGTTATATTGGTTTCACTGGTAATAATAAATAATTGAAATGGGTATATATTTGTTTTTTGTTAAGTTGCCTAATAATTATGCACAGTAATAGTCACCTGCACACACAGATATCCCCCTAACATAGCTAAAACTAAAAACAAACTAACAACTACTTCCAAAAATATTCAGCTTTGATATTAATGAGTTTTTTGGGTTCATTGAGACCATGGTTGTTGTTCAATAATAAAATGAATCCTCAAAAATACAACTTGCCTAATAATTCTGCACTCTCTGTATATATATGTGTATATATATATATAAATGTGCTGTTCACATTGCCACACTTTGTTATGCCATGAAAATGCCGGCAGATGCTGTTGTGGCCCTGCTCGTAGGTTGTTAACTCACGCACAAATAAAATAAAGAATTAAAAATAAAAATAAAAACAGGATTCGGCCATGACAGTGCCGCTTTAAGTCAGTTGAGATAGTAAGGCTTATTCACTTTTCAGTGAATTTTTAATATATTAAAACCTAATTACAAAATTCAGGCCAAAGTAGTCAACTGTGGCTACAACTGAGTAGGAAAAATTTAGCATTTTATATATTTCACTGTTGGGTCATATGTGAATTATATATATATAGTGGAACCTCGGAACTCAAGAGGTCCCATTCATCGAACAATTCGATAGTCGAACTAAAACTTAGCGTAAAAAATGTCCATTCAGTCTTCAAATAGAGCTCCATCCTGTCAGCAAACCGCTCCATTCAGTCTTCAAACAGAGCTCCATCCTGTTAACAAACCGCTCCATTCAGTCTTCAAACAGAGCTCCATCCTGTCAGCAAACAGCTCCATTCAGTCTTCAAATTAATGCTGTAATTTTGGGTGGTCTGGAACGGATTATTAAAATTTACATTCCTATGGGAAATGTTGATTCGGTTCTTGAACAAATAAGGACTCGAGCAGCCTTCTGGAACGGATTAAGATCGAGTTCCGAGGTTTCACTGTACAGCGAAACTCCTTATGTGTTTAACTACACATTAGGGTCTATTAAAGAATGAAAGTCTGTATCAAAATAACCAGTTTTGCTCTAGCGTCTTTATATTTGTGCTACAATTACAGGCAGATTATAGTTCTATTGTTCCTTGCTGCAGAATTTGCTATATACCCTCATCATATATTTTTTTTTTTCTGACTTGCAGGTGGACTGCGCAGTTTAAGAATGAAGTTATATCCAGCAGAATCGAAACCACACGGACTCTGGCTAAGGCAATTAGTCTGTCTGACCACCCGCCACGATCTTGGACCTTGGTTACTGGAGTGGGTGTGTTTTTAGCATTCAATAAATACAAAGAAGCATTGGTTTACACTGTAGTTGCCAAACATATGTAAAGTAGCATTTATAGTCAAAAGGAAAGAAAGTGTTAAAAGTATTTGTTAATGTAAAACACATTGGCTATTAGTTTATTTTCTTCTAAAGTAAGTTTATTGGGATTTATTCATTAAACTGGGAGTCACAAAGATCTTTAAATGTTTCCTAACGTATTATTAATCTCATTTGGTCTAGATTTGAACTAACCTTGTAAGTTATACACTGTTTCATTACACAAACCTAGTTTTATTTTGCTCATCTGAAATAATTTCAGAGAAATAATGACCCAAGATAAGGTCATTGATACTCTAGAAAATATGAACAGGTCAAATTGATCCATGTCTCCACCTGAACTCTTAAAAAAAAAATAAAAAAAAAAAATCTTTCAATTTTATAAATAATGGAAGTTATGTTAAACACAATATTACAGTGCACTTTGTAACATGTTTAAGAACTGGTTACAGTAGAGTGTCATGGCAAGTGAGCAAATTGCTGAAATGTTCTCTTAAAACTGCTCTGTCATGCGTTTTTCTTTTCCTTCAGTTTTCCTACCCTTCTGTTTGTATCGTAATGACCATACTCCCCTTTTTGCTGCTTACCTTTATTTACATTTATTAACATTTCTTTTTTATGTTGGATCTTAATACCTGGGTGCCTCCGTTTTGTTTTCCTCTGTCCATTAAGTATACAGTTTGTTGTTCTGTGGGATTCTTTTGACTGATGGATTGTGGATTAGCTAGCTTACTAATGGCCAACGTTTGCCAAAGATCACATTCCTCATGAGTAAATGTAGTTCACACTTTTTCTTATGTATAACTAAAAACTCAGGTGAAATTTAGAAAAAAAGTACATACAAGAAGAAATAGAGAGACAAAAAAGATTTATTAAGCATTACGCAAAACCTGCAAAATGACAGTTGCTTTAATTAAAAGTACACAGTCCAACTCATTTTTTCGGTGTGTTTGTGACTATTAAACCAACCTCTTTATGGATCTGAAAAACATGTATTCCTATACATTAGCTTAGCAATGGCATACATTTCTGTAAATAACTCATTCCAAAGCATGGGTTTAGATTTATAAATGGAAAGGTGCTGGTATGATAGATGTGTAAGTTGTGATGGAAAAATTGCTCAAATGGTGTGGGTATTTTGGTTTTATTGCACCATTTAGACAATGTGTGAGTACATTAAACTTTCTTGGATTACAAATGTAGACATACTCTTACAATGTAGCATCCTAAACTTTAATAATCCACTGAATGAAAACAACTATTCAATGGTACTTTCTCACTTGTACTTGCTGGACATAATCTGTTAGTACCTAGAACTTTGGAGGCATAATACTATGTCCAAGAAATAACTTTGCTTTTATTAATACTGTAGGGTATTATCCTCCCAGTCGGACACAGCAATATTCAGAAGACAGTCCTGGAGGGGATGCAGACTTTTTATCCCAGTTAGTGAGAGATTGGGAGGCAGCAGCACAATTACCCATCACTGACCCTAATTCCAAAACACAGCTGGTGATAATCCGCTCAGGTGAGTTAACTCTTAGTAAGTTAATAATTTTCAACATATGAGGACAAGTGTGGGTGATTGGGTTGTGGATTGCTCTTGTGTCGTGTGGAGCAGTGTAGATACAAGTGTGATGACTTGAGAGAATTTACAACATTGTCTATTTGTATGGGGATATGTTAATGCCATCTGACTGTGTTTCCTTTCCTGTTCCCACTAGGTGTGGTGTTGGGCCGTGATGGTGGTGCCTTGCCTTCCATGCTGTGGCCATTCCGCCTGTGTTTAGGAGGCCCAGTGGGTTCTGGGCAACAGCCTTTTCCTTGGATTCACATTGATGACTTATGCCGGCTACTCTGTCAGACAATAGAGCAGGAAGGAAAGGACGGGGGTGTTTTGAATGCTGTGTCCCCTTCCTCTATTTCAGATACCAATGCTGACTTCACTAGAGCACTGAGCAAAGCCTTGAAGCGCCCTGCCATCTTTCCTGCACCAGCGTTTGCCATCCAGGCTCTTCTGGGAAATGAAAGAGCTGTAATGCTGTTGGAGGGTCAGAGGGTTGCACCAAAAAGGACACTGCAAAAAGGATTCACCTTCCTATATCCAGACCTCAACTCTGCACTTGCTGAACTCTTGAGTATATAACATGGGATTTAGATATGTAATAGAGATAATCTCTTTTGTTTTTTATAGGTAGGCAGCTGTGTCCCATACTGCTAGGTCACTGCTGGCTTCTATAGGTGATACATAGAATGAATGCAGTAGTTAAGGGAAACTAGCATATAATTGTGGAGAAACAAATGTTTTCACCTCAGAGCCTACACCTATTGTGTAACAATTATTTGTAACTTAAATTAAACCATAAATAAAATTTCAACAATACATTTACGGTATTACTTGATTCTGTAAATTGCACTCGGGTGAACCTACTTTAGGTGTACCCACAAAGTATAGTACAATATGGTGTGAATTGCTAGGAATTCAAAGTGAATTAGACCCCAAAAAATTCCAGTTTACCTTTTTTGCTAAAATGTGAAATTCATTTTGATTTCCTGTCTATACACAAATTAGTAAATAACCCTGCCCGAAAGGGAATGGTTTGCTTCAATGCTGTTTAACCTGTATATTACCATATATATTTTGAAATAAATTGCTTTAACTCCTTAAGGTACGTCCGACAAAAACGGTACTAGGTACGTTTTTGTCAACAAATATATTACTTACCTGATTGCCACTGGCGATCGGTGATGCTTCCAGCCTGGGGGGGGACTGTCTTACAGCTCAGACAGTCCCCCCTCGGCAAATTAGGCCTCCGCTGGCCATGTGATCGCTCTAATAGAACGACCACGTGGCCACAATAGGAGTCCATAGTGCTGCCTGCAAAGGTATTGCCTAAACTGACAGGCAGTCTCCCTGCATCAGTTAAAAAAAAAAAAAAAGTGTATATATATATCTATATATCTTGTGTATATATAATTACCTAATTTGGATTTCACTACCACCTGTATGCTGGTGACACCGAGATATCTCTCTCCTCTCTGGACCTCTCCCCTGCCGTCCTGCAATGTGTCACTGCTTGCCTTTCTTCCACTTCTGACTGGATGTCCTCCCGCTTTCTGAAACTCAATCTTTCTAAAACTGAGCTCCTTGTTATTCCTCCTAATACTGATCCTCCTCTTTCGCTCTCCCTTCAAGTTAGTGGTATCCACATAAGTCCATCCTTGCAAGGGCGCTGTCTTGGCGTCATACTTGATTCTGGCCTCACATCCAGTATGTTGCCAAATCCTGTAGATTCCATCTTAAAAACCTAGCCCGCATCCGCCCCTTTCTTACGCCAGATGCTACCAAGGAGCGTGTCCATACTCTAGTAATTTCACGAATGGGTTATTGAAAACCTCTCCTAATTGGTCTTTCCAAAAGCCGTATTGCCCCGCTACAGTCTGTAATGAATGCTTCCACCAGACTGATTTTCCTCTCTAGTCTGTCCCCTCACACCCCACCCCTCTGTCAGTCCTTACATTGACTTCCTGTATCCTATAGGAGGCATGTATATATTTTAAGGCCTTGGCCTGTAGTTGTGGGAGGGGCTTGAATTCCCTTTAAAAGGGTTGCCAATCCTCTCCCATCTTACCGTTGATGGTCTGGCGAGTCTGAGAGGATTACTTCTCAGACCGCCATCTTGTTTCTCTTACCTGCTTTCCCTCGTGGTCCTGGCTCCTGTTCTACGCTTAGCTGACCGCTTACCAAACAGTTTGTAAACCCACGGGCTCCTTCTGGCTTCCTCACAGCCCAGACTCGGCACGTCTAGTGGTTCTAAACCGCAAGTCAAGATCCTTACCGTAAGGCAGCGGTCGCAACCGTTACACGCCATCGCGGTAAGGGTCCGTTCACAATTTGGCGTACATTCGTTTGATTTGCTGTTCGTTTACTTGCAGGCGCGTTCGGTAACAAAATTTTTGATTTAATAACTGCTTTAATATGTGTCTTTCCTATTTTAAACACGAACACAGCCATTTGTTTTGTTTTTCACTGCACTATACGTTCGGTTGTTTCATTAAGCTATTTTTATACGAATTAATTTCAAGTTGGTTGAACATACAAATGATTAGGTTTAAACAGTTATTCTATACAGGGGATTCTTCCCCGTTTGGCAGTATGTTGCAAAGTTATTTCTTGGACATAGTATTATGCCTCCAAAGTTCTAGGTACTAACAGATTATGTCCAGCAAGTACAAGTGAGAAAGACCATTGAATAGTTGTTTTCATTCAGTGGATTATTAAAGTTTAGGATGCTCACGAATTTTAGCCGATTGGCCTGGTTGTTAAGTCAGATGCCCCTATTGGTTAGAAAGGATACTACAGTTACAATTTTATGCTTATGAATTGGGGCTATTTCACTATACTGATATAGACGGGTTTGATATATACATAGCTGACTTTTGTCCTGATGTCATTCCCACAGGTTTCATTACGGGAATTAAACTTTGATTGCAGATTTACAAACAACCTTGATAAAATATTTGCCTTATTAGGTTAGTAATTTGGTTTAAAGTTACTATTGTAGGTTTTGCTAGTATAAGAGTTATTTAGTAGGCAATTCACTTTTCGCTTTCCTTAGGTGCCCTGATCATACAGACAGTTGCTTTACAAGCACAACAAACCCGTCATCTGCCTCTGTCATATTGTCACTCCTCATCAATAGTATCTGGTAGATTCCTTTATTTTATTCGAGCCCACGATCTGGCCACTAACATATATCTATACACACAGATACTCATTCATATCCTATCTACAGGTCGCAACACGTTATCTGCTGCCACCCTCTCGTTTCATATTTTCTGCATAACATCTCGTCCTGACTCAAACTTTATCAGGTACGACGTCATAACCCTGTACCTTTCTAGTTTTAGAGTGGTACTGGTTGAGATTTAGATTGTCCAACTAGGTTCTGTTTTCCGGTCTAAATCCATAAGCTAGTGGTCCTGCGAGGCCAACACCAATCCTCATACTCGGAGGTATACGTCCCTCGGCCCAAATCATTGTTAGCCGCCTTGCATGGTCTCATAGAGAGGGCCTCCCATATCACTCCCATTCTATCTAATGCTTTAGTTACCACCGAGAGGCCAACATCCTGCAACAACGTTTCTGTGGCCTCAATCTCCCCTCAGGCCAACGCATAGGTAGTGCCTCTCACGCCGCTTGGCAATTAGTAGGGACTCATTTATCACGTTTCAAATAGCATTATTTGTCGCCGCTTGGCATCTAGCCAGCCTGCCAGTACCCAGCTACTCTGTCCCAGAATAATAATCAAGTTGCATCTATATATTTTCAGTTATGTCTCAAGTTCCTGATATTCCTGAAGAGCAGTCCCTTCTGAGCACTCACGCTAGGTCCGATACTCCCGCCCAAGGAGCTGATGTCACTAGTCCATCTTCCCTGAGGTCATGGACTATCCCACGCCTCACAGCTGAACTGCGAAGGAGATGCATTCCTTTCCCAGCTAGTGCTAGGAAAGCGGAGTTGTTTAGACTTTTGAAAACTAACACCGACAACTCTAATGCTGGGGAAGGTCCTAGTGGGTCTCAGTTGCTGGCTCTTCATGCCATGATGACGTCTTTAATGTCATCCATTGGCACTATTAGCGACAGACTGGAGAAATTGGAAGCAGTATGTTCTCCCCAGGTTCCTGCAGACCCAGTTACTTTTAATAATGCAGGAATGGCTGTCATGCCCGGTAATACTCTGGCATCAATTAAAGTCCCTGAGAGTATCAACCCCTCGCATATGGTCTTAAAAAGAACATTCTGTAAGGCAAGGATGTTAATCTTGTCTCACTTCTTATTGCCTCCCAGGATGTTCTTGAGAACAGGACATTTGCATATGGGGACATTTCATTGGTTCTAAGGGCAAGAGACTCCAGGTTGAACAAAAAAATTGTCTATTCCTGCATTTGTATTGGGTTTCAGGATTTATAGGGATGTATATTCCTCAGGTTATCCTGTGAAAAGAGAGGAATTTGACGTTTATATACACAAGCTGGTGGATCTGGAACACAACTACGGTGGTACTGCTTTTTATGACTATCACCGTTCCTTCTCTGCAAAAGTGGCTGCAGCTCTGACTCAGTTCAATTACAGCATAAATTGGAGTAACACTGAGCTGAACACTGAGTTATTATGCAGACACTTTGCAAATCTCAGACCTCCGACTTGTGCAGTATGTGCATCTACTGCATATAGTACAAACTTCTGCCCTAATACAGCAGAAATTAAACAGGGACACTCTGTCCCGAACTTGGCAAGGCCTACCAGAATCCAAAAAGATAAGCTGGGTAGGTACATCGTGTTCCTGGGCAAATCTCAAATTGCAATAATTTTAATGCGGGCACTTGTGGTTTTAGTTCATGTAGGTTATTACACGTGTGTTCTCATTGTTTTAGGGCTCATGCAAAGTCCATGTGCCCTAATAAAGTTTTCCCTAAGCCTTACCACACTTGCATCAACGTCACTTTTTTGGCTGCACTGTTGCAACAACATCCCTCACAGCATTTGGTTAAATTTATCATCGAAGGACTGTCTGAGGGGTTCCACACGGGTTTAGTACATTTGCCAACTGGGACGCTAGAATGCAAAAATTTGCAAACCACTTTAAATTAAACCAGAGTTAATGTGTACACTTATAAGGACTGAGGTAGAGCAAGGGGTTTTGTTGGGGCCTTTTGTTTCCCCACCTTTCACATCTTGGAGAACCAACCCCATAGGGATTGTCACGGGAAAAACTTCACTCAACCCCAGACTTATCAGCACCACATTCCTATCACTGTTCCAAGCCTTAATTTCCTTATATCCTTCAAAGAATTTTCCTTACAATATGCCACTAGCGACAATGCCATTTGGGCCATTTTGCCGTCTGGTACAGGTGCATGGCTCAGTAAAACGGGCATTGTCAATGCTTTTAAATTACTTCCCATCCACCCTTCACTATGGCATTAAGTGGCAAGGGCTTTATTATTTTTTCTCACGACTCACTTTTGGCTCCAAAAGCAGCCCCCAAATTTTTGACACGTTTGCTGAAACTTTGTGTTGGTTATTACTTAATGTGTGCAGATGTCCATCTGTTATTCACTACCTGGACGATTTCCTCACGATTGAAAATGCACTCCCCCCTAGCAGCTTTACAAACATGTTGGCTCTTTTTGAGTCCCAACTATCCCAGTCTCCCCGCACAAGACCTTAGGTCCTGACACCAGCGTGCAATTTCTGGGGATTCAATTGGACTCAATCCACATGCAAGCTAGCCTTCCCCAGGATAAGATTGAGCGCACCCTATCAAGCATTGAACATTACTTGCAACTAGGTTCGCTGCTGGGGTCACTCAATTTTGCCATGAGAATCATCCAGCAGGGTAGATCCTTTATTTCCCGTTTACTCTCTTTATTCCCATGATTCACCACAGACATCATGTATCACGTTAGACACTCACGCAACCTCTGATTTACTTATGTGGCGCTTTTTCCTTATTGAAAAGTATCAAAAAGATTGATACACACGTACCATCTCAAAAGCTACCCATCCACAATTACATTTTTCATTCACTATCAGACTTATTAGATTCAGTTCCTTTCGAACAAATGACCAATATGGTAATCAAAACTGCCATGTACCTAGCATTCTATGGGTTCTTATGTCCCAATGAATTTACCGCTCGAAATATAACTGCCACGCAATACCTGAAAACGTCTGATATCCAGAAAACCTACATCAGTCTAAAACTAGCCCTATAGGACATACTGTCAAAATTACCCTGTTCCCTACTCAAAACAAATGGTGCCCTGTAAAAGTCCTGGATACTTATCTCATCACAGTTCAGGAACAACCACACCAACCCTTATTAGAACTTCACTGCTCCATCCTTACAACATCAAAATTCATGCTTTATGTTCGCTTACTGTTAACAAGGCTCGGCCTAAATGCAAACCTTTTCTCAGGACACTCCTTCCGCATAGTGGAAGCATCTTCAGCTTCTGCCAACCACATTCCAGCTCATATCATCAAGGCTATGGGACGCTGGAAATCCTCCGCCTACACTCTTTACATTCCAAACCCAGTTAAAGAGTTAAAGCAAGCTTTTCGTGACTTGTCCAAATAAACAAGGTTTTGTTACATGAATAAATGTTGTATGGTATTTTTCTTTTTGCCCACTTTTATTACAGGCCTACTGCTTTGTCGGTTTCGGCACACCACAACCGACTGGTGTAAATTTAAATATGTTTAATGGTTTTAATAATGCATGTTACTTTGTCATCACGGCTATATTGCCCCGACTACAAATATATATATTATTATAAAATATAAATAAATGTAATTTTTTCTAAAAAAGTAATAATAAAAAAATCATTATGTATTTGTAATTTTATTCTAACTGTATTTTGATATATATATTTATAACAAAATACACTTAGAATAAAATGATATGTATATATAAATAAAAATAATAGGAAATATATTTATATATATATATATATATATATTCATATACATAATTACATAAATAATTTCATAAATATACACGGAGACTTCAAATATATAAATATGTGTATATATATATTTAAATTCTAATGTTAATGAGTTTCAGCGCTTAATAGATAGTCCCCTTAAAAATAACAAGGGTGCATTTATATGCAAATGATGTATGTAGTAATGTAAAAGTCATGAAAAAAAATGTCCAGATTATATAAATCGACTACAAAGTCCTGCAAAAAAAAAAGTCCAGATATTGTTGCAATACTCAGAGATATGTAGAGATACCTTAGAAAAAGAGACAAAGAAAGATACATAGTGTAACACTGTATCAAAATTTATTGCCCAGGATACAAAAGAAAGGGTAACCCCCCCAAACTAAAAACTCTTACACTGTATAAAATATGATACTCATCATTGTCGATCATGCAGGAAAAAAAATTCTTTCAAATCTGCTCGTAATGTAGAGTCAAAGCTGGCGATCCGGTTCCTCACGGGAGACGGCAGCTGCCTGGTGCACACAGGAACGCTGGCCGTGTTGGTATCAGTGGGGAAACACTAGCGATTAGTCCAGCTTCTATCGAAAGCTCAGGTGGTCTGCTGCAGATGAGTAGTAGTGGCACCCTATCTATATTTAAATTCTACATGCATATTTATGTAATATTTTTACATAATTTTATTGATTGCAATTTGAGGGACCTGTCTGACAACCCAGGCCAAAAGTCCAAACCATTTAATTTGCAAGCACTGTATTTAACTCTGTAACTTTCCATGATACCCTAAAACCTGTACATGGGGGGTACTGTTTTACTCGGGAGACTTCGCTGAACACAAATATTAGTGTTTCAAAACAGTAAAACATATCATAGTGATGATATTGTCCGTGAAAGTGACGTATTTTGCATTTTTCACACACAAACGGCACTTTCACTGATGATATAATTGTTGTTATACGTCTTACTGTTTTTTTTTTTTATAATTCTTTATTTTTGCGTGCACGGATACAAAGAACAGGCATTCGCAAACAGACATCCCCCAATACCCCACATTGTGAACAAAGGTTACAATGGGCATGCGGAATACATAACATATAGTGCACCTTTTTCTTCTCCCAGTACATCGTTTTGTATCGAAGTGTTTAAGTAACCAGAAGGGCCCGATCCATCATCGGGTTTCAGGACTCTTGGTCAGCTTTTGGATAGAGGACTCTTAACAAATTAAAATTGGCTTAGGGGGTCCGTCTGTGTAGGCCAGCCCCACCCGTTCCCTCTCATGTTGTTCACTAGTCATGTGACCTCGTTCCTTCTAACATACCCTTTTAATTATTGAACAGGTACCTAATGTGTCTCCGGGTAGAGCTGGTGTTGCCCAAAGGCCCAATCCTAATATTCTTCGTAATATATTGATCCCAATAAATGGTGATTCCCTAGGATCCCCTATGCATCTCCCTGTGGTTACGTTTTCCTGTTTTTAACCCCTTAAGGACCAAACTTCTGGAATAAAAGGGAATCATGACATATCACACGTCATGTGTCCTTAAGGGGTTAAACACTAATATTTGTGTTCAACAAAGTCTCCCGAGTATTTTAGTACCCCCCATGTACAGGTTTTATAGTGTTTTTGAAAGTTAAAGGGTCAAACATAAGGCTTGATTTTCCATTTTTTTACATTGAAAGTTGCCAGAATGGTTATGTTGCGTTTGAGAGCATATGGTAGCCCAGGAATGAGAATTACTACCGTGATGGCATACCATTTGCAAAATAAGACAACCCATGGTTTTGCAAATGAGGTATGTTCAGTCATTTTTTTTTTTTATAAATTCTTTATGGTTTGTTTTTGTTTTTTTTCCAGTTTTGTTCAACAGTGTAGGAAGTTACAGAAGGCAAAGTAAAGAGGTTAATAGGATAGGCAGTATTACAATACATGTTAACGGTGGTGTGGTACATCTTAACATGAGAACATTATTTCAATATTTCATTTTCATGTAACGTGTTTCAGAGGTTCCCTTTCACTTTCTAGTTGTAATATAATTTTTTTAGTTTTCCTTCGACAGTAGGAGTTGTTAACATTAGTGGTTGTGGGAGTTCTGACAAACTCCCCTCTCCAAGTGAGTTTGCCACGAGCTCCTGGGGGAGCCTGCTTGCCAGCCTCCTGCCCACAGACTATGGGCCCTGCAGGGAAACCTTTTAAAGACTACCAAACTTGACCAACTGGAAATGATTTGGGCATGGGGCCATGCTTGCGGTCAGTCAAAACTATGACTTCCAGGAAATTCCTGAACCCCTGAACAGATCTGGGTGATTTTTGGATATGTTGTTCACCCAGATCGGGGCTATCAGGGGATGTGACGGGGATATGGGATATGTTGTGTTTTGGGGTACTTATGGGATTTTATAAAAATGTGTGCCTTTTCTGCCTGTGGATAATTAGGTTATTGTATTATCTATCTTAATTGTCTCACAGGCAATGTACAACACTGTTTTTATTGGCTTGTTGATTTTATGTCCTGTCCTGTGTGAAACTTGTATAATAGACAATGTGCCTCCATTAACCCCTTAAGGACTGGACTGTTTTTGCGATGTTGTACATTTGTGACCAGGCATATTTTTACACTTTTGTGGTGTTTGTGTTTGGCTGTAATTTTCCGCTTTCTCATTTACTGTTCCCATACAAATTATATATTGTTTTTTTCAGGACAAAAGGGGCTTTCTTTACATACCATTATTTATATAATCTCATGTATTTTAATTTAAAAAAAATAAAAAAATATGATGAAAAATTGAAAAAAATACATGTTTTTTGACTTTTACTTGAAAAATCTTTTACTCATCTACAAAAGCGAATGAAAAAAACTGCTAAATAGATTCAAAATTTTGTCCTGAGTTTAAAAATACCTAGTGTTTACGTGCTTTTTTGCTTTTTTTTGCATGTTATAGGGCTATAGGTACAAGTAGGATATTGCGGTTTCAAAACATACATTTTTAAAATTTATCAGTAGTGACATTGTAACACTATTATCTGTCATAAATCTCTGAATAACACCCCACATGTACATATTTTTTTTAAAGTAGACAACCCAGGGTATTCAATATGGGGTATGTCCAGTCTTTTTTAGTAGCCACTTAGTCGAAAACACTGGCCAAAGTAAGCATTCATATTTGTTTGTGTGTGAAAAAAGTAAAAAAACTAAATTGAACGCTAATTTTGGCCAGTGTTTGTGACCAAGTGGTTACTAAAAAAGACTGGACATACCCCATTTGCAATACCTTGGGTTGTCTTCTTTTGCAAATGGTATGCCATCATGGGGGTAATTCTCATTCCTGGGCTACCATACGCTCTCAAAGGCAACGTAACCAACCTGGCCATTTTCAATGTAAAAATATTTGACCCATATATTTGACCTTGTAACTTTCAAAAATGCTATAAAACCTGTACATGGGGGGTACTGTTTTACTCGGGAGACATCGCTGAACACAAATATTAGTGTTTAAAAACTGGAAAACGTATCACAACAATTATATCATCAGTAAAAGTGCTGTTTGTGTGTGAAAAATGCAAAAAAGTAACTTTCACTGACAATATCATCGCTGTGATATGTTTTACTGTTGTGAATCACTAATATTTGTGTTCAGCGAAGTCTCCCGAGTAAAACAGTACCCCCCATGTACAGGTTTTAGGGTGTCGTAGAACGTTACAGGGTAAAATACAGTGCTAGCAAATTAAATTCTCTGGAATTTCGGCCTGGGTTGGCAGGCAGGTCCCTCAAATTGCAATCAATAAAATTACTGAATTATGTAAAAATATTACATAAATACGCACGTAGAATTTAAATATATATGCATATTTATATATTTGAAGTCTACGTGTATATTTATATAATTATTTATGTAATTTTGTATATGGACATATGTATATTTCTTATTATTTTTATTTATTTTTATATACATAGATATATATACAAATTCATTCTAAGTGTATTTTGATATAAATATATATATATTAATTTTAAAATACAGTTAGAATAAAATTTCATATAGATATATAATTTTTTTAAATTTTTTTATTATTTTAAAAATTTTTTTATTTAATTTAAATTACTTATTATTTATATTTTATAATAATATATATATACAATATATATAGTTATTATATATATTATATATATACGTGTGTAATTTAATTATAAGTGTATTTTTATATTAATATAAGTACATATTAATATAAAAATACACTTAGTATGGCATTATATATATGATATATAGACATATATTATATAGATATAATATATGTCTATATATCATATATACACATATATAATTATTATTATTTTTTTAATTAACATTAACTTTATTTTTTTTTTGATTTTACACTAGCAGGGAGACTGCCTGTCAGCACAGACAGTCCCCCTGCAGGCAGACACATGGACACCTATTGTGACCATGTGATCGCTGTGTTAAGCGATCACATGGCCACAGGGGTCCTAATTCAGTGTGGGGAGACTGTCTGGGCTGCAGGCAGTCTCCCCACAACCGGAGCCACGCTGATCGCCGCCGGGGGAACGACGGCGATCAGGTAAGTAACGGAAACCGTTAGGACGGTTCAGGACCGTCATCGGTCTGCAAGGCAAAAATGCCGATGACGGTCCTGAACCGTCCTCGGTCGGGAAGGGGTTAAACTGCGATTCCAGCTTACACTCCAAAACTGTGTTGTCCTGTTATTGGAGGGCAAGAAGATTTACTCCTATGTCTGCTGTTCCAGCTTGCAGAGGATTCAACGGGGAAAGTCCTTGTAAGGACTAGAGCTAATTCCCCATTCGGTTCCAGAGCTCCCAGGACTGAGTGTCGTCCAGTGCCTGGGGGTGTCAGAGCTAATTCCCCATTCGGTTCCAGGAAAGAGGTGGCGGTTCGAGGACCCGAGTCAAGCCAAGGCGACTGAGGGCAGAAGTGCGGCGGTTTGTCCCCTGTTCCAGTTAGGAAGTGGTCCTTGGCGGAGGTACCCAACCCGGGATACAGGGAGCTCCGTTACAAATGTGACAGACCCTCCGTCAATTGATGCTCCTAGTGCTTACCAAGGACCATCAGCACCGCACCAGACACATAAGCACTGCAGATCCCACGAACCCACCGCAGCTTGGTTGGGGTCTCGCCGTCTCCTACCCACCTTGGACCTATGACAAAGCTCCAGTAAGAGCTTCAGAGAGCGAAGCAGGGACAGCTCTTAGAAGATCTAGTAATTAGAATCCAGTTGTGATATAGCAGTTCCTTACAACACGAGACGAGGCTGCGAGTTGAGGTTAAGAAGGTCTGACGGTTTATTGATCAGCTTGAGTTTTTATACAGTTTTTCTTACAGAGTCTTACATGCAGATACTCCCATGCAGTGTATACAATCCCTACCCTCTGCCTGGGATACAATAAACAAAGACAATGGGCTAACTCAATTAACTCAAAGCAGAAAAACATAAACTTTTACAAAGTCTGGAAAACACCCCACAAATCTTCTGACACATCCCTTGATAGCCCTGATCTGGGTGAACAACATATCCAAAAATCACCCAGATCAAAGCAGAGGTTCAAAAGTTTTATGGAAGTCATATTTTTGCCCAGATGTACACAGGATTTGATGCCCGAAACCGTTCCATAGAATCGCGGCTAAGTGCCACTGGAGGACCGACCGGGAACCACAAGGTTTTCATGCCGAAAATAGTTCCAGGGCATTCGCGGCTAAGTTCCCCTGAAGTCTATTCGCGGTTTTAGCCCATGCGAACAAGATGGCCGCCATCACATGGTCGAATCACATGGTCAAATGGCGGTCTCTTAGATTGTTTGGGAGTTCGAAGAACCAAATGTTTAAAGTCCCAATAGGCACAATTAGGGTCTCTCAGCCAAAATAAATTAAAGGGGCCATAGTCACGGGGCAAGATGCTGGCCATTAGTCCTCTCCCAAAAACCAGTGGCGCAGTTGCTTTCGTCACAGAAGTAATATAACTTGTCTCTCGTTATTCATGTATACTCGTGCCTACAGCTAGACTACTACTAAGTCAGAAAGGGTTTAGTGTATATACTTTGAAACCTTATGATATGGTTCTTTGTTTTGAGGGGAGAAATATCCATTGCACCCAATTGGTCGGCTACGTGCCATTCCGTGCTGTGACCATGCTGCATCTTTGGAGTTTGGGATAAGTGGAGTGTGCGTATGCTTAGCGGTTCTGGGGCCCCGTAGTTATATCCAACCAAGTGTTGTGTCTCCGTAGGCGTGTCCGTGTCTACTGATCAGGTGTAGGGGTCTTACTATGCTCTTGTGATGTAATGAGAATGTGGTCTAAGGCTAAACACTATTTGTGGGGCATGTGTTGTTCTAGAGGCCCCTGGGTGCCCTTTCATTTATGGTCCCTCTTTTCTATGTACTTCTTATTTGTTCCATTGTGCTTTTGTCTCTGCCTATTTTGGGAACTGGATATATATTTGATTCTTTAAGGCTATGGGTGTTTGGTGAGGAATGGGAAGAGGTATGGGTCTGGAGTTGTAGTGCTCTGGAGGAGAGAGTGGCGACTTCTCTCCATAGTTGGAATATGTGGGAACACTCCCACTACATATGGATATATATGCCCCACTCTCCGCAACCCTTTCAGCAGTGGTCCGAATCTGATCGTTGCATTTGTTTGAGTCTCAGGGGGATAAGATACCAATGCAGCAAAGTCTTATATGCCTGCTCTTTATGATTGGCACATATAGTGATCGATGCAGTGGCCTCCCAAATGTCCGCCCAGTACAATGGGTCCCCCGGGGGGCCCAGCTCTCTCTCCCAGGCAGCCACATATGAGAACGCTTCCAAGGGGGCGTTTTTTGTCAGATTGTTGTATAGAATGGAGATTTGGCCTTTTGTATGGGAGTTTGTAGGCACATTTTCTCGAATCTAGTGAGCGTTGCCGTTGCAACGTTTGGGGTGGTTAAGAAGCTGCGGATCTGGAGATATCGGAAGTGATCAAAAGTGTTGAAGGGAGTGTTTTGTGGTAGATCAGAGAAAGGGAATAGTTGGTGGTTACGAAAAAAATAGAAGGCCATTATCTTCGAAGTGGGCGTAGTATTGGGGTGTCATACCCGGAGCAAATTGTTCGTTCCTCAGTATTGGGGTTAGGGGTGAGGGTGTATTAATGATCTTGTGTTTGCGTGTCGTCCTGTCCCATATTTGTATAGATGTCGCCAGGGCTGGTGTGGTTGGGGGGACCCTGGGTCTGTCCTGTCTCGGTACCCATTGGTACAAAGAGGGGAAATCCCTGCCAAAGAGGTCATGTTCCAAATCCACCCATAACTTGATCCCTGCTGGGGCATGAAGGTTTTGTATTTGCGCTAGTTGGGCTTCTTGGTGATAGGACTAGAAGTTTGGTAGGCCGAGGCCTCCTTTTTTATGTAGGATGTATAGTGTGATTTGTTTTATCCTGGCTCTCTTTCCTGCCCAGATAAATTTTCTATCTGCATTTGGAGGGATTTAAAGTCGGTTTTGGATATTGTGAGGGTTTGAAACAAGTATAGGAACCGGGAAAGCAGGTTCATTTTCACTGAGGCCAGTATGCCTAGCCAGGAGAAAGACAATTTTTACCAGGACAGCAAGTCTTTATTAGCCAGTTCCAGCAGCGAGAGGTAGTTCAATCGGTACGTGGATTGTAGGTCTCCTGGTATGTATATACCTAGGTAGTGGATGCATTTTTCCTGGAAGCAAAATGGTTATGTCTTTTACAGCGTCAAGCGTAACTGGGGTGAATTTAGATTGGCATTGCTTCTGTCGTATTTAGGTTCAGCTTACAGTCCAATATTTTGGCATAGTCGTCTAAGAGGTCTAGGGGAGGGGGTAGGGAGGTTATGGGTTTGGTCAGGGTCAGTAGTAGGTCATCCGCATATGTCGCTATTTTGTATTCTTCCCGTCTTATTTTAATACTTTTTGGTACAGGGGTCGTTTTGCAAAAGAAGCTCCAGGGATAGGGCAAAGAAGGGGGAGACGGGGCAGCCCTTGTGATTGTATATGCGCAATGAGGTAGGGTGGGCGTTTGGTATAGGAAGGCGTGCGGATGGACTGGAGTATAGGCTACGTATTGCCTCCAGGAATTATCCAGGGAAGCCGTATTTTGTTAGCGTTGCAAATAGATATGGCCATAGTATGCGATCGACACTTTTTCCGCATCAAGTGATAGTAGCAGTGTGGGGATATCTCTGTGAGTGGCTGCCCAGATCAGGTCATACGTCTGTCTTGTGTTATCACAGGCTTGTCTGTGGAGGATGAATCTTACCTGATCTGGGTGGACCAGTTGTAGTTGGACTGCACTGTAAGGGCAGCCCTGGCATACAATCACTCAATTACTTCCAGTGCAGCTGGTATGGCTGTACCAGTGCCCACACACTAAGGCGGCCCATAGGGTTGCCTGATGGGCGTGTCATAAGGCTGTGCACTTTGCTCATTAACAGCGTGATTGGACCCCTGTAATATTACAGCACTTGGAGAAAGTGAGAAGCCTTATCCCAAATAACAGAGCCACGTGGAAGAGACTCAGAGGAGTGGGCATTACCAGAGAGAGTCTGCCTCTAACACCCAACAACCTCAGCCACCAGACTGAACCTTAGTCTTTCAAAACTGTAGGAAACTATCATGTGTGTATCTGTGTGTCATCGTTTCTGTGTATTTGCAGGTGTGTATTTCTGTGTATACGTGTCATTGTGTGTGTGTATCTGTAGGTGTGTCAGTGTGTTTATGTGTATCTGCATGTGTGACATGACATCTGAGGCAGCAAGCCCCAGAGGATGAGGGGTTTCACCGCCTGAGCCGTTCTTTTTACCATGTTAGAGTGATGCTTTCTGATTTCCCAGGATAGCATAACTCTTACAAGAGCTGGTGATAATAGCAGGTATTGCTGGTCCCTACAATCTTGAGATGAGGGTAAGCAAGAATCGATTTATTGGTAGCCACATTGGCCTTTTAGGCAATTCCCCATGCAAGGGACACTCCCACATGGACCTTGTGGGGAACTACAATATAAAGTAACAAACCAATGATAATGATGTTCAAATGCATGACTCTCCCATATACAATCATACAACCCCTCTCTTCTGCCTGAGAGATAATTGAGACAGATACTCTACTAACTCAATTATCTCTAGGTGAAAAAGAACACACGTTACAGGTAACCCTAAAGTACCCCAAAACTCATATAATCCCCACATAAGTTATATCCCCTGATAGCCCCGATCTGGGGGAGCAACATTTTTAAAAATCACCCAGATCAGTTCAGGGGTTTAGGATTTTTATGGAAGTTTTGTTTATGACAGATCGCACAGGAGACTCCTTCCCAAAATAGTTCCAGATATTCAGGCTGTGCGGTTGGTCTCTTTCGGGAACTCCAAACACAATGAAATACCGAAAGGAACCATTTGTGAGAAGGCTAGTTGTGTACCCCTCCTTCGTGAGTTTGGTTTCACCGAAGGCCGATTTCTACAGATGCATGGGAATGAATATAAGTGGGGGTGGAAGTCTCAGTGGTGTTCGGGCCTTCGAGTGTCCGATAATAGTTCCATGCACTCGATGACCAAACCCTGCTGGAAGCGTTCGCCACAGCAAGATGGCCGCCACCTCGTGTTCGTGCATATGAATGGAGGCCATCCAGCCGACCACTTAGAATGTTCAGGGATTGCGGTTAGAGTAGGTGTTAGGAAGGTCAAGGTCGTTAACTAGCAGCACACGACGGTCCTGGGTGGTCGGTCTGTTCAACAGTTTGTTCGGTATTCAAACTGGGTAGATTTTAAATATTTGGTTAGTTCATATACCGAATGATTCAAGGCAGTAGAATTAAAAATAAACAGAAGAAATTTACAGGGTGCAATCCATGGAGAAGGCATCCATCACAACATCTATGACCTCTAGAGCTCTTTTAGTATGATGTTCACTCTTATGACATAAACTATACAGAGGCCCCTAGAATCGAGCTGGTACCTTAACTTTTAGCCTTTATCACCTTGGAACAGGAAATAGATTCTCAATAGTATTGTGTGAGACCCTCTTGAGTAGGACACAGTTTCCAGAACAAGGTTATAACTTGGTTCAAAGTGTTGTGCCAGTTACTGACTGCTCTGTGACTTCATACAACAATGTGCCTGTGAAGTAATTTGTATTAGTTTAGCAACCAAGAAGGCACAAATTTATTTATTTTTTTGCTCTGGAAACAGATTTTAAATATGTGAGAGTGTACACATTTTTTGTTAATGGAGGTTGTTTATGCTGCAGGTGGATTCTTGGGGTGGGTGGCGAGTACATGTTTACTTATTTAATTGTTCTTTGAGCCAGGGGCGGACTGACTGCTCTGGTACTTGGAACATGGTCAGAACACTTCATTTCCGCCATTATCTGACAGAATACCAGCCACTTGAGTCCGACACGCGATGTTCACACAGTCCTTGGGCCCGGCGCTAATTACCCAGGAGGGTAGCGTATGAGGATTCTGGCTGGGCCTGGATTTACTTTAATGCAAAGAGTGCATTGAAGGATTCACTCTGTTTGCCTTAAAGTTACATACATTGAGAAGAGCCGTGCACATTATTTGGCCATCATTGGAGCTGTCAGACAGCCATAGTTATAATTGTTATAATTGATGCAAGCAGTGTCGGTGTTCCCGCAGTGAGTTTGTTTGGGCTTCTGGGTTAATTTAAGAAGAACAGCTGAAAGTAAATAATAAAAGTACTAAACTTAAGACTTGATAAAATTGGTACTACTTTGTGATCAAAGCCAAAGCCCTCCTTTGGAAACTTTGCGGAACCATATAAAAACCACTCCGAGGAATTATATTGTGACCTCATCCTTGTCCTGAAGAATGTAAATAGTTCCTCTGATTTTAGAAATTCTGTTCGTCGTGAGGCACCAGGGCTGCCATCAGAAATTTTGGGGCCCCTGACACAGCTCAAGGTCTGGGCCCCCCGGTGCCTACACCCGAGTCCACCCAAAGTGCTGCCCCCCCCACCCCCGACTCTGCCCACAGGGATGCAGTGTCTGTACTGATTCTGGAGTGTGTATAGTGGATGCAGAGTTTGTGTGTTAAGTGGATGCGGTGTGTGTCTAACAGATGCAGTGTGTATAGTGGATGCAGATTGTATATTTGTGTAATGTATGAGGTGTATATTAGATGCAGAGTGTGTGTTTGTGTAGTGGATGTAGTGTGTGTTTATAGTGAATGCAGAGTGTGTATGTGTGTTGATGTAGTGTTTGTGTGTATTAAATGCGATGTGTATAGTGAATGCAGAGTGTGTGTTTGTGTAGTGGATGTAGTGTTTAGTGAATACAGTGTGTGTCTTTGTGTAGTCAATGTAGTGTGTGTGTATAGTGACTACATAGTGTGTGTTTGTGTAAGTATTTAATGTGTGTATAGTGACTGCAGACTGTGTTTGTGTAGTGGATGTAGTGTGTGTAGTGACTACAATGTGTGTTTGTGTAGGTACTGCAGAGTGTGTGTTTGTGTTAGGAAGTGTGTGTAGTGACTGCAGAGTGTGTGTTTGTGTAAGGATGTAGTGTGTGTAGTGACTGCAGAGTATGTTTGTGTAAGGATGTAGTGTGTGTGTACATTTTAGTGAATATTGTGTGTATAGTTTGTATAAATGTTAAGTGTATAGTGTAAATGTATGGGGCTGAAAAATGTGGGGGGGAAAGCCTACAGTTTTTTTTAGATATACTGCCAAGATGCTCTGCTCTGTCGAAGTCTCGCGAGCCATGCGGAGCGTTGCAATGGCAACGCTCTGACGATCGCGTTGCTCGCGAGACTTTGACAGAGCAGAGCATCTGTGCAGTATATTTCAAGTGTGCTGGGCCCCCTGCACAATACAGGTAGCGGGGGGACCACAGTGCACACATATATAGCATTAATCGCTATATATGCGTGCACATAGCTAATGTGGGCAGTGACGTACACACAACCCATAGGGCCCCGGTGTGAAAACTGATCCGTGGGCCCACCCCGCGCAGAGTAAGCACGCTGGGGCCGCAACACATGGCGGCGGGCACCTGGTCGCAGGGCTGCGACCCCTGCGACTGCGGTATGTACGCCAGTGCATGCAGATACACTTAAAGGACCACCACAACAGACACCCAGATCACATCAGCTAAATGAAGTGGTCTGGGTGCCAGATCCCTCTAGTTTTAACCCTGCAGGTGAAAACATAGCAGTTTCAGAGAAACTCTCATTGACAGCCACTAGAGGAGCTTCCGCGATTCTCACTGTGAAAATCACAGTGAGAAGACGCTGAACGTCCATAGGAAAGCATTGAGTAATGCTTTCCTATGGGTGGTTTGAATGCGCGCAGCTCTTGCAACGCATGCGCATTCGTAGCTGAGAGGCGGATCAGGGCGGAGAGATCCCCAGCGCCAAGGGAGTCCGGCGCTGGAGAAAGGTAAGTGCTTAAGACACGCACACACACTCTCACGAACAGACGCATACACACTAGCTAACAGACACACACATTTACTGACAGACACACACTCAGTGACACACTCTAACACACACACTAACATACCCACACACAAACAGACTAACACACACACACATTTTTATTTCAGCCCCACAGCCTCCCTACCTTTGGGAGTGCTGAGGGTATTCCCTGGGGTCCATTGGTGTCACCCGGCGGCCGGTCCTGCTGGCGGGCGCGTGAGAGAGCAGTCTCCCTGGCTGAGTGCTTCCTGTTCAGCCCCCTCGTGCGCCGCGTACTGATGCCGGAGCCGGAAGATGACATCCTTTTCTGGCTCCGGCATCAGTGCAGTGCGTGAGGGAGCTGAAGAGGAAGCACTCAGGGGAGAGTGCTCCCTCGCTCGCCGGGTGACACCAGGGCCAGCCTCGGGGGGCCCTGAGCTGACCGGCTGCCGGGCCCCCCCAGGATAAGAGGCTGGCCACACTGGGTACATACCGGGTCGCAGGGCGGCCGGGCCCCCTGCGACCCCAGTATGTACGCCACTGAATGTGGGGCCCAGGACGAACCGAGCAGTCCGGGCCCCCCAGGACCGCTTGGCCCATGACAACCGTTATGGTTGTCATGCCCTGATGGCGGCCCTGTGAGGCACTAATATTAAATTAAAAGTTAGGTTCATTTGAGACTATCCTGGCAGCTTTTACATTTCTAAGAATATTTGACATTACTACTCCAGTGTCAGATTGCTTAGCAGTCCCTTATGCAGGTGTGGCGAGTGATTCAGGATGCTACAAACCATTTAGCAAATATTTCAAGAGACTTTTAGGAGTCTATGAATCTGCAATTGGTTTCATTTATCAGAAGTGGGAGGCGTAGCATCTGGAGGCGTAGTATCTTGAAGTATGTATATATAACTTTTTAGGAACTTAAGTACAGCTCCAACTTGTATGCTTGAGCGGAATGATCTTGCTTAAGGATATAGTGGAGTACAAACACTGCAGGAAATTCTTGTAGTAATAGCTTTTCTTGCGGATATGTGGGAAAAATCAGAGGTACATAGTGCAGTATGCTAGACTTTCTTCCACATATCTGCATTACTACAATAATTTCTTACAGAGCTTGTGAGAGAGACCCCGGATTTGGTGGTTAAGCTGCCCTCTGGACTGAAACAAGTACTGGATAAGCGCTGAATCCCTTCCTGCTTTTTTACCACCTGAATGAAAAACTAGTTGTCGAAAACATTGCAATCAGTAAATCTTTCACTGAACTTAGCTCAACAAGATGTATAGATCCTGCAGACCAGCAAAACTACGTTGACGTTTCATGCTACGCTGCCATCTGTGAAAGTTTGGGAAAGTATGAAAACCAGGTTTGCCACTGATGGCAAACTTTACATGCTGATTGCATGTTTTGACCCAAACCATTTTGAGGAAATATTGGCTTCTCTTGAAATAAATACAGCTGTATGTCATTTCTGCAGCTGTTTCTAAAATCGATGGTCTAGTACTTCATGAAGAATTGCTTTCATTCGCATCTAGCTTCAATAATCTCTCCAAAGGGCTGTTTGACAATGATGACGCAACATTGAGCTCTGCTACAGAGGAAGAACCTGACTTCTGTGATTCTGAGACATCAGCTTGTAAACCTTCTGTGGAAAAAAATCTGATGTAAAAATTGTACATCTTGGATTAGAACAAAGGCAGGACAGAGGTGGGGCCATGGGTGAGGTCTGGCATGGGGCTCTGAGGGTCGTCAAGCTTCCCCAACTTTGAGCACTATTCGCTCATTCTGATGGTTTGTAAAAAATGGAAACATTTATCAAATAAAGCTAGGCATTTATCCTGAAGTAAAGAAAACCCAAGAGTGTAGTGAGACTGATCTTAATGACTACAAAATTATTAAAAACAGGAAGAAATAAAAAAATGATCATACTCTGCATAAACCTACCACAATGTAACTATACCCCATTGTAGGTCTTGTTCTGACAATCCAATGCATGCTTATATTAATAACCCAATTTACATGGGATATCCAATTACCAAAGGTCTCTCTGCGGTGTTTAAATGGACACTATAGCTTATTGAATTTGTTCTGATGTGTAGAATCATTACCTTCAGGCCTTCTGCTGTAAGCACTGTCTTTTCAGAGAAAATGCAGTGTTTACATTACTGCCTAGTGATAACTTCACTGGCCACTCCTCAGATGGCTGCCTAAAATACATCCAAACATTGTGTCTCCACCCTCTGCATGCAGACACTGAACTTTCCTCCTAGAGATTCGTTGATTCAGTTCATCTCTATGAGCAGATGCTGATTAGCCAGGGATGTGTTTGAATCACGCTGGCTCTGCCCCTGATCTGCCTCTTTGTCAGTCCCAGCCAATCATATGGAGAAGCACTTTGATTGGATCAGGCCACCACCTCTAATGATGTCAGCAGACTGCTTGTTTTTCTGAGGCAAACAGCATGCAGAGCTACAGCTTCAGGCTTGAATACAGTAAGATGTTGCTATATTTATGGAGGCATGAGGGGCCCAGGGGGACTAGATGGTGGTGTTAACACTATAGGGTCAGGAATACATGTTTGTGTTCCTGACCCTATAGTGATCCTTTAAATATAGCTCTTTAAACTGGCACCTGGGGCAGGAAGGGGTGCAATACAGATTATATAGTATCCAGTAATAGGTTGCATCCAGAGGGCTTCCAAACAAGCAGTGTATTTATTCACAACATAAAATTACATCTGTCCCAATCAATGTTTCGCCCCTTTCAGCTCTTTCTCAAGATTAATAGTGATACAGTCATAACCATAATATATAGCAAAAAAACAAACAAACTGACTTACCAATCATTCCATGCTAGCCTCTGCCTGATGCAAACCTGGAAGTGTACACGGGGGACTCTACACATACACCTTGCATCCACTATTTACACACACTGCATCCACCTTACTTATCCTTGTGGACCGACTATGGGCAGACTCAGGAGCAAGCCCCAGGGGCCCAGGCCTTGAATTGTGCAGCCCTGTTTAGATCATATGATTAAACTGTATTTTCTCCCTACTAGATTCTCCCTTTAAACTTTTAAATACCACAGAACAGACATACATAACACCTCAACAGAAAAAAAAGGAAATATGCAATTTAAAAAGATATTTTACCTTTTACATAAATATGGTTACTTTTTAAATAAGGAATTAGAAATTGCAGACCAAAAATAGCCAATGTGGAAAAACAACCAAGTTAAGACATTTTTCTTTGGCTACTAATTTGGCTCTCTTGGCTGAAAGTTCACAATTCTAACTTTATTGAATAACATTGTAAGTGTCTCTGAGCTCGCGATAAACTTAATAATTACAATTAAAATTAACTGGTTCTTTGGACCTCTTCACATGGCCAGTAAAAAAAACAAAACACAAAACATATTTTGTAATAAATAGACTTCTGACATGTCATTATTTAATCATCCTTTTATCAAATTGATGCAATGAGTTTTTCATCAATTTTAAGAACTTTTTTTTTTTCTTCGGAATATAAAAATTATAAAACCATTTAATATAGAAATCATTCAAATTTGAACAACCCCCTGTACTACTTGCTCACAGTGGTTTCTGTACTGTTTGACAAGTAATGCCTTCTTACCTGTTTGTTGGCTCAATTTTGGGTAATTTAAGTGAGTAATGGTTGCTGTATAATATGTACACTATAATTCGGAGCCAACAACTCCTTTGGAGACCATTTAAACTGTTGATCAGTGCATTTTAAGATGACATATATTGTCTTAGCTGTTTTATATTGTTTTGCCAGTCTGCATGTTTATATGAATATCTTTTTCAAGACACTTGTGGTGAATGACTGACCCAGTTATTCTTCACATTAACATTTTTGTTGACATAACTTGAATTTCATGTACGGGGAGAAAGGACGAAATGTTTTCTATTTTGTGATAAAAACATGATGCCTCTCATCACGGTCCCTTCGGTTAAGTAGTTCAAAACTCGAGTGTAACAATAAGTTCTGAGAGTTTATTGAGGTCATTCAGGTATGGTTCCCGGTGGAGGACAAAATCCACCTTTGCATGTTGCGAAGGAAAAATTTGCAGCAGTTCATGCCTGAGCCTTTCTTTTTCTTTTCTGGGACGGATATCAGTCTCTTTTTCCACTCGATGCCCATGAGGGGGTTTTCGATCCCTATAGTTAAGGACTTCAGTCTGAGATGATTTTTTGGGTGGGCTGCGAGATATCCTTCGACCAGCAAATGAATGACCTTTAGATTTACCTCTAAATTAATTAAGATTAAGTTAAAAAGACTCATATTTACACACATAGATGTCACAGATTATTGCTGAAAGTTAAAATATAATACTTACTTTTGTCGAGTAGTTTTACAGAGGAACGTGTCCAAGGGTGGTCCACTTCGTCCTAAGGGGTCATCTGGCACCATAAATATATCTCCCACAAATGTGTACTGCAGTAGTCTGTAATGTTCAATGATATCCATTGTTACAAAAAATAAAAACAAAATAATAATTATTATTTTATTTTTTTAAATCGTATTTTACACCTGAGAGAACAGAAACAGGAAGAAAATAGACATAAGAGTATCATCACCTGTCCTTGATGATATTTTTCCAGGCATCGGATTCAGCATAAATGTCTCGTAAATTATCATTTGTGACAATCACACCATCTGTTTTCTCCGCTAACTTCACCATGAACCTGTAGGGAATGGGTTGATCAATGCTACATTAATAATCTAAAAATAAAGCATTGTACATTACCAGATACAACTCTTAGCAGGGTTAAACAGGCAGGGATATGGCACCTACATCACTGCATTGAGATAAAGTGGTATGGTTGCGTATAGTGTCCCATTAATTCTGCATTCCCCAACATCTAGAATTACATAAGTGAATTATTTGATGTCACCGTAAGAAGGTAGGATAAGATTCAAAATAAAAACTAAATAATAATTTGTACCTTTGCTAGCAATTTGTCCTGCACAATGTAGAGTAAATAGATAATTGTTCAAAGTCATTTCGTGCCATGCTGCTTAACATGTAATGTTTAGCAAACTGCAATTTTTCTGTTGGAGACTGTCAGGTTTACCCACTAGGAATATCATTCGAGAAATATCTGGGAAATTCAGAGAGAAGGTCCACTTAATTATCCACTACAATCTACCAAATTAACCTAGGTAAACTGTGAATCAGAGGCCTTCTAAATAAAAGGTCTACACCATCATGCAGTTGCAGCCTAGGCAGTCATGCAATAAAAGTACCAGCAGGGATTAAATCTCTGCTGGTACCAAGGAACCCCAGGTATTTTTTTATATCAGCTCGGGTCATTTTTAGTGTCCCCAGACTGACAGGTGACCTGCAGGCAGAGCTCAAAGTGAGATCATTTTGCAGCTCTTTCAATGGGGTAATTTTAATCCCTGCTCACACTAGGATCCCAGGTATCAATAGATACCTGGGTGTCCCCTCTGTCAGCTGAGGCTAATTTTAGTCGCCACTGACTGACAAGTGAGCTGCAAGCAGTGCTAAAAATCAGCACTGCATATAGACCTTTACATCAATAGAGAACTCTGCAGCTGACCAGTTAAGCTCAGCCACAGTAATTATCTCTATAAGATCTTAATTGCAACCAATTCCTCTGAGTTACTTCACGGTTTCTCTCATCCTCAGACTCTGCCCTTCGTTAATGGCGCTTATCCTCTGTATCTCAAAAGGGAACCACACCTTAGGTAAGATGCTTAGACAATTTCGTTCTTACCTACAGATCGTGGCTGACTAAGCTACTATATTCTTGATTACTGTGTAACGAACCGGATTGATTACTGACCTCACCTCACTGCTCTCTACATGCCTGACCTGGACTCCTCTACTTACGTCTCTACTCCGTCCAACAATTTGTCTTGGAATTTCTAACTGACCACGCTGATCTCTCTACTCCATTGACTCGGACTACCTTTCTCAAGTGCCTGGACTTCGCTAAGCATTCCAAGTAATTATATTAATAAAGGACCATTATAGGCACCCAGACCACTTCAGCTTAATGAAGTGGTCTGGATGCCAGGTCCCTCTAGGATTAACCCTGCCTGCTGGAAACATAGCAGTTTCAGAGAAACTGCTATATTTACAAATGGGTTAATCCAGACTCTAGTGGCTGTCTCATTGACAGCCGCTAGAGGCGCTTCCGCGCTTCTCACTGTGATTTTCACGGTGAGAAGAGGCCAGCGTCCATAGGAAAGCATTGAGAATGCTTTCCTATGGACTGGCTGAATGCGTGGGCGGCTCTTGCCACGCATGCGCATTCAGCCAATGACGACCGAAGGAGGAGGAGAATCCCCAGCGCCAAGGGAGGCCGGCGCTGGAGAAAGGTGAGTGTTACCCCCTTCAGCCCAGCGGGAGTTTGTTTTCTTGGCACTATAGTGGTCCTTTAATACAAGCTACATTTAATCAACCCTGCAGCTCTGTTATATTGATTCAATTCCCCTTCCGCTTGCTGCTTGTTACGACTATTCCTTGTATCCAATTGCTTATACCAGGGGTAGGCAACCTACGGCACTAGTGCCATGCACGGCACTCAAGGTGTTTTTGCACGGCACTCAAGGATGCTAGAGCCAAACAGGCTCTGGCCTATCAGGAGTCCCAGTGAAACTTCAGATATCTGCTAATACCAAAAGGTGGTGAAGGACAATTCTCAATTTATGCATTGCAACACACAGAGTGAGTGATCTCAGATCACTTCCTCCCAGCACGTGTGAATGGGAATCGACACTGAAGTAGAGCAGCCTGCAGCTGCTGTTGCCGCTCTTGTCCTTGACCTGTACCTGGCCAGCCTGGTCCCCACAGGAACCCAGGGAAGCCAACCACACTGCTAGATATACACAGAAATGCACAATAACCCTCCCCTCATACAAATAATACGAACAGCCCACAAACAAACATACAAGCAATATGCAAAAACGTAACCTGCTAACAATCCACATACACGTACACAACCCCACATACAGCCTCTCACATGCAATACCCCAAACAGCCCCCACACATACACACAATTTGACATATCCATCCACACACACACACACAATTCCACAAGCAGCCCCCATACACAGCCCACATTCCTAGGTATCATACACGATACCACAAACTACTCCTGAACATATACAATATAATAGCTCATTTACGCACAAATACAACAATACAAAGCAATTACAGTATAAATAACACAAGCAGAATACGGCAGCATACACACCTCAATTTAAAAAAAATAAGACCGGCACGCTACGGGACATCACAATCCTATATCGGCACAGTGCTGCTAAAAGGTTGCCTACCCCTGGCTTATACCATACATTTGCAGACGTTGCTACTTGTGTCAATTCAGTAGTTATTAATTACTGCTCCAACTAATTTTGGAAACCCTCTACTAAACATTGCATTTCTGCAAATTAATTATTTCACTCCAATTGCCCTCCTGACGATTAATTTTGGACATTATTATTTGTCTTATTATAAGTAAACAAGAAAACTCAACTCTCCAAGAATTGCTAGCAAATTATTTATTTTAAAGATATACTCTCTGGATCTGGTGATTGTGAATTAAGGTTAGGCATAGATTTAGGGTATGGTTTAGGATTAAGGTTAGTTTTATTATTAGATTTAGGATTGGGGTTTGGTTTAGGATTTAGACTGGGATTAAGATGAAGATTGTTTCTTTGCAAAGGTATACATATGAGGTATTGTTTTACTCATATTTACAAGTATATTTAAGATGATTTAATTTCAATGGGATACAAAAGATTTAAAAAAAAAGCATAGAAATACAACATTTAATTAAAAGTAAAAAGTGTCACTAAAAGAAAAAAAAAACTGCAATAGGTAGGTTATACATTCACCTCTATTTTCAAAGACATTGGGGTTATGGACTTGTTAAGAAGACTTTGCTGAGCATAATTAGGGGGCGTTTGATCATAGTGGCACATACTGGATTTCAGGGGGCAGAGCTTGACAGCCATTCTGGAAGGTTGCAAATCAGATGGGATCCTCTGAACTTTTTAAAGTGTTATGGGAAAACACAGTTTTTGTTAAACGCCACTCATGCCAATCTGCAGAGAGATTGTCTGGGGCATAGGCTGACTCATCTTTGCTCGGGGGCTCAAGTTTGTTTGTTTTGCATGTCTGTGCATGGTGCCTCGGTTTTTCAGCTTTATGTTCTATCTTTGAGAAGTGTGGCCTCCAAGTGGATAATCATCAGTATTACTCTTACCCTGTTTACCTTTAATGCCACCACTTGTGAATCTTCCCAGTGTATATGTTATTAGTCAGATTCTTTTTTTCTTTTTATTCTTTTTTTTTTTACCTCTCCTTCTTACTAATGCAGTAAACTCACGTGTACCTATGACTAGCTCAGTGCGATCTCGGTGGTTCCTAGTAAGCTAATATGATCTACTGTATGACTGTCTTCCTTATCAACAAAAAACGTGCAGATGCTCTGTTTTCAGTATCTTGTGTTGATGTGTATTGCCTTGATCTGAATATATATGCATGTACTATTTTTCTTAATATTTAAAAATAAGCTGTCTCTATCAGACAGAATTATAGGTGACATGTAATGGCTATCACCCCTGCCTATTATGCTGAAATATCATGATACTACTTTCTTTTTAGTCTGTGTCTTGCTATCTTCTTAGCACTGCTACCAGTTAAATGACTATTTCCTGAATACTTTAAAGTGAGAAGTCTCTATCAATCAGAATTATATGTGATGTGATGTTATGCTGGTATATCCTGGAACCTCCTTTTTAAAAAAAATAAAAAATAAAAATGTTTTGCCTGTATCTAGCCATCTTTAACCCCTTAAGGACCAAACCTCTGGAATAAAAGGGAATCGTGACATGTCACACATGTCATGTGTCCTTAAGGGGTTAAAAAAAACAGATTTCTGAAATTAAATTGAAATGAGCATATAAAAAAATGCAAAAAAACCCATAAACTGGTGAAAAAATGTCAGCACGCTAAGGCACAATAAACACAATATGAGATACCCTTGAGTGTCTACTTTCCCAAATAGCAGGCCTTTGTGGGGGTAATTTCAACATTAAAACTGGTATAATGGCCCAGAATGAAACATTTTGGCCAATCAAACAAATCTATAAAAATTCTATTATAAGGTGCTGTAGCTTCACAGGATAGTGTCAGGCATCCATTTGGAGTATCGTTGTAATCAAAAGTTGTAGCTGAACACAATATCCTTGTTATTTGTGTATAAAAAAAAACCACATAATTTGACTACAATATTTAGCAGAGATTGACAGTTAAATGGCTACATAATAATGTGGAAAAAAACAAACGGTAAATAGCTTGTGATGTCTACTTAATATATTTCTATACTTCTTTGTGGCAAGTTTGTTTTCTGTGATGGCTATAAAACTTATAAGACAAATATAAAATCCTAAAATCATTCCACAATAAAATTTTATTTTACTCCTTCTATTTGTGATCTGTAATTACCAAAAATAAACTGAAATCCTAGACATATTATGTACACTGTAAATCAGGACAAATAAATTATTTTATTTAGAATTACCTTTCTTCAGCTGCACTAATTATGCATATATTTCCCAAAATTGGATTTTTTAAAAACAAGTAAGAATTTATATATTTATATGTCACTTTAAAATTAAAGCCCTTTGAGTCTATTTAAAAACCAGTATATCATATGTGTTGGTGCAGTATATGAGAGATGGAAATTGCGGTTGAACACACACAGAGCAAAAATGCAAACATTGCTGTGGTCCTTAAAGGGACACTAAAGGCACCTAGAACACTTCAGCTCGTCGAAGTTCATTTTAATTAACTGCATTTTAGTTAACATGGGTTAACTCGACCTCTAGTGGCTAGCCAGTAGAGGGAAGTCCGGGTTGTTGGGCGAATTTTGGTCGCCTAACTGACACTGGATGTCTTCACGCTATGCATAAGGACATCCAGCATCACCCAATACCCCATAGGAAAGTATTGTATTTACATCAGACATATGCTTAATCCTAAAGGCACATTATAGCGTTAGGTTCTACAAACATTCAAACATGTATTCTGACTCCACTTATTTAGGCATCTGCAACCCCCCACCATCAGGGATTAAAATGTAAGTTTTATATCATGCGGTGGGGGTCTCCCTGCAGCCACCCCGCTTCCTTCTGCTGCATGATAGTGATCTATGCTGCATTTATGACTATCTAAGATAGTCTATGATGAGGGGTCACCACGTAGAGGGGCAAGATATTCTGCCCTTTCATAAGGGTCACATGTCCCACCTGCATTGTTGCCTTCGGGAGGGTAGCATTGTTTAATCTAAAAGGATAAAATTCCCCTTAATAGAAATATCAATTGCCCTTCCAGAAGAGGTGAATCTTGTCCTCTTAGGATGCAGGTCATGACCATTACAAACACTGATCATCTAGCTCACTGTTCATTAGGACAGTATTTTATGGATGGGGATGGTGGCTTTTAAAGAGTCCCTGACTCCCACTTATTTTGTCTTAGATGGGCATGAGACTCCTCATTTCAAAGAAGTTATATGACCCTCTAATCTACAGGTGAACACTATGGTAATGGTGATCACCTATCATAGTGACACATTTTATAATGAAATGTAGAGCCCCTATAACCCCTATAAAGAGGAGCATAATGTGTAGGCAAGCACTGTGATTATTGATGAAGGCTTTTGTAAGAGGTACTTCAGACCACATATTTAAAATAGCAGTTCCCATGGAGCAAAGGAAGAGTAGGAATATATGTGAGTTTGTCACCCTAGTGTTTCTTTAAAATTGAGTGTACAAATATAGTGCTAGCTCTCTTTCTCTGTCTATGCATGCATCAGCTTTCATTCAATATGCAAAACTGAGTAATGATTCTTACCTGTCATCATAAGAACAGATTTTTTTTCCCTCAATTTGTCTGGATGGAGTAAAAGAGAGAAGCCCAACCTCATTCAGCTCTGTTAAGAAATGCTGCTCTACATTAGGAAAAGAAAGGTAAAAGCCATATGTTTAACATCTTGGAAATTCTCGTTAAGGTGAAATGTACTATTTTTACAGTTTAATTTCTTGGCAGGAAATGTAACCCAAACATTATTTATTGCAACAGCTTCTGGTGATAACTAGTTTATTTGTTTTACTAGTTACATTCAGAATGTAATTTAAAACAAATCCTCTCTTTCCCATATCTTCTTCACACTACTATTAAAGCATTTGTCTTATCTATTTAGGACACTGTCTATCTCTTTGGGAACTGTTTTTTTTTTTGCTTTTTTGTTTTTTACAGAATTTGTCAAAGTGGTGTACTCTGTTAAAGGGATACTATAGTAATAAAATTTGTTTAGCTTTATGAAGCAGTTTGAATGTCTAGATCAGGGGTAGGCAACTTATGGCACATGTGCCGTGTATGGCACTCGAGGTGTCTTTGCACGACGGCTCTGGCCTATCAGGAATCCTTAGTGCAAACTGAGTGGTGAGGGGCAAGTATCAATTTTTGCATTGCACCACTTATTGGAAGTAATCTTGGATCACTTCATCCAAGAACTTGTGGATGGGAATCCACACTGGAGAAGAGCAGCCCACACAAGTTATTTCAGCTCCTGCCCTTGATCTATATTTGGCCAGCCCATTCCCCACTGGACCACAGGGAAGCCACCCATATTCCTAGATATACACAGAGCTGGAGAAGAAGCTGCACCCTCATACAAATAATACAAACAGCCCACACACAAACACCAAATCACCACAAGAACACTGAAAATCCACATACACACACAACTCCACAAGCAGACTGTCACATGCAATACCTCAAGCAGCCCCACACATACACACAATGTGACATATCATCCAGACACACAATTCCACAAGCAGCCCCCATATACAGCCCATATTCACTGGTATCATATCCAATTCCACAAACCACTCATGAACATATACTGTACGATCTAACAGCACACAGACACACACATACAACATTACAAAGCAACTGCAGCACCTATAAATAACACAAGCACAATACGGCACCCTATGCCCCTCACTTTAAAAAAAGAGGATCGGCACACCAAAAGACTTCAAACTCTTATTTTGGCACAGTACTACTAAAAGTTTTCCTACCCCTGGGCTAGATCATGCCCCTGCAGTCTGACTAATGAATTCACTTCCATTTAGGAGTTGTTACTTTTGTTTCTGTTTATGCAACCCTAGCCACAACTTCCTTGGCTGTACACAGCCTGCATGAAATTTTTTTTTAATTTTCAATCTTTAAAAGTTATCTCCTGCTCTGTAAATTGAACTTTAATTACGTGCAGGAGGCTCCAGCAAGGTCTCGCAAGCTATTAACAGAGCTGGAGATAAGAAATTATAAATTAAACAGAATTTGCAATAAAGGAAATGTAAACATTAGATCTCTCTGTACAGGAAGTGTTTAGGAAGGCTGTGTAAGTCCCATGCAGGGAGGTGTAACTAGTGCTGCATAAACAAACTGATTTAAATCATATAAGGAAGAGACTGAGATTGAGCAGTGAGATTGCAGGGGCATGATCTATATACCAAAACTGCTTCAAAGTTGTTTTGGTGACTATAGTTTACGTTTAACGTTCATTGTATTTATTTCTGAACTGATTTTATCATAATTCATTGTGCACATATGCAAGAGGTTTGATTTTTCAAAGGCTCCCGTCCCCCCAAATTTTCTAACACTTGTTTAAAATACTAAAAACAAAATAAGGATTGTCGAAATAAATTAAACAAAGTAACTCTTGATATAATGTTTACCCAAACTATGGTATAAATATATATATATATATTTTTTTGCTGAACCATTTGCTACAAAGGGATTTTAAAAAAATAAATAAAAAGACCACCAGAGTAATTTTATTATTGTTCCAGAAAGTAATGTACAATGTTTATTTTTCATGTCAGTAAGCATATTCACTATTAGTTTCACTTCCTGTCACAAAAATACAAGGCTTATCTTTTTGGAAGTTCTATGCAAATTGCTATTCTTCTCCCACTGCTTTTTAAGAAGGAAGTATATTTCTTCCTATTGGGTTATATTCATGTGTGCTTGGAGACAAACACAGTCAATATAATGAATATATGTCAGTTTGTGGTTACATAAAGAGGAACTGTCATTTGTTAAGGCAGTGCAAGTTTTGACAGTTTGCATTTTATCTTTTATTCATTCAGATTTTTATTGAATGCTGTATACAATGGTAGTAATTTATTTCTTCCAGCCCTCCTAAAGTCCTAATATTCACTAGCACAGCTCATATGAATGCATGCAGGAATCACAGGAAGAAGATTTTACTTGCAGCACTCACTATCCTGGATTATGCAGTAGTTTTGTTTTGTTTTTTGTTACTTTTTTAAAGAGACACTATAGTCACCAGAACAACTACAGTTTATTGTATTTGTTCTGGTGAGTTTATTCATTCCCTTCAGGCTTTTTTAATCATTCCCTTTAGGCTTTTTGAAGTAAACACTGTATTTTCAGAGAAAATGAAGTGTTTACATTACAGCCTAGTGATAACTTTACTGGTCAATCCTCAGATGGCTGCTATAGGTGTTTCCTGAGGCAGTTCTGCACGGTGTGCAAGCACTGCCATACGGTGTCTCTACCCTCTGCATGCAGACACTGAACTTTCCTCATGGAGATGATTCAATTCTATAAGGAGATGCTGATTGGCCAGGGCTGTGTTTGACTTGTGCTGGCCCTGCCCCTTATCTGCCTCCTTGACGGTGTCAGCCAATCCTATGGGGAAGCAATGTGATTGGCTCAGACCACCACTTTGATGATGTCAGCAGACAAGGACAGGTCAGAAGCAGACAGGGACAGAACCAGCAGCTACTTGAGTAAGATTTTAATATATTTAGGGAGGTAAGGAGGGAGTATGGGGACTAGATGGTGGTTTTAACACAATAGGCTCAGGAATACATGTTTGTGTTCCTGACCCTATAGTGATCCTTTAATTTACACTTCTTTTAGTAGTGTCACTCCCCACATATTTCAAAATCATACAGTTTTTGGTTTAAATGTGATGTGTTGTATCTTTCTTAAATGAAATCTGTATTTATGACTCAAGGAATAAAAATTGCACTGTGTGTACTAACACACCATGGGCTCCAGAATATGACAGTGTATCACAATGGCTGTGTTTTGGTGATACAACATGAGATTTCACAAGAGTATAGGAAACTGTGGACTGCAACCTGGACAACTCACTTCCCCAAACATGATTATTCCCAGCTCCACTCATCTTGTTCCACTATATAATACTGGGGTTTAGCCTTTTTTGGACCTAACTGCTACCTTACGATATTTGGGCTTTTTTTACCTTTAATTTTATTATCCTTCTTCAATCTCCAGTGGGGGACAAACACTGTGATATTGCGGTGTCCTCTGTCCCAGAAAAACTGCACAGCCAATGCAATGCCACGGCAAGAAAAAAAACAACGCAGGCCATGTCTAAAAGAAAAATAGGAAAGCAAGGTAAGAATTTTTTCTTAGCTATTCAATCAAGTAATATACTAGTAAAATGTCATTTGGGGAAAGGGGGAGGTTATTTCCACCCAATGCAAAGAGCAAAAATTAAGTCAAGCTAATTTTAAGTGGCTCTGTCACTCCCCCACCCCATACAAAAAAGAAATATTAAGCTTTTCATAAGGATCAAATATTTTAGGAAATGCTCATAGACTGGAGTTCACTGAAATTCCGACACACTGAAAATATATCACAGGAGTTCAATACTTTGTCTTACAGTTAAATAGTTACATAGGCTAAAAATAGACATGTGGCCATCAAGGCATCTGTTTTTGCTGTTGATCTCAAAGAAGGCAAAAAAAACAAAAACATTTGAAGCGCTTTCCAATTTTGCAACAAGACAAGGGCAGTCATATTTCTCCTTGGATCAAGAAGCTGTAATAAAACCTCTTCATGTATGGGACTACACATCCCTATTGTTTTTTAGCTTTCCATTGCCTTAGATTAGATCTCATTTCTTAATCTCTAGATGTGTGACCTGGTGTTCTATGTATAGTCCAGTTCATGAATAGATTTCCAAACAATGGTTTGTATTAGCCCTGAATATATTTTTATAATGCTATCATATCCCCTCTGAGGCATCGTTCTTCAACACTAAACCAATATACATGTAACCTTTCTTCATAGCTAAAATGTCCCATTCCTCTTACTAATTTTGTAGCCCGCCTCTGCACTTTCTCTAGTGCCATAATATCCTTCTTTACAACAGGTGCCCAAAATGGCACAGTATATTCAAAGTGTGGTCTTACCAGTGATTTATAAAGAGGCAAAATTATATTTTTACCTTTAAAATTAATGCCCTTTTTTATAGGACAATACTTCCGAGTTTGACAAATTTGCTTTCAATTTAGGATCCAGTTAAAAAAGTTAGGGGCCAGTCTAGTGGGATAAGGCAGCAGCAAGTGACAGGTTAGTGGGGCTGGTTGCAGCTGATGGGAGTAGGCAGCCGCTGTTCCAGACTCCCTCCTTTCTCCTCTTCACTGTCTCAGCAGCTCTCAATGTGCACCGGGAGGAAGTGAACTGTAATAACTTCCTCCTGGAGCTGAGGTCATGCAGGGGAAAGGACTGGTTGCCGGTGTTCCATCGGCTTTGCGGCATGGGGGCATGTTGGGTATGCGGCATGAGGGCAGGAGGCGGACAGGGAGCAGGGTCGGGTATGCGGCATGGGGGCGGGGAGCAGAGCTGTGTTTACCTGGTACCCTGCCAGGTTAGCTTGCAATTCCCCTGCATGGGAATTGAGACAGGAGGAGGAGGGATCGGGCTGACCAATCCCAGACGCCAGGACAAAATATTTAGTCGCCATGGCGACCTGGGATTTGTCGAGCCCTGCAATACTTTAATGGCCATAGCAACTGCAGATTGAGATTGCATATTGCTGCGTAGTTTGTTGTCTATAACAATTCCAAAATCCTTCTCATGTGCTATCCCTAATTCACTACCATTTAGGGTGTAAGTTGTTTGTGCCTGAAGTGCATAACTTTGCATTTTTCTACATTAAATTTCAGCTGACATTTGAGTGCCCAGTCACCCAATCTATCTAAATCCCTCTGCAGCAGCCATATCCTGCTCACATAATATTACTTTACAGAGTTTTTTGTCCTCTGCAAACATTGAAAGATGACTTTCAATATAATTTATAAATATGTTAAAAAGAAGCAGTCCCAGAACAGAACCCTGAGGGACACAACTTACTACTTTTGTCCAGCTTGAAGAATTACCATTAATGACAACTCGTTGTACTCTATCTTTAATCCAATGTTCCACCCAAGAACAAGAATTTTTGTTGTATCTATGCCTTAACAAAACTTGACAAACAGCGGAGCTACCACCATTAAGTTTTGTCATATCCCACAAGCTGAACTACACTGCTTTTACTGCAAGGTTTAAATGCCTCTAGTAGTAGGTGTCGCTCAGAATGCCACTAGACGCACTTCTGATGAGGGTAAAATGCTATCAGAGGATTTTAGAGAGACCATCCGAACGCACTGCAGGCTGTAGGAAAGCTTTAGATTGGTAAATGTCATCGAGTATTTAGTTACGTTTGACTACAGCAGGTCCTATCAACATTAAATGAATAAGGAGTGGGAAAGGGCATATTGCAGACAGACTTGTTGTATTGATGGATGAATCTCTAATATATTTCAGGTCAATGAGTCTGCATTTTGTTCTTACAGTACGTCACAAAATTCAGCTCAAAACAGAGGTTACTACTCCTGATGTATAGGAGTTTGCTCACAACATTCTGTAAATTTTTAAGTAGTAAGGGCTCTAAATTTCAAGTCTTGTACTACTAGACAAGCCTAAATTTTACTTGCCACTGCTGGAGAGTCCATGGCATATTTAACAAGGGTGAATATTTATTTATCAGGGCTGATTTTTCACTCCGCAATAGCTAGTAGAAAATATTGCTTGAGTCTGGCATATTATGCTGATGTATTATGCAATGCAACTATATATGGTTATCCTTTTGTATTTGAGATACTGTTTACTGCAGGGCTCGACAAATCCCAGGCGCCAGGTCTAAAATGTTTGCCAGGGCGCCTGGGATTTGTCAACTTTTTTTTATCTAAAACGCCTGGCGGGGCAAATAACAGAGTCGGCCGTCCACCAGCGGGAGCATGTAGGCGGCCGGCTACAACGCTCACTTAGCCGGCCGCCTACATGCTCCCTGGAGCTTCGTGGAGGTGGCCGGCTAAGTGAGCATTGTAGCAGGTCGTCCTGAGCTTTAGGGAGGTGGTCGGCTGGGGCAGCGTGCGAGGGAGCAGCTCCTCTCTGCTCCCTCGCGCTGTTTAATGATGCCGGGAACCGGAATATGACATCATTCCGGCCCCGGCATCACAAGGAGCAGAGAGGAGCTGCATGGTAGATTACTGCTCCCTCTCACACAGGAAGAGAGCAGCCCCACTAGACCCCATGGAACGTTCACTCAGCACTCCCAAAAGGTAGGGAGGCTGGGTGGATAAAAAATGTAAAAAAATAATTTGTGTTTGAGAAAGTGTATGTGTGTATGTCAGTATGCCTCTGTCAGTTTGTGTGTGTGTATGCCCGTCAGTGTGTGTACTTGTGTGCCCCTGTCAGTGTGTGTATGCCCCTGTCAGTGTGTGTGTGCCCCTGTCAGTGTGTGTATGCCGTTAGTGTATGTGTGCCTATGCCTCTGTCTGTGTGTGTGCCTATGCCTCTGTCAGTGTGTGTGTGTATACCTCTGTCAGTGTGTGTGTCTGTTTAGGTACCTGCGATCACGATTGGTGTTTTTACTCACCCCTTTTTCCCCACGCTGTGCAGGTTTTGCCATGGCTTGTTCCGACTCCATTGCCAAGTTCATCAATCTTTTTGATCTCAGCTAAGCCAATGCTTTCCAATAGGAAAGCATTGGGAGGATATTGTGCGTCTTCTGTATGGGTAACATTCAGCACGTCCATGCAGAGCACTGACACAGTGCTTTCACTAGAGGTCTTAGTAGGCAGCAATGTAAACAATGCCTTTTCTCTGAAAATGCAGCGTTTACATTGAAAAGGCTACAGGGACAGGCTAAAGGCACCAGAACCACTACATTAAACTGTAGTGGTTCTGGTGACTATAGTGCCGCTTTAAAAAAAAAAAAAAAAACTGGCTCCTAACTTTTTTAGCTGGCTCCTAGATTCCAAACAAATTTGTTAAGCCCTGGTTTACTGTATCATCTCTGAATGAATTGGGGAAGAAAAATAAGACTTTTAGGCCTGCCTAGTAGTATTATACAGTACACTAAAATATATTGTTTGTGCTATTCTGGTATATGAGTTATGTTATGTAGATATTGGCCCTTTTGTGCAATACATCTGCTATTAACATGTAAATTATATGGAGGAGGCTTAATAGATAAAACACTGTACAAAGGAGCAGTTAAGATTGGGGTTTTCAAAAGATGTGATGTGCGAAAGGACATCTATAAACTCAAATTTCAGCAAACCTTGAAGAGGATAAGCTTACAAAGTTGAGGCTTCCGTGAGCATGTGATAACCTAAACAAATGATTAGAAGAAATAATAGAATGTGGGCTAGAATTTTACATTTCCATTGCAAGCTGTTAACGGTGTCATAAAATTGGGAATATTTTCTGGCACTTTCATACCTATTGAACATCATTTCAATGCCACATCACAACGAAGTATTGTTATTGACAGTGGGCATCTTTTTATAGTTGCAGTACAGCCACTGCAATGTGTAGGTCCAATAAGAAATGGCAAATCACACACCATCTTGTGCCTGTTCAAATGCTGTTATATTAGAATATCTGTTCCAATATCCCTTTATAGTGCCTCAGGGTTTGAATATTTGAAAATGTGAATATCAGGCAGGGATGTGGAAATTAAAAAAAAAAAAAAAATCTACTTATCCACTCAAGTGGTAACCCAATTATCTTGTCCTTCTTGACAAGTTACTTGTCCTGACCCACAAAATAAGTTTAATTAGAAATACTGGGGTCCTTATCTAGAGCATCTCCCCCTATGTCCTTACTAGTAATGTGTTCATAGTGTGTCTGGTGTCTGTGTGTGCGCGCAGGCTGTGTTTAGTATGTGTGTGCTTTGTGTAATAAGTGTGTGCGGTGTCCGCTGGCTGTGTGTAACGTGTGGTTGGGTTTGTTGGCTTTGTGTAATGTGGGGGCATAGGCTGTGTATAATGTGGGTAATAATATTGTTTTGCCCCTTCCCCTGCAGCTTGCTTTCTTGCAGGAAGTGGTGTAGTCTATTATCACTAGTGGTCTAGGGGTGGGCTATATCTTGTAGTCCAGCATGGGTTTTAAAAATCTCTGGTAGTCCAGCAAGGGATAAAACTACAGCTTGAGGACTTTGCATTTTTCTACAGCGAGGGAGTGAGCCAAGAACAGGAGGGAAGCTCAGCAGCAAGCAGATTGGAATGCTGCTGCTGGGCCCGATGCCGCTCCACTGAGCTGACAGGAGTAAGAGAAATAAGAGGAATACTGCCCCGTGGGAAAGTAGCGCAGCCCAGACACACTTTTTGTGGGAGCCTGTAGCTTACATCTCCATCAGGTGCAAACCTTCCCATTCCAGTGCTCATGAGTGACTGCAACAGATGGAGGCTCAAACCACATGCTCCCTGGCCTACCCTGTGTCAGTCCTGCTGCTTGCCTGTGGTGGGGCTAAAGGGGGAATAAAATAGTCTTGCCCGGCGCCCAACATTTCCCATCCCTGCCATGTATGGAATGCTTTGAAATATTCATCATATTTAAAAGAGTAATTGCACAATAGAAAAATAAAAAATTTATATAATGGCACTAAAATATTTCAAATAACAATTCCTAAACTGCTTCACACTTGTGAATCTCACCCTTAATGTTACACCAAAAGAAAATGTGATATTGATACATTCAGTACAAGGTGGGCTTGACAGGTTACCAAAATATTCCATAGGGATTTCAGTCCTTGCTGACGCAATAACATCACATAGAAACACAGAATGTGACGGCAGATAAGAACTGTTCGGTCCATCTAATCTGCCCATTTTTTAAAAATACTTTCATTACTCCCTTGCCTTATCTCATATCGAGGATTATGCTTATCCCATTAATGCTCCTTCACTGTGTTAACCTCTACTACTTCAGCTGGAAGGCTATTCCATGCATCCACTACACTCTCAGTAAAGTAATACTTTCTGATATTATTTTTAAACCTTTGCCCCTCTAATTAAAGATTTACATCCTCTTGTTGTGGTAGTTTTTCTTCTTATAAATATACTCGCCTCCATTACTGTGTTGATTCCCAAATTGAATTTGAATCATATCCCTCCTCTCGTCTGCCCTCCAAGCCTTAACCTTTCCTGGTAAGTTTTCTCGCCTAAAAACCCCATGTTGAACTTCTATTCACATACTAAAGATCTTTCACACCTGCTCTGAGTCAGCAGCGTGTTTGTATTCCTCAGACGTCTAGATGTCTGCGAAAGCTCAATCGGGAGGTGAAATGCGTAATGCCAGGGATTCCATGTGAATCACAAGAGATGTTCTTGCCTTTCTGTATACCTGTGAGTGGACTGATTTAACATATGCTGTTGTCTCACCAGGATTTACATTAGCTGCTATATTTGCTTTTATGTTTAAAACAGCACTGTCACCGTGTGGGGACCTTGCAAAGACTCCCAACTGTAACATCATCGCAGGTAAAAGTGAGTTCTACTTACCTGAGCCTGTCCCCTATGGGCAGTGCCATCTTTTTCTGCCAGGTCCTCTTCAGCGAGAGTACAGCATTGAAGTCCATAGAGAACACCTATGAGATACGGCATTCTCCATAGAGAAAGCCAATTCCCTGCAGCCAGTGATGGCCGGGCGGGGGGATTAATACTTCTAGACGTCCGTAGCTCCTGTGTCTAGAAGTGTCATGTCCCTACTTTGTCTAAGTGTATTTCTTGACTGGGTCGGAATTTCAGTGACAGTGGCGCTTTACAATCCTTTTTTTTTTTTTTTTTTTAAACGTTGATACCAACAAAGAAAAAACAAGTTTGACAATACGGCTGTCTTAATTACTGAAAATAAAGGGTGGTGTCACATTATGAGAGACATGTAGCTTTTAGATGTATGGAGCTAAATTTAAAAACTCTTTTTCTAAGTAAGTGTGTTACCTCTATTACATATTGAATTAGCCTTCTTGTGATTATCGGCACGTTTTCTCCTTTTTTGTGAAAACTCCTAAAGTGACAGGAACCATTGAGTGGTACTATGTTACTTTGGGTTTTGTAAGAAAAGCACTCTTTTTTTCAAGTTTTGTATATTTAAAAGACTGTTGCTCATTCCTCTAAAATAAGACAGGAGAGAATTCTTGCAGAATACACATGCAGCTGAAAATCTTCAAGTAGTATGTAATGTTATTGCTAGGATCCCTATGGAATAATTAAGGTAACCTGTCAAGCCCATGTGTCAAAAATGTCAGGCAGTTCTGGAAGCCAAGCCTAGGGTCTTGTACCTTCTACTGAATGTATTTAATATACTGCCTATGGGATGTGAATGACTAGTACACTGCTGAGATCACCCAGATCACACAGAGATTTCCCAATGATTTCTACAAATACCTGGCATGAACCAATGTGATATGTATTCCATTACTTCAATAAGAACTCCCACAGGAGCTGAAGAGGGACCTCCCGATGGAGATGGCAGCGCCCATGGGGAACAGATTCAGGTTAGTAAAACCTATCTTCTCCTGCACGCCATTCATGCGATGTCACCATCGGGTATCTTTGCAAAATATGCAAATACCCCAGAAGGTGACAGAGCAATGTTAAAGGGATACTATAGTCACCAGAACAACTACAACATATTGTTTTTCCAAATGAAAGCATTGTGATTTGATCACATCACCACTTCTGATGATGTTAGGCAAGCAGGCAGATCAGGAGAAAAGCCAGCAGTAGCAGACTGGAATAAAGGTAAGGTTTTTACTATATTTAGGGGGCAAGAGGAAGCTAGGGGGCTAGATGGTGTTTTTAACACTAAGGTCAGGAATACATGTTTGTGTTCCTGACCCTGTAGTGTTCCTTTAAAAGGAACACTCCAGACACAAAGCATTTCAACTTGCTGAAGTGCATAATGTATGTGGAGTCTGTCATATTTCTGACATTTTATAAAAAGGCTGATTTCCATAGAAATTGGTATTTTTATATTTGGATGCAGAAAAGTTTTTAATTGAAGTGGCAGGCACACTAAGCTAGGACATGCCTAACTTGCCAGCTTCTGAATGACCTGTACCACTGCACATTGAAAAGCATCGAAAAACTGCTGTTTTCAGCACAGAGAATTATTAATAATAGAGTATTAGTGTATTACCTGGGGATAGAGAAGGCTTGCAAAGATTGCACACAACAGGTCTGCAGCTCGTGCAAAATAATATTTTTTTCACATACTCCCAAAGTAAACATGCAGAAAAAATGCATAACTGTTATTTGTGGTATATCTGCTAAATAGCTTCTTTTTTTTAATTCAATAGGGTGTTGCTTTATGAGTAAAATGATTGTGACACAGGCCTACATTTCTGATTCATAAAAATGTGTCAGTTTAATGATACACAAATATTGTGTATGCCTTTTAAATTAGTTCTGAATCAGAAAATATAAGCTTTATGTTACACTCATGGTTTAAGAAAAAATGTGCAGATTTAATTTGCTGTAATTAGATATTGCAGGATATGACAACCCCCAAAGTCCACGTATTAAGGATTTTACAATCTTCCCTTCTTACTCACATCATGGCCACATTACTGCCATCTATTATAATATGTCTCAGTTGATCATTCCCCTTTTCATTTCTTAAATTAAGTTGGAATGGATTCTGTATGGTTTCATTAAATCTCTGGGCTCCAGTCACCACAGGGACACTTTGCTCTTCCTTGCTAGGCATCTTTTTGGCTCCATCCCTTTCTCCAACATCCTGATGGACAACTCCAGGAAATAGGTCCTCCACTGGATGGTTTTCGAGCACTGTCTTTTGTGCTAATAAGTCTGACATCACCATTTCTGGCTGAGAAATGTTTGGATTTGTCCTTGGTTGCACACTAGAAACTCCTTCAAACAACTGCTTAGGCTCTAGATTTACTGGTCTCTGAACAGGAGATGAGCTTCTGTCATCATCAAAAATGTTTTTTTCATTAAGTTTCCTAAGCAGGCCTGCTACAGAACCATCGCCTATATCCACAATTTCACTTGGAGAGTATCCACAATTCTTAGCAGCTGATTTCACTACACCCAGAAGATAATTATCCTCATCATTACTTGAGGAGGTATTCAATTGTAGAGGTTGGGTATCTGGCATTTCTTTCATCTGACTGCTGATACACTGCTCAAGTTTAACCTTGTCCAATATCTTAGAGGGTTCCTGTATTCCATTCTCTGACAGTACCTTTAGAACAATAGCTTCTTGATATCCCATAGTTTTGAAGAAATCCAAAAGCATGTTGAATTCTTCCTGAGTGTCTAATGAAAAGCTGCCTTGGGACATTTGATCTCCTTCATCCCTTCCCATAATGGTATCCAGCAATCCAGAAATTTGCTCAAACTCTTCATTATCAGACCCAATTATTTCACTTTCATCAAACTTTTTGTTTTCAGGATAGTCTCCAAAGTCTTCAGTCATCTCAATTGTTGTTTTTTTCTTGGTAAACATTCCATTTGGATTAGTTTCTTGTTTACTTAAATCCCACTTATCATTTACTTCAACATATGGACGAGGCTCACAAGCTCTCTGATGTAAAACACACTTAGGTTTTGCTTCTGTTCTCGCCGTATTATATGATTTTGGACCATGTTCACTCTTCTGAGGTTTATGGAACTGTGCATTATAGAAAGGATCAAATTCCTCAACTATGTTTGATTGGGTGTCATAATATCCATGCTGTGGCTTTACCTCAGTTACTTTTTTCTGCAATATTCCATTGAGACTGTCTTCATGTACTAGATCAAGTAGCTGTTGCTTAACTGAAGTTGGGAGAATAAGAAGATCTAATGCATAATTATCACTATATTCCTCAACGAGATCCTTAAAATTCCGTTTAAACTGGGCTTCTTTGTCCTCGGGGGTGGAGTTGGATGGATAGCTTTCAAAAAACGCATGGACTCTGCTCTGGCCCATCACTACTCCTTCAATTAAGCCAGATATCCTAATACGTCCAGGAGTTAAAGATTTTACACATGCTGATGTTGCTCGAATTAAACAGTCAAGAAAGATACCTTTGGCTCCAACAAAGATACAATACATATCCCGCGGGTAGTTGATGTCTTCTATTATCTCCGGAGTGCATAGCCCTTTAATATAGTCCTAAATTGAAAAAAAAGTTATATCTTAAATATAGATTCTCTTTCAAATCCCACTACTTAATTGACAATAAGGTACTGAACAACTATGTAAGTTAAACCTTAAACATTTAAATAAACAGTAAATAAAATACACCATTACAGAAAAGGCATTAGTAAAGCTCTATTACATATTATTCTAATACCTGCTTAGCCAAATATGAAGTCTTAGGTTTGGTTCTTTATGAAGTCTAATTTTATGAATGTCCACGACTCCAACTAAATATGTACAATTACTAATCAGCTACTCGACAACCTTTCCCATAGAACAATGAATATTCCCTTGTACCAGGGGTTTGGGTTAAAATAAGTCACAAATATTTACAAATATGTACACATGCTGCCATTTTAAATTGGCAAATATTTATGTAGTTTTCCTGCATAGTTTTCACAAATCTGCTTAACTTTGAATTTTATAACATGACAGGAGGCTTCGTATTTGCTTAAGTCGCTCTTTACTAGAACTCCACAGCAGCACAGAAAAACAACCAATCAGAAAATCTTTGCTGCTCCACATCAGTACAGGTCAGAGTACCACTGCCTCCTGCTAATATTAGTTGGGGGCATTGGGATTTAGTATGACTTATTTATTATTTATATTTTTTAGAACTGTGGTGGTTTTATGGGGGGTTTACTGGGGATACCCTTCAGCTTAGCCCCTTTGTATTTCACCCTCCCCATCACCCCACTCTCTAACACTCTGCTGTTAACCCTCCCCCGCAGGCTGTAGGCGCTTCGCTCGGGGTTTCAGTCTTTTTGCTGCCTCCTCTGATGCCCCAAGCTCCAGTGTGAGCCTGCAGGCTCCCGGGGTATCTCACGGTCGGACGCGAGTACCCGGAGGCCAGACCGCTCACACAAGTGGCTACCTCACCGCGCGGCTCCTTCCAAAAACCACGTGTATCCACTTGCGGGCCCTCCTCCAACCACGCTTCCCTGCTGGGGTCTGGCTCTGTAACATGATGCATACAGAGCCAGAAGTCAGGTAGCTCACTCCAAATCTCATCAACAACTTACTAGTCATTGATAGGGTTTTCGCTGTACATGTGGCCAGTAAGGGATCGTTGTGGGCTGAACTGATAACATGGCTATGCCCTGCAGCCAATAACTCTCCTCACATTATCTACCTCCTATTAGATCAAGAGTAAGCACACTGGTTACAGACTTGCACTTGGAATCTTCCTCCAAGGGTTCGAATCCCCTGTACAGCAAGAGTCCAAGCATTGCAGTCACAAAGTCCCTGCTGTGTATTTACACGCTTACTAGAGGAACATGTGGATCAAGTGCGCCCATATTCTTTGTTGGATTTGATATGATGCATAGGACACGTGAAGCTTTTATATTGCACAATTATGTAAATATAAAAATCTAAGCAGACCTGACTGGCTCAAACTGGGATGAGAGACCAGTCCATGCTGACACTAATTCTATTCAGATGGTATATTGATGAAGGGATTTTGAAGGGATCTCAAATAGGTCGGCAGCTTCATGTGCATTACCAAAGTTATAACATAACACATTTATCACACTGTACATCATGATTTTATGGACACTATAATCACTGGAACATTTTCAGCCTATATCCGTTACAGCTGGAATACCACTATTTTGCCTGCTGGGCATTTAGGGAATGCTACTCCCAGTTCAGGTTTATTGACACTGTATTGCACTGTCAAAAAGGGTTGGCGTCTAGGGGTCCTATGTCACAGGGTACCCTGAAGATTTACAGATGTTTGGGGGACTCTACCCAAACACAGGGGTCCCTTCTCATTCGTTAAGACGCAACCCAGGATTGGCCTGCTCTGTCTGTGCCCCTTTGATTGGCCTGCTATGTCTGTGCCCCATTGATTGGCCTGCTACGTCTGTGCTACATTGATTGGCCTGCTACCTCTGAGCCCCATAGATTGGCCTGCTACCTCTGAGCCCCATAGATTGGCCTGCTACCTCTGTGTCCCATAGATTGGCCTGCTACCTCTGTGTCCCATAGATTGGCCTGCTACCTCTGTGTCCCATAGATTGGCCTGCTACCTCTGTGTCCCATAGATTGGCCTGCTACCTCTGTGCCCCATAGATTGGCCTGCTACCTCTGTGCCCCATAGATTGGCCTGCTACCTCTGTGCCCCATAGATTGGCCTGCTACCTCTGTGCCCCATAGATTGGCCTGCTACCTCTGTGCCCCATAGATTGGCCTGCTACCTCTGTGCCCCATAGATTGGCCTGCTACCTCTGTGCCCCATGATTGGCCTGCTACCTCTGTGCCCCACTGGCCTGCTCTGTCTGTGCCTGAACCCCATTTGGCTGCAGGCCTGGGGGAATAGCACTGAGGGGAGCTCAGCACCCACTATTGACATGGTGATAGGTGTCCAGGCAAGCTCTGCTGCCATACCAGTCCAATATACCAGTATACGAGCACCTAAGTATGATTGGAAGGGTGAAGGCCATAAACCTCATGTCCAAAGGGGCAAAGATTTTATGAAGATTCCCGGACACGCAACCACGGTTTACGCCAGTCCAGCGGTGGAACATCTACAAGGAGAACTTCGCACATGCAGGGACCAGTGCTCGGACGCCAACAGGGGAACACAGTTTCCTTACTTTTCGCAACTAACCCTTTAGCTGCCTTTACGGTATCCATCTTAGGTATTGGTAGTTGGTCCTACATCATGTTTACCCTTTCAGTTGGGTTTACTTGACTTGCTGGTCCAATCTGCTATTTACCTTCTCTCCGAGGTACGTATTTACCGTTATCTACATTGATTGTAATTTCTTGGTTGTCGAGCCTTCCAATTGTCCTATCACTCGGGTCGTCGAGAGGCCTGACTTGACCTCCTCCGACCTCGCAGATTGCGGAGAACGTCTCCAGCTTTCCTCAGGCTACCGACGGTCATCCTGGACCCCGCATGCACGCACACGGGATCCGGACAGTCAGTGGCACTTTCGCGCCATCCCTTTCAGTTTTTAAGGATGGACACGGCCCGAGGTTGTATACTATTCCATCTGCCGTCGGTCTGAGAGAGACCCACCTCAGGATCTCCGTCTTATGCTGGTATTAGTAAATGGTGTACCCCTGCAGTTGGTCATCCTGAGTCTCTAAGGGACTCTAATTGGGATTACAAGAGGGTGCGGCCCTCCGTCACCTCGATCCGTGAATGATATTTTATTTTCACGAACAGAGAGCGAACCCCTCTAACATACAGAACCGGACAATGATCTGTTATTAGAGGGTGCAATACTGAGCTGGATACAGAGGACATGTTTTGAGTGACAAATTCCCGTGGAGAGAACCGGTCACGGAGGTGGACTTTGGCTATTAATGGGTGCGGCCCGCTCAGACTATCAGCCGGACACTGACACGGAGTTCGGTCACATTATTAGAGAGCACGGCTCTCTCGTCCACTCAACGCACTACGGTGCCATCCATTTGTTCGTCTCACGGGCTTGTACCAGTACAGGACAACGATGACTGCATAGAGGGGCGTCCCTCCTGCATTCAATTAGATCTAACGACCGTGCTACCGATTTCATTATAGAGGGCTATAAAAATGAGAACAGTAAGTGGGAACAAAAGTGCTTAAAATCGTGCAGGCTAGCCACTCCAATTCAGGGATCACTCCCAATCCCAAACAATACAAGCCAACAAATTAGTATAGTTTAAAAAACATATACCATATATAGAGCTCTTGAAAAAGTTGGTGAGACGAAACGCGTCGAGCAGGTTGAAGCTTGCCAGCACCCCCACAGATTTGTATTGGACCATACTACAGACTTGGACTTCAGCTACATATAGACTGACCACCATTGACTCTGGAGAATCGGATCCACTGTGCAAAGGGGTATTTAGCCCAGGAAGGGGCTGACAAGCTCTTATAGCACAATTTAGACGTATGTCCTTATTGTGCCAATACTCTTGTGAGTGCCTTTTTTTAAATCTTTTTATCATTTGTATCTGTATCATTAAATACTTCACTATATACTGTTCTATTTTTATCTCTTTACATGATGATTTGTGTCTACCATTTGGTAAATATAACTACACGTGTGTGATTGTGGCGCCCCCGGTGGTGTACATTATAGAGGGCTGCCTGATCATGCAGGATATATATATTTAGACTGGATCCCTCCTTTGCACCTCCTGTAATGAATCTACTGGATCCGGGCCACTGTACCACATGAGTAATACTCAGAGGTATAACGGGGGAGACTCACGCTTATTTACACACACTCCTGGGGACGGTACGGCTATCGGATGAGCCTCAGGTATTACAAGAGTGCAGATTTTTGTATACTCTGCACTATATAAAACAGGCAATTGCATGTTTTAGATATCTGGATCAGTGCGAACAAACTGCGCAGACAGTTTTTCCCATATCAAGATGACATGAGATACTGAGACCTTCCTAGAGCAAATGGGCACTGCCTTGCTCGGGTAACAAGACTAGGGAAGACCCACTAACCGGTCTGCAGGCACACCGTACGCATGGAAAGACCGGAAACCCTGGTTGACTTGAGTTCCCTGGTCGTTACAATCTTAGGATAAGATGACAGGAATGCTCCTACCCCTCTGAACACATATCTGGAGAACATGGTTCGGATATGGAGGGCCCTCCGTATATACTCTATATCCCTCACGGGAGCCGTCTTGGTTTGGGTTCTCGCTAACCCATTTTTCAACTACCATCAAGGGGACCTACGAGACTCTATGGAGGTACCCGGTGTGCCCCGACTCCTTCACAGACGTCAAAGTCGGGTCGCAACCTACCGCTGGAGTATGGCTCAGGATGTGTAGCAGACTCCGATAGGGCTGCCGACATTCTCAAATGGGACAGCACATGATTCGGACGGTTGAAGCTAGACCCTTGTTTTTTCCATCATATCTGCTCTCTGGAGTCACCTGTTGTGAGCGAAGCGACTTTACACCTTGCCTGCGTATTGGAGAACGCTATGTGTTCGCAGGACTCCAAGCTAAGAAGGGAGGTATCCCTCTATAGGGAGACTTTGACTTCGGTTATCGAACTCACATTTCTGGGTCCCTTGACCTAGGGCCTACTCTGGGAGATAAGTGCCCGAACCGTCATAGGTACGGGGACCTGGGGTCTCACTATATTATACCCCTATCTTGTAGGTGGAGTGTACACCAGGAACCCCTACATGGGTTTTGACAGGTCGGGTATGGAACAGGATCGTACTACAGGTAATCGTATTATTTCACTCTCTCACTACTTGTTATACTGGTCCTAATCACCATTGGATCCGTACATCTTATCGCTCTCAGGTGATGACATATCTGGATGGAAATCTTAACTCCGGTTTACATTCCCCATCCCTTTGAATATTTCCAGGACTCACTATTCCCAGAATAGTCGACCACCGCTCCACCACACAAGTTCAGTTTGGTACCCTGATTGGACGTTCTTTTGGAGTCCTTTCTCTACCGCAGCGGAGGATTACACAGTCCATCTGGAAAAATGGAATCACTTAGGATACAGCTAGTTTGACCACACTCTTGCCGGCATAATAAACGTATTCTCGCATGAGACATCTCACTGGGTAGGCCATGAGGGAATGGAAGATCCTACTCGGTTATATTACAGAATTGATGATGGACTTTGGAGCATTTCTTGGAATTGGAGATCTACCTGCAAGGACACATAGCCAGATGTCCCTGGCAAGATCGGAGGAGCCACCTTACATATCAAGAGTCGAAACATGGTGGCAGTTTCTTCTCGCGGCCCTAAGTCCGCAAATGACCTTCGACATTTTACAACTACAGGTCAGCTTGGCAGCTCATGGACCGGCTACTAGGAAACAGGTCGCAATCCCACGTACAATGGATCTACCAGCGGATGGTGTTTTTTCCCGTATTTGGGATGCTTCATCAGCTGGCATCTTCATCGATCCGTCTACTGCCATTTATCGCAGTTGGAAAGTCCATTCAGGATTGCTCTGATATCTCCAGGAATAGGTACCAGTGAAACAAACAGCATTGGATTTGTTGACTGAGCGTTAAAACAGCAAATACGAAGCCTCCTGTCATGTTATAAAATTGTAGATTATGTTAGCTTTAGTGTACCTATAATCTTAATTTTATTAATGACAGGAGGCGAGTATTTCCCACCCGTTCTTATCCCTCCCTTGTTTAATTTTAATAGTTTGAGTCCATCAGGTATGTATGCAACTCTGCTTGTTGTCTCTGCTACCTGTCACTTGTTCTTATGTCTGTTTTTCATAAGTAGAGTTGGGATCTATGCAGGTTACGGTAAAATTTGGGTGATTGCATTGGGTACCTACATGCTTGTACAAAGTACATTTCATTGGCTAACCAACCTGTTCGACTCAGTTTCAGTTTACAGTCCATCAACACTATCTGGTTCGACAGCTCTTCTCGGATGGTGGACGTGGTCGTTTTCATTATATCTAGGACTTTGTTTCTTCCCCATTATATTTTCTGTATTTTGTTCTGTCTTGTTGCAGCTTGAAAGAGGAAATGATGTGTGGGAAGGGGAGTTTTATAGTACCTAACTTTTTTCTGATTGGTTGTTTTTCTGTGCTGCTGTGGAGTTCTAGTAAAGAGAGACTTAAGCAAATACTCACCTCCTGTCATTAATAAAATCATAGGTAGACTAAAGCTAGCATAATCTACAATTACTTCTGAAATTATACATCCCTTTAGGTTCATGTGTTTATGCACACAGTTAATACGAATGAAAAGTCTAGTAACAAGATGAAGTGAGTGTATATATAATTTGAAATTAACACTCCAAGCTCCATAAACAGGAATGTCCTGAATAAGTAGTCAAGCAAATGGTTTGACAACTTACCTGGGTTCTGTTGGGCGCCGGTCAAACCCTCTTGAAGAGCTAGAAGCAGAAGCACCAATCTAACCCTGTGGTGCAAGACATAGCTCATTGTCTAAGATCACTCTGCTTACGTTGCTTGGATTGTTCATTTATTATAGGGTGTGTATGTATATATATATATATATATATATATATATAAACACACACCCCTTTTGAAGCAGTCTTGCACTCCAACTCCTTTACACGAAAAGTTCTGCCCAGGTGCAGAGCAACACTTAAAAATAAAGGTCCCAATGTACGTCAAATTTATGAACATAGATAAACTGAAATGTCGACCATTGTTTTTTGGATTTATGTTTGAATAAAGCATATTGATTTTTTTGAAGACCTCGAGTGCTAGCATACATTTATGTATACACACACATATACGGTTTAATAGGTTGGCCTCATACACAGTCTAATAAAGAGGATTTGGAATTAAATTATGGGACTAGATTCACGTTTTAATGAAGTGTTCTGTATTATGTGCAAGATAGATGTGTAAGACTGAACCAGATAAACCAAGAATGGTACATAAATAGAAACAGCAAACTCCAATTCATTCCCAGTGTGCATGATGTACATAGTGTAATGGATTGGCCGTGGATTATGTATATAGGATGTACACAATTAAGCAAAGTGTTCTGGGGATTCTATGCATGGTGTACACGGTCTAATAGGGCGCTCGGTGATTACACTCCAGATACACATCGTTTAACTTGATGTAAACACGGCCTTTCTTACATCAGGCCTGTCTCCCAAACACCCCGATATCTCACCTTTGCCTTCTTTACATTTCTCTCGTCTCCTTGGAGTTGAAGCCACATTTGTTGACATCCTCCAGCCTGCAGAGGGAATGCCGCCTGGCTGAGGACCCCTACAATATTCAGGGTGACTCCGAATAACCTCTCCACGTGAGGTTGCTGGTCTCGCAATTCCCTCTCACAGCCCTCCGGTACGGCAAACTCGTCCACGCTGCGCCTAGTGTCTTCTCCGGCCGCATGCTCCCTCATAGACCCGGGCATGGCTGCCAGCAACAAATGTCCCCAGGTTCAGTGCACTGGGAGGGAAGGGACATCGGCTCTGCCCCCTAGCCTGCAGACTGTTTATATCTGGAAAGCAGAAGTATCTTTTACAGCAGTCGTCTTGTACTCCCCCTGGTGCCCAGATAGGAGTCTCTGTTTGAAGTTCCCCAGGTTGTGCCCTCTGTGTCCTCCTTCCTTGTTTTGGTCCAGTTCCTGACCTGCTCCTCCTCTGGCTAGCCCACACCCTGTTGCACACTACCTGCTGCAGATCTGCATTTACTTTCGTTTCTACTTACCCAACCATCTACCTACCACTTTCTGCCCCTAAATGACGCTCACCTACCCCGGAACTTGCTGTATTTGTTATTTTTAGAATATCACCTTTCTTTCAGATTGCTTTAATACCCCTGCCAGTGTGCTCACACATGTTCCGGTGCTCAGCGTCGAACATTCCAACTCCCTCCTTATTATTCTGTTTTCGAACGCAGCGTTAGTTTATATTTTATTTTGGGGGCTTTGCGTGTCTCCCCTCCCCATCGATGACTAATAATGGGAAGTTCCAATATGTCACATGAGGGGAATTCCATTTGGTTGGCTCAGATAGGGGAGGTGCTGTGAATGTTTTGGTTTTTTTTCAGACGTGAAGGGCAGTTTGTTGTCAGTTACACAGAACCTAAATGATCTTGTGCTAAAGGACCTCGTAACAAAGTGAAATATATGCTATTTATACATTGTGTTAGTATAACGTGTTTGCATTCTTCTAGAAAGAGTATTAGCTTAGTGACTTAACTGGGAGTTGTGGGAAACCGACACTATGAAATTAAATGACCAGTCTGATGCGTTTCAAGTCGCATGCTTTTACATGAAACTTGTCAGACTGGTCTGTCCCACTATTTCCCCTGATGCTGTTTTTGATAGTGTTTTGTTCAAAATACATAAAGAAGAATATTTTATGTATTTATTTAGGCATTACCCTGGTGAGGTCAGACTATTTTTTTGTTTGTTTGTTTTACAGAGTCCCCGTTTTATTTTACTATTCTTGATCTCAGGTTAATTTTTTTTTTTTTTTTTGCAATACAATGTCAACAGCTATCAACCTTTACAAAGAAACAAGTCCTGCGCTCAAACTCCTCTTACTCCTGGGCGGCAGCAACGACCATAGTACATATCAGCCAAAATACATATAGTAAAAACCAAAGAAAAAAGTTACCTGCGCTCTTTCCACATCCCTATGTATTTTTAAACAAATGTTACCTCCAATGGCCATGAAAGGGTATGCCCGCCTGCCACGTCAAGGCAGACCTCTAAGTTTTGTCCTAACTCTAACCATTCATCTTGCTTCCTTGAGCTTCTGGCAAAGATATCTCTAATGAGAGAGAAAGGGGTATTTTTTATATACACCCCTATATATTTATTAACCCTTAATAGGGAACACATAGGATGGGTGGCAGCACTGTAACAAAGCTGTGTGATACAAAAAATGCATTTGTGAGATGGAAGTGACAGGATTTGGCGATTGATTGGACATGAGGGGTGAAGGAGAGGTCAGAGTCAAAGAGAACACCTAGTCAGTGAGCCTGCGAGGTAGAGCTGATGGTGGTGCCATTGACTTTGAGGAAAACAGACAAGGGAGTAGCAACATGTGAGGGAGGGAAGACCAGAAGTTCTGTTTTGGACAGGTTAAGTTTAAGGAAATGAGCAGCCATCCAGTTGGAAATAGCAGACAGGCAGTCAAAGACACAAGTCAAGAGGAGTGGTGAGAAATCAGAGGAGGACAGGTAAATTTGCATGTCATCCGCATAGAAATGATACTGGAAGCCGAAGGAGCTGATGAGTTTACCTAGGGAGGCAGTATAAATTGAGAACAATCGTGGACCAAGGACAGACCCTTGAGGAACACTAACAGAGAAGGATTAGGGAGAAGATACAGAGCCAAATAAAAAAACACAGATTGAGCGTTGGGAGAGGTCAGATGAGCACCAGCAGAGAGCGATATCTTGTAGTCTGACATTACAGAGGATGAGAAGAAGCAGTTGATGATCAACAGTATTAAAAGCAGAAGAAATGTCAAGGAGAATTGGTGTAACAACAAGCACAGTATGACTGCAAAGGACAAATGGATTATACGGCCGTTCTGTATTTTTTGTAAGCATTCACCATGCGAATGCTTACCTGCCTTAACAGGCCACCCTGACTGCTAATTATGGCCAATTGACCTCCCTGGTTGATGGGCACTTTATTCGAATCAACAGCACAAACGCTATGGGAACTGTAAGCTCAGCCGCCATTTCGGGACTTACACGTGTTCTCGGCCATTTTAACTCCCGAACAGCGGTGTTTGCCGATGAATGTCTGGAACTAAAATCGGACACTCAAACAGGCGAACACAGCTGAGACCTCCATACCTTTGGGAAAACATCGCCAAATCTACCGAACGACCGGGCGTTCTGTAGAAAGAATTAGCAGCAGATGGGGATTTCAACGAACCCAGGATGGTATACGGATGGCCAGCCGTTCGGGAGTTTTTACCCACGTTCTTAGACCGACTGCAGGGCCAGCATTCATGGAACTATTTTCGGCTACTGTGCCAAGTATTTGGGGTACATCCAAACTTTGGGGAAAAACTGTTCCTTTTTAATTATGTTATGTAGTTATCTGAGGGGAGGGAATTTACCGAATGTATATTGTATGGATTGGTTGTACTGCTAATTATGTGGGTGTCTCCCTTGCATGGGCAGAATCACATAAAAGCAGAGTGTCTGACCCTTCAAAACGTAGCTTCGTCTCGTTCTTGAAAGGGGAATCTCTGCAGCTTAATCACTTAGCTCTTTTCAGAGCTACACCTGGCTTCCACTCCTGATCCTGCAGAAGGGAATAGGCGACTCCATCACTACACAGCGACTGCCGGGAAGAAAAGGATGTCCCTAACGGCTGGTACCCTCTCTACACTAGGGTAGCCGTTACAATTGGGATAGTGTAGTGGCCACAAGATTTTGCAGTGATAAGATCATTGGATACTTTGGTCACAGCTGTTTCAACAGAGTGACAAGCGCGCAGTGATAAGATCATTGGATACTTTGGTCACAGCTGTTTCAACAGAGTGACAAGCACAGAACCCAGATTGAATCGGGTCAAGCAGAGAGTTGGCTTCGAGGAAGTCTGTCAATCTCTCATAGACAACTCTTTCAAGGATCTTGGAGGCAAACGGCAGTAGCAAGATAGGGCGGTAGTTGGACTGGAAATTAGGGTCAAGATAGTTGGACTGGAAATTAGGGTCAAGGTTGGGCTTTTCAGAATTGGGTTTTGGTTGCATGTTTGAAGGGTAGAGGAAATATGCCAGAGGAGAGGGAGAGATTGAAAATTTTAGTGAGAGGAAGAACACAGGAGGCGACAAAGTGCGGATGAGATACAAGGGAACAGAATCAAGTTAACAGGTGATGGGGCGGGAGGACAGGAGCAGAGCAGAAGCCTCTTCTGCTGTAGCGGGTGCAAATGAGCATAGGACAGCCGAGGGAATGTGGATGGGGGAGATGGAGAGAGGTGAGAGATTTCTTCCCTGATTGTAGAACTATTCTCAGTGACGTAAGTTGCAAAGCTTGTGGTGGTCAAGTTGGTAGGAGGAGAAGGCACAACAGGGCAAAGAAGAGAGTTAAAAGCATGAAACCGGTGTTTGGGTTCATAGGAGAGTGTGGTTATGAGCGTATTGAAGTAGGAGGGCAAATGTGCAGAATTAAATGTTGATAATGTTCTTCAGAAGGCAATCTTGCTTATGGCAACTGGATCAGCTGACGATGGACTGAGTTCTGTTCTGATGTGAGGCAGGCTCGTTTTAAAATTAGACTTGCTTATGGCAACTGATGCATTATAGCACATTGAATCCAATGTTACAATAATCACTGTTGAACTGACTACATACAATGCCTGAGATGTTAATCAACGTTTATACAACAAAGCAAACTCCTAGTGCAATCTGTGTGAAATGACAAGGCTTGTAAGAAATTGATGCGCAAGACGCTGCAATATTGTATATAACTTTCTGTGTATGTGACTGGTTTCACAACTTGGGATCATCTACTTGATAACAGTGCGATCATTATCAAAGCTTTCAGTTGTGTTTTATAGCACTCAGCTTAAACAACAATAGCTGACATCCCTCCAGCACTCTTCCTGCCAACCAGTTTTTCAAACATGTTATCAGACTGTCAGAGTAATTAACATCTAGATGTAAACATGCACGTATTTGTTTTTCAAAACCATCCTGTCTCTAAAGCAGATTGGACCTAAACCCAACCTACCCAAAAACCCACCCTAACTGGCAGGGCCGGACTGGGGATACAAAGCAGCCCTGGAAAAAAAATTTGTGCCAGCCCCATAAGTCACTGCGCCATATATTGTCGCGTGTAATATGTAAGGCTATGTCTTGCCAGGACAGATGATTGAGTAATATATATATATATATATATATATATTGCTTTTTCTAATATAAAATATTGGTCCTTTCAGGGTAAAACGTTTAATTATACAGTAAGCATATGCACATGCAGACACAGGCAATTTCACTGACATTTCAGTGACACACACAAGCTCATTGATACACAGCCTCATAGACAAACAATCTTACTGATATACATCAGCTCATTGACATAAAAACACAAGCTCACTCACTAGCAGGCACACGCATGCAAGCAAGCTCACTCACTAGCAGACGCACACACACAGCTTAATGTGGTGGTACTGGTGTCTATAGCATGTCCCTAAAGGCTTTTCAACGTAAACACTGACTTTTCAGACAAAAGGCAGTGTTTACATTGCTTCAAAGTGACACTGCTAGTGACAGTCACTCAGACGGTCACTAGAGGTGCTTCCTGTGTTAGTGCCCTCCCGCCCTCGCGCGCTGCTGAATGAGACTGGCGCCGGAATATGACGTCATATTCCGGCGCCGGTCTCATTCAGCTGCGTGCTGGGGAGCAGAGCCAGCGCAGCTCGCGCAGCTCCCTCAGCGGCCGCCAGGACAAGTCCGCCAGCGGCCGCCAAAAGACCTCCCCAGCGGCCAGGGGAGGGCTGGCAGCCTTAGGCCTGGGGGGCAAAACCAGTCAAGTAGACTGGTGCACCTGCCCAGGATCAGAGCCGGTGCAAGGATTTTTGCCGCCCTAGACAAAATAAAAATTTGCTGCCCCCACATGTCACATCACAATGCCCCACCCATATGATCTGCCATATGAACTAACGCCAGTGCTGCACACAGTGTGTGTTTACATTAAAAAGCCTGCAGGGACCAGCTATAGACACCAGAACCACTTCATTAAGCTATAGTGTCCCTTTAATGTGAGGTAAATTATAGATTAGTGTCACTAATAATATACTAGATTGCCTACTTACAAGCAGATGAGGATGATGATGGGCTGCAGTTTGGCTCCACTGGTCTGGTGTAGAACAGGATCTCTGGAGGCTGTTTGCAACTGTGGTCACAAAATTCAATGTTCTGGGAGAATTGGAAGCAGCTCAATTTTTTGGGGCCCCTTACACAGCTCAAGGTCTGGGCCCCAGGGCCTGACGGTGAGTATGCCCATAAGGCCCACTCATAAGTTCCACCCACCCATGAGTTCGCTCACAGGGAGTGGAGTGTGTAGGGGATGTGTTATGTGTTATTGTAGAGGATCTAATATGTGTGCTTATGGTATGTAGTGTTTAGGGTTACCAGTTTGTGCAGGTGATGCAGTGTGTTTGTGTGTAGTGGAAGCAGTGTGTATTTGTGTATAAGGGATGTATTATGTGTTTCTGGTTGTGTGTAAGGGATGCATTGTGTGAATCTGTGTTTGTATGCATAAGGATGCAAGGTGTGTGTCTGTATGTGTGTGCATGAGATGCATTGTGTTTCTGTGTGTATGTAAGAAAAGAAGTGTGTGTGTTTGCATGCGTGTGTACGGGTTTGCATTGTCTGTTTCTGTGTATGTGTGCAAAGGATGCATTGTCTTTGCGTGTAAGGGTTGCATTGTGTGTGTAATGGATGCATTGTGTGTTTCTCTGTGTGTAAGGGAAGCATGTTGTGTTTCTGTGTATGTATAGGGATGCATTGTGTGTGTGTGCGCGCGTAGTGTGAAAGAGCTCCCTGTCTTGGCCCCTGTCCTATAGAGCTGCCCCTTCTTCTTATTCCCCTCCCTCCCCTCTTCTTATTCCCCTCCCTCCCCTCTTCT
>OW240916.1:170767270-170893429 GCA_933207985.1 Pelobates cultripes | reverse complement strand
GGGGGGAGTAAGGACCATTAGGGGAGTGGGGGGGAGTAAGGACCACTAAGGGGGAGAAGGACCACCAAAGGGGGGTAAGGAGGGAGGACCACTAAGGGAGGGGGAGGGTAATGACCACTGAGGGGGGGGGATTACCACTAAGGGGGTGGGGGGAGGAGGGGAAGGTCTACTAAGGGGTTTGGGAGAGGGAGGACCACTAAGGGAAGGGATGGAGGACCACTAAGGGAGAGAGGGGGGAGTGAGAAGACCACCAAGGGGGGACTGCAGAGGGACAGGGGGCCAAGGGAGAGCACTAAGGGACAGAAGGGGTAGAACACGGAGGACAGGACAGGAGCTGTTCCCCTCTCAGTCCCTATCCTACCCCACAAACCCTCTCTTTTACACTACACACAAACACAATGCATTCCCCCCCCCCACACACACACAGAAACATACAATGCATTCCTACTCACACACAGACACACCCAAAACACACAATGCATCCCTTACGTTCACACAAACACTCATTCTCTTACACACAGAAACAAAATGCATCTCTTACACAATCAATGCACCCCTTACAGACACACACTGCATTCAATTAAATACACAGAAACACACCTTGCACCCCTTACACACACACAAACACCCAGAAACAAACAATGCATTCCTTACACGCAAACACACACTGCATCCCCTATAAACACACTACATCCCTTATACAAATTGGTATCCCTATACACTACATTCTATAAGAACACACACACATTGCATCCTCTACAATAACACATAAAACATCCCTTACACACATACACTACACTTCCTGTGAGAGAACTCATGGGTGGGCCATGTAGGTATTTATGGGTGGGCATTGTAGGCATACTCATGGTCAAGTAAAAACAATAAAAGGCTGCGCACATGAATAAAGTCCAATAAAAGGAAAAAAAAAAAAAAAAGGGAGAGAAAGTCCAACTGGTATATTCTTAAGAATGTAAGAATATACCAGTTGGACTTTCTCTCCCTTTTTTTTTTTTTTTCCTTTTATTGGACTTTATTCATGTGCGCAGCCTTTTATTGTTTTTACTTTATCCTGTTTTAGAAAGGGTTTGAGGGATTCCCTTTTTTAAGGTTGCTGCCATAAGTTATTTTAGCGCTGTCTCATTCCTCCTACTTACTATATACTCATGGTCAAGCCCTGGGGGCCCAGACCTTGAGCTGTGTAAGGGGCCCTAAAAAATGGAGCTGCTTCCTGTTCGTTAATTGTTGTGAGCACTGTTAAAAACAGTCTCCAGAGAGCCTCTTCTACACCAGACTTGTGGAGCCAGACTGAGCCCATCATCAGCCTCTTGTCCTCATCTGGTGGTAAGTAGGCAATCCAATATATTATTAGTGGCACTAATCTCACATTAAATGGATACTATAGTCACCAGAAGCACTACAGCATAATGTAGTGGTTCTGGTGTCTATAGCCTGTGCCTGTAGGCTTTTTAATGTAAACACACTGTGAAGACTGGCGTTGGCCCATATGGGCGGGGCATTGTGATGTTACATGGTGGGCAGGACATGGGGGGGGGCGGCAAATTTTTATTTGCCTAGGGCGGCAAAAATCCTTGCACCGGCCCTGAGCCTGTTCTACACCAGACCAGTGGAGCCAGACTGTAGCTAGAGCCCATCATCATCCTCATCTGGTTGTAAGTAGGCAATCTAGCATATTATTCGTGGCACTAATCTCTAATTTACATGGAAAGGGGTTCTAATATAAATGGAAGGGGTAGAGACGGGTAGTAAAATGTATGGAATGCATTTCTTTTCAAATAATTTTTATTAAAGTTTTTAAAATTTTTGTATAACAAATGATAGTAATAATACAAACATTGTATTAGGGGTAGGAAAAAAAGGGTAACTTGGAAATGGGAAGGGGTATCCATCCATCATTGAAATAAACATAATAAAGTATATGGCAAAAAATAATAATGTTATACATCAATGCACTTTAACAATAAATATATCAAAGACCATAAACTGTTTTGATTTTTTTCTTCCCATTTGTCCCAATTATATTTTAATATTGGGAAACCATGCATATTGGCTCTGTGTGATAATTCATGTGCCTTGTTTTCTAGAATCAAATTGAAAACTTCTTTGAGAGATGGCATATTTTGGGACTTCCAATGTCTAGGTAAACAGGATGTAGCAGCGATCAGAATGTGGCCTATGATTATTTTATCTGATCTATTAACGGACTCCGGGAGTTTTTTAAATAAGGCTAGTTCCGAGGTTAAGATGATAATGGTTCCGTTCACTTTAATAATTAGATCATGAATCATTTTCCAATAATTAATTAACTTGGGGCAGAACCACCAGATATGGGCCATATTGCCCACTCCCCCACAGTCTCTCCAGCACCGGTCAGAATACATATTGTTCATGTTATGTAATCTAGACGTTGCCAGGTACCAGCGATATAAGATTTTATAATGATTTTCAAAATGGTCGGTGCAATACAAAATACCTTTTAAGCCTTTAAAAAAACCGAACGATTCTTCTAAGTCGTACTGGGCACCCAACTCCGTCTCCCATGACAGCATATGTTTTAATTTAATTAAGGGCTTGGCATTATGAGATAAGTAGCATAAGGATATCATACCTTTATATGGAATGCATTTCTGAAAGTGTCACTGAATGGCAGTTAGGAAATGTGGTCACCCTAAATCAGGGGCAGTATTACACAATCTGTATAAAAAAATATAAAAAGTAATCTGCAAAGTATAAAATGTTTGTGTTATATGTCGTGTATGTCGTGCTAAAAATTAAGCTAGGAATGTGCATATTTTTTTATTTTTTGAAAATAATTTTTAGAATAATGATACAGACATTTTATTTCTTACATTTGTGATGATTCTTTATTCCTCTCTATATTCAAGGGACACTATAGTCACCAGAACCACAACAGCTAAACGTAGTAGTTCTGGTGTCTATGGCATGTCTTTGCAGGCTTTTTAATGTAAGCACAGCCATTTCATAAAAAGGCAGTATTTACATTACTGATGAGGAATACCTCCAGTGGACACTCAGATGGCCACTAGAGGTGGTTCCTAGTCGAGACATGAATGCCGCCCTATGAAGTATCTGTGCATGTGCGGCAAAGCTGCGCATGCGCACCAGAGAGCAATGACACTTCTGAATAGAAGCGTTTTATTGCTCCTTGCTCGCACCCTCCTATTTCGTTATTTAGACGAAATAGGGGGCGCAGCATCAGGAGGATCCCGGCGCTGTATCCAGGTAAGTAAAATCCCTTCCCTGTAGTGACCCTTTAAAGTTATTATTTAATCATTTATATAGCAACTGCAAATTCCGTAGCGCTGTGCAATGGGATAAACAACTCATAGTTTACGGAATAAGAATATACCCGGCGAGTAAAAATGCTATCCCCCCAGATTTTTAGGGGTTCCTACGCCCATGACTACAGCTTATTGAATTTGTTCTGATGTGTAGAATCATTACCTTCAGGCTTTTTGCTGTAAAAACTGCCTTTATAGCCTTAGTGATAACTTCACTGGCCTCAGATAGCTGTAAGAGATCCTTCCTGGGTCATGGCTGCCTAAAATGCACCCAAACATTCAGTGTCTCAGTTATTTGATAGAGTCCTAACCGCAACATCTGAGGAGATGGATTTAGGGGTGATTATTTCTGATGACTTAAAGGTAGGCAGACAATGTAATAGAGCAGCAGGAAAACCTAGCATAATGCTTGGTTGTATAGGGAGATGCAGTGGCGTACATACCAGGGTCGCAGGGGTCGCGGCTGCGACCGGGCCCGGCCCACCAGGGGGCCCGGCCGCCCCTGCGACCCGGTATGTACCCACAGGGCCAGCCTCTTCCCCTGGGGAGCCCAGGAGCCGACCACCCCAGGGCCCCCCGAGGCTGGCCCTGCTGACACCAGGCAGGCGGGTGGCCGGTCGGGCAGGCGGCGCGCGAGGAAGCACAGCTCCCTCGCGCACCGCACTGATACCGGAGCCGGAAGATGACGTCATCTTCCGGCGCCGGCATCCCTACACGGCACACAAGGGAGCTGAGGAGGAAGCACTGAGTGCTCCCTCGCCCGCCCACCTGCCCAAACGGCCACCCGCCCAGGAGCCCAGCAGCACCACTGAACACCAGGGAATCCCCCCAGCACTCCTAAAGGTAAGGAGGCTGGGGGGATTACATTTAAAAAAAAAAAATGTGTGAGTGTGAGTGTTAGAGTGTGTGTGTGTTACAGTTAGTGTGTGTGTCTGCTAGTGAGTGTTAGTGTGTGTGTGTGTGTGTGTGTGTTACAGTGAGTGTTAGTGTGTGTGTCTGCTAGTGAGTGTTAGTGTGAGTGTTAGTGTGTGTTACAGTGAGTGTGTGTGTCTGCTAGTGAGTGTTAGTGTGAGTGTTAGTGTGTGTTACAGTGAGTGTTAGTGTGTGTGTCTGCTAGTGAGTGTGAGTGTGAGTGTTAGTGTGTGTTACAGTGAGTGTTAGTGTGTGTGTCTGCTAGTGAGTGCTAGTGTGAGTGTTAGTGTGTGCTACAGTGAGTGTTAGTGTGTGTGTCTGCTAGTGAGTGTTAGTGTGTGTGTGTGTTACAGTCAGTGTTAGTGTGTGTGTCTGCTAGTGAGTGTTAGTGTTAGTGTGTGTGAGTGTTAGAGTGAGTGTTAGTGTGTATGTCTGCTAGTGAGTGTTAGTGTGAGTGTTAGTGTGTGTGAGTGTTAGAGTGAGTGTTAGTGTGTGTGAGTGTTAGAGTGAGTGTTAGAGTGAGTGTTAGAGTGAGTGTGAGTGTTAGTGTGTGTGTCTGCTAGTGAGTGTCAGTGCGTGTGTTACTGTGTGTGTCTTACTGAGTGTGTGTGTGTGTTAGTGAGTCTGTTTGATGTCTGTTAGTGAGTGTGTTTGTCAATGAGAGTGTATGTTTTGTAAGTGAGTATGTATGTCTGTCGCTGACTGTGTCTCTGTCAGTAAATGTGTGTGTCTGTTAGCTAGTGTGTATGCGTCTGTAAGTGTGTGTGTGTGTCTTCAGCACTTACCTTTCTCCAGCGCCGGACTCCCTTGGCGCTGAGGATCCCTCCTCTCAGCTCCGAATGCGACCGCGCACGCATTCAAACCGCCCATAGGAAAGCATTACTCAATGCTTTCCTATGGACGTTCAGTGTGCTCCTCTAGCGGCTGTCAGTGAGACAGCCACTAGAGGCTGGATTAACCCTCAGTGAAACATAGCAGTTTCTCTGAAACTGCTATGTTTTCAGCTGCAGGGTTAAAACTAGAGGGACCTGACACCCAGACAACTTCATTGAGCTGATGTGATCTGGGTGTCTGTAGTGGTCTCTTTAAAGGACCACTATAGTGCCAGGAAAACATACTCGTTTTCCTGGCACTGCTAGTGCCCTGAGGGTGCCCCACCCAGGGATCTTCTCCCGGCCTGCTCTGGAAAGGGGAAAATCTTACCTTTTTCCAGCGCTGGGCGGAGAGCTCTCCTCCTCCGATCCTCCTCTTCTCCTCCTGTCGGCTGAATGCGCACGCGCGGCAAGAGCTGCGCGCGCATTCAGCCGGTCACATAGGAAAGCATTCATAATGCTTTCCTATGGACGCTGGCGTGCTCTCACTGTGAAAATCACAGTGAGAAGCACGCAAGCGCCTCTAGTGGCTGTCAATGAGACAGCCGCTAGAGAAAATAGGGGAAGGCTTAACCCATTCATAAACATAGCAGTTTCTCTGAAACTGCTATGTTTATGAAAAAATGGGTTAACCCTAGCTGGACCTGGCACCCAGACCACTTCATTAAGCTGAAGTGGTCTGGGTGCCTAGAGTGGTCCTTTAAGTGCGTGCATCTGCATGCACTGTCGTACATACCGCGGTAGCAGGGGTCGCAGCCCTGTAACCCCTGCGACCAGGTGCCCACCACCATGTGTTGCGGCCCGGCCCGGGGGGGGGCCAACGGATCAATTTTCGCACCGGGGCCCCATGGGTCAGGTGTACGCCACTGGGGAGAGGTATTAGCAGTAGAAAGAGAGAAGTGCTCATGCCATTGTACAGAACACTGGTGAGACCTCACTTGGAGTATTGTACACAGTACTGGAGACCGTATCTTCAGAAGGATATTGATACCTTAGAGAGGGTTCAGAGAAGGGCTACTAAACTGGTTCATGGATTGCAGGATAAAACTTACCAGGAAAGGTTAAAGGATCTTAACATGTATAGCTTGGAGGAAAGACGAGACAGGGGGGATATGATAGAAACATTTAAATACATAAAGGGAATCAACACAGTAAAGGAGGAGACTATATTTAAAAGAAGAACAACTACCACAACAAGATGACATAGTCTTAAAATAGAGGGGCAAAGGTTTAAAATATCAGGAAGTATTACTTTACTGAGAGGGTAGTGGGTGTATGGAATAGCCTTACAGCTGAAGTGGTAGAGGTTAACACAGTAAAGGAGTTTAAGCATGCGTGGGATAGGCATAAGGCTATCCTAACTATAAGATAAGGCCAGGGACTAATGAATTTAGAAAATTGGGCAGACTAGATGGGCCGAATGGTTTTTATCTTCTGTCACATTCTATGTTTTTATGTCTCCACCCTCTGCATGCAGACACTGAACTTTCCTCATAGAGATTCATTGATTCAATTAATCTCTATGAGGAGATGCTTATTGGCCAGGGATGTGTTTGAATCATGCTGGCTCTGCCCCTGATCTGCCTCCTTGTCAATCCTATGGGGAAGCACTGTGATTGGATCAGGCTACCACTTCTGATGATGTCAGCACACTGCTTGTTTTTCTGAATCTAACAGCATGCAGAGTTACAGCTTCAATCTTGAATACAGTAAGATTTTTACTATATGTATGGAGGCATGAGGACCCCAGGGGGGCTAGATGGTGGTTTTAACACTATAGGGTCAGGAATACATGTTTGTGTTCCTGACCCTGTAGTGATCTTTTAAGTATATATAACACTTTGAGGTCTGTTCACTAAAAAGCGTATTATAGTAAATAGAAAAATAATTTAATAAATTAAATAAAAAGCAGACATGGGAAACACAAACAAACTATAAACCAATAAAATAATATTTTATTTTAGTTCTAGCTTCTGGCTCTCTGAGAAGCAGGTATGAAGCGGGGCCAGATTGGCCCTGGGATACGGGGGGAGCTGCCGGTGCTGGCGGCCCCAGGGGGAACTGTGCTGTCTCTGCTCTGCTCCCCTGCCCTCACACGCTACTTAATGATACCTGGGCCAGAATATGATGTCATATTCCGGCCCCGGTCTCATTAAGCTGCGTGCTGGGGAGCAGAGCAGAGACAGCACAGCTGCAGCCGCCAGCATAGCTCCCCCCGGGGCCTCCAGCACACCCAGCTGTCTGCCCTGCACGACCCCCTGGCCGGTCGTCCACAGGTAGCAATAATGTGTCCCCTACTGTTCTCCATCTATACTGCCTCCCTTGGTAAACTCATTAGCTCCTTTGGCTTCCAATATCATTTCTATGCAGATGACACGCAAATCTACCTGTCCTCTCCTGATCTCTCCCCGTCCCTCTTGAGTAGTGTCTCTGACTGCCTCTCTGCTATTTCTAACTGGATGGCTGCCCACTTCCTTAAACTAAACTTGACCAAAACTGAAATTCTGGTCTTTCCTCCCTCAAGTGTTGTTACTCCTGTGTCTGTCTCCCTCCAAGTCAACAGTGCTACCATCAGCTCCACCACGCAGGCTCGCTGCCTAGGTGTTCTCTTTGACTCCGACCTCTCCTTCAAGCCTCATGTTCAATCTATCGCCAAATCCTGTCATTTCCATCTCAAGAACATTGCGTGCATCCGCCCCTACTTAATGCCAGATGCGACTAAGGCGTTGGTTCATTTCACTGTCCTTTCTCGCCTTGACTACTGTAATCCGCTTCTCAGTGGTCTTACGTGCTCCCAACTTGCGCCGTTACAGTCCATAATGAATGCGGCAGCGAGGCTCATCTTCCTGTCCGCCCGCACCTCCCATGCCTCACCCTTCTGTCAGCCCCTACATTGGCTTCCTATAAAATATAGAGCTCAATTTAAAATTCTGGTTCTACTTTCAAATCACTACATAATGCTGCTCCCACCTATCTATCCTCCCTTATACACAAGTATGTCCCGTTTAGGCCCTTACAATCTGCTGAAGACTTATGTGTACCTTCTGTCCGTACTCCCACCTCTGATGCTCGCCTTCAAGATTTCTCGAGGGCTGCACTGCTCCTGTAGAACTCGCTTCCCTCCTCCGTTAGATGCTCACCCAGTCTCCACTCCTTCAAAAAAATCTTTAAAAACCCACTTCTTCATAAAAGTGTATCAATTCAACGGTTAATAGCTCCTGACTGATTCCTCTTCTGCAACTGTCAATAGTCTAATACTATCCTTACTTTTTTGTGTCATTTTACCCCACTCCCTCTAGCGTGTAAGCTCATTGAGCCCCTCTGTTCCTGTGTGTCCAACTTGTCTGGTTACAACTACATGTCTGTTCGTCCACCCATTGTAAAGCGCTGCGGAATTTGATGGTGCTACATAAGTAGCATAATAACAATAATAATACTAATATTGTGTGTCAGTCTGTCAGTGTAAGTGTGTGTCTGTCATGGTGTGTGTGTCTGTGTCATGGTCTGTCATGGTATGTGTGTGTGTCTGTCGTGGTGTGTGTGTCTGTCATGGGATATATGTGTGTGTCATGGGGTGTGTGTGTCTGTCATATGTGTTTAAAAAATAGTGTTTTTACTCACTTTTTTTCCCCACGCCGTGCTGGTCTCCCCTCGATTGGCCCTGCCTCTATGGCGAGATCATCAAGCTTGATGATCTCAGCCAATCCAATGCTTTGCCATAGGATTGGCTGCAAAACGCTACTCCATTCAGCATCTCCTCATAGAGATGCATTGAATCAATATATCTCTATGGGGACGTTCAGCGCCTCCAGTCCGTGGAGGCCCTGAATGTAGGCCCTGCACACTGTGCAGCACTGACACAGGAAGCACCTCTAGTGACCGTCTGAGTGACTGTCACTAGAGGTGTCACCAGGAAGCAACGTAAACACTGCCTTTTATCTGAAAAGTCAGTGTTAACATTGAAAAGCCTGCAGAGACAGGCTATAGATACCAGAACCACTACATTAAGCTGTGTGTGTGCGCCTGCTAGTGAGTTAGCTTGCTTGCATGTGTGTGTGTGTCTGCTAATGAGTGAGCTTGTGTTTTATGTCAATGAGCTTACGTATATATTTAGATTGTTTGTCTATGAGGTTGTGTATCAATGAGCTTGTGTGTGTCAGTGAGATTGTCTGTGTCTGCATGTGAGTATGCTTACTGTATAATTAAACGTTTTACTCTGAAAGGACCAATATTTTATATTAGAAAAAGCAATATATATTATATATATATACTACTCAATCATCTGGGGTGGCAAGACATATCCTTACATATTACATGCAACAATATATGACGCAATAACTTATGGGGCTGGCATAGATTATTTTTTTTCCGTTGCTGCTTTGTATACCCAGTCCGGCCCTGGTAAGAAGTCAATTAATTAGAAAACGGTTGGACTACTTATGCTGCAGGGCACCATTGGACACCTAGCACCCTAACCATTACATTGCACTCATGGGCGTAGGAACCGGGGGGGAAGGATCCCCCCCAGGAAATAATGCGGGCGGGACAGGTACGGTGAAACCCCCCCAGGTTAGGACTAGGAGTGCACTAAGAGCAGGGGCGGGCTGGAACGGGGGGCAGGGAGGCAATTGCCCCCCAGGCCGCCCCTAATCATTTTTAAACTGGCCACTGCAGGGCTGATCCTAATGCTGCAGCCGCCTGAGTGCTCTGTAAAGAGCCTCAGGCGGCTGCAGCACTGCCTCTCTCCTCACCTCCCCTTCCCTTCCCTGTAGCATGGCCGAGCTCCTCTCTGGTCCGCGGTATCCGGCCGGACTGATAGGAAAGTGCACACTCAGTGTGCACTTCCTGTCAGTCTGGCCGGGTACAGGAAAAAGAAACTCCGCGCGGAACAGGTGTCCCTCTAATTTGCAACAAACACATTTAATTTGCAGTTATGCAAATAGTGTATACATGATTGTGGAGTATTGTTGCACAGCCTGGCAGTTGTGTATACATAGGTGCAGGTGTAAAGGGGTTATTGGAAAGAAAAATTGAAAATTTTGGTTGTGCCAAAAAATTAAAAACACTTAAAAAAAAAAAGTTTATCAAATAATACAGATAAGAAAACGGCATGATAGACATTTTCCACCCATATAGATTAGCCTTTTTATGTGTTACACAATGTATTGGATGTGTATGTACATTATAAATATTATTTATGTTGCCCCTTTACCTTAGCATTGCCTATACAATAACTTCCCATTATAGTTATACACACATATACACACTAATATATGGACACATATACACACTCTGATGCACGCATATCCATGCACAAACACACTGATGCACACATTTACAAATACAAACATACAGTCACAATGTGTTTCTGGCTGTGTGTACTTAGGAGTGTCGCATTATCTTAGTGGGGTAACTTGAATAAAGCTTGCACCATCAGTATCCAGGAGTGTTGCCTATACTCATCTTCTTTCAGGAGTTGCGGTATCCATTTTGGTATGGAGCACCTCTTGGTTTGATGGCCAGATCGTAGTGTGGAACCAGTGTGCAGGGTCTCTTGTTGTTGGTGTATTCCTCCGTGTGTCTAGCATTGTCAACCTGTGTATGTACAGGAGATTATGTGTCTGACAGTAAGTATCCTGGTGAGTGAATGTATGTCTCTGTGAGCATGTGTATGCTTTTGTCTGGGACTGTATGTGCGTGGCAGAGCCTTAAGATGGTCACCTAACTTGCTTAATAAGAGAGCTACCTCCCCATCAAGGAACAGGATCAATAACTTTAAAAATCCACAAAATGTATTTAGCAGTTTATTAAAAACTTTTTTTTCACATGCGCAACCTATGCAATCAAGACATAAGTGCCACAGTAGCGTAGAATGCTTGTAGCATTATGACAATAAAAGAGGGCATGTAATATGAAAATGCAGAATTGTTTGCTATTCAAGCAACAGAATAGTTCTTTATCATATGATGGGCAGCTTCTTGTGGGCAGTCAGTCAATAATTTCCAAGAAAAGAACAGATTCTGAGCATGGAAGAGAAGTGGAAACAATAGGACAAAGGTAAGTTAGGCAAGTGCCACTTTAAAAAAAACCTTTAAACACTTATTTTATTCCATCTCTGCCTCCTGCGACGGCATTGTGAGAGGGGGAACTCAATGTGCATGCAAAGCGAGTGCCATTAGGTCTTCCCCATAGGAAAGCATTGAATCAATAAAAAAACGTGAGAATGTCCAGCATCTTTTCATGGAGTTAAACCACCAGGAAGGTCCTCTAGTGGCTGTCTAGTAGACAAGAGGCTGTCTTACCTCTGGACAAGGACACTGCATCCAGAGATAAAGTAGCTTGGGTACCCATTGTGTCCCTTTAAGATAAAATCACTTATCTGAAATTAAATTCTCCAAGTCAGCTGGTCTAAAAGCCGATCTGCTACTACTAATTAAGACTGCGTTGGAATTTCACTGAAAATCAAACGCCTCATAGAGATGAATTGAATCAATGAATCTCTATGAGGAAAGTTCAGTGTCTGCATGCAGAGGGAGGAGATACTGAATGTTTGGATGCATTTTAGGCAGCCATGACCCAAGAAGGATCTCTAACATCCATCTGAGGAGTGGCCAGTGAAGTTATCACTAGGCTGTAATGTAAACACTGCATTTTCTCTGAAAAGACAGTGTTTACAGCAAAAGGCCTGAAGTTAATGATTCTACTCACCAGAACAAATTCAATAAGCTGTAGTTGTTCTGGTGACTATAGTGTCCCTTTAAATTTGAAATTCACGTTTTATGCTTGAAAATTCTCATTTTAGTTAATAACATTTAGTGTTCCCCATCCTTGTAGGTAGGATGTAGACCTTTTTTCATACTTCGGTAATGAAGAGTCAGGGGAGATGATAATGATTTTTCCATTCCTTTAAAAATAAGCAGGTTGATATAAATGTTTCACTGGCAATGTATTCATAATTTAAAAAAATAAATACATCACTTAACAGCTGAGGCAAAATAGAAAAATGTTTTTATCAGGTATATAATAGCCATATCCATGTAACTGTATTGCACAACTTTATATATATACATACATACATACATACATACATACATACACACACACACTTACTGTAATAACAATACAGAAAAGCAAAGTATATTCTAGTATATATTAGTTACTTTTCTTGTTTACCCTTCATAAAATCATTAATGTCCATGTTCAGGGCACTTAAATAAGGTGTAAAAAATATAAATCTTAAATTACAGAAGATGAAAGTGTGACCAAAAGTAAGCTTGTTTTTAGGTTAGAAAAAGCCGCACATGTTCTACAGCACACCCTGTTATTGTGCAGGTCTACACAGCATTTTGACAAAACAGTTTTTACATTAAAAAGTTGCAAAAGGTGAGTTAGTGTTGAGCACTATCCAGCATAGGCAAGCAATTCCTAGGTTCCTGGGGCAAAAAAAAATAAGTTGTTACTCATGCACAAGAATACAACCTTACTACATCTGTGAGGCACACCAAATTATCTAGTGCCATTAAGCTGTTTTTTGTGTGGAGTATCTCTCTCTCTCTCTCTCCTCACAATTATCCTCCTCACATCCCTAAAAATACAACACAATCTTCAACTAATACATTATTTGAAATATCAAACGTCTTAGTGAATTATTTACCAATTTCATATACTTCCATTCTCCAGTCACCTGCCATACAAAGAGGTCTCAATGAGCTGCCTATGAAGTCTGTGATTGGACAACCAATTGGCTGGGTTAGAAGGTAGGTATTCAGAAAAAAGGTCTTTAGCTTTTTCATGCCAGTTTTAGATATACCCCAATGAAAAAAAAAATGCTGCATTAAATGCATGCATGTTTTCATTTAAATATATATATACACTGCTCAAAAAAATAAAGGGAACACTTAAACAACACAATGTAACTCTAAGTCAATCACACTTCTGTGAAATCAAACTGTCCACTTAGGAAGCAACACTGAGTGACAAGCAATTTCACATGCTGTTGTGCAACAGGTGTTATAGCAATAGCAATTTTCCCATAAAAGTCCCTAAGATGACCAATATTCAGTTGTCACATTTAAACCTGTCTAATCTGAGAATAGCTGACTTAGGTCTATTCCAATTGGACGGAATTTAGTAGGCCCAATATAGCTTACTGTTGGTACTCCTAAACAGACTGTTTGATATCCTCCACTCTTAGGAAACTTAACTTTAGAGGTAGGCAGCTATTGAGTCTGAGTTATTTTTGATATAACACTATTCTTCAATTAAACAGAGAATGTTCATAACTTCCTTCAAGTAATTTATGGTGAACAGTCACATAGGTGTTGCAATCGGATTTCTTTACAAAAATATATTTATTACAACGGGTTTTGTACATATTTGATCAGTTTCCAAATGCATTTGGTATAGGAGTCCCTCAGAATTCACTCACAGTCAACAATGTAGTACCATAAAAAATAAAATAAAAAATAAAAATATTTCTCTCCCCCACATCCACCTCAACCATGCGGTTACTGCGCCAATTACACTTCCTGTGATGCACTCCAAATATATCAACTGGTATAATTAATTTTATACAAACAAACTGCAAACATTACAAAAGTATACATGATTAGAGTATACACGAAAAACGGATTTGAGCCAGCTCAAAAACAGTAAAACCATGTAGCATTTGATGTCAGGCCAAGTTTTGGATACAGATCCTTGGTTGGGTTGTAAAAAACATATTCCACATAAAATTAATGGATATTTTGTTATGCAGTGGGATGGAATATGAAAAGTCAGCTTAAAAATGTGTCTTATTGCAGACTTTTCTAACACTCCTAGTTGGCATGGAATAACATGTGAGATCTGATTTCAGTAAACCTCTGTTCTCTTGCACCAAACCTCCAATAAATTCCATTTTGGCCCTGCCAGCTGGTCCAAGAAAAGCACTATATGCAGCACATCATTGAAAATAGGAACCATATGTGCAGTGAAACCAGTTTCTGATTACTGGTTAAGGGAAGCATTTCCTCTACCCTGTTTTTGACCAAAGTCAGACGTAAGCAGGATGTACCTAACAGAGCAATGTAGAAACGGATTTTGTGTCTAATTGTTTCCTTGAACAAAAGACAAGCAAAACAAGGGCTAAAAATAAATCATTGAGGTCACAGGTAAGTGTATAAAATGGTTTTAGAAATCCATGGACCAAAATGTACCATTTTAGAAATTTAGACTCCAGTTTTTCCACAGTGCACATACAGAATTGTTCACTAAAAATATTCCACCTAAACTCTACTTAAAGCTTGGCTATTTTGCAATTCAGATTTCCTAAATTCCAGTTTAGTGAATAACGAAATAGAAAGTGAATTTGGAACCCCCAAGTGTTCTCTTCCTGCCTTTTTTCAGACATAGCACCTATTTGTAAAGGCTGAGGTCAGGGCTATAGTAGAGGCACATATAAGCATCACAAAAGAGACGGCGGACATATGTTGGCATGGTCTTTAGATCTTCTTTTTGAAGCTGTTCAGGAGTCATTTCAAGATATTCTGATACCTCTGGGCAGGGGGTAACTCGAGGGATGTTAAAGCCATTTTCTCCACCTACAAATAGACTGAAATTTTCAATAACACGGACTAAAGTAAAAGTGGCAAAACTAAAGAGGCTTAGAGCAATAAGAGTTAGAGATGAGAGATGGGGTTTAGGAGAAAGAAAATAAATGATATATTCAAAAGTACAGATATGAGGGAAGGCATAATTTGGACAGCCAATTAAATGAAACCAAGAAAAGATTTATAGAACATAATAACCCACCCTCTCGATCAGCCATGCTATCGAAGAAGACCCAAAGTGGACGTTTCTGGGAGTTGAGCCTAACGAAAGCCACATAGTGACTGGTCTCTATGCATAACACAGCAAAGAGTTCCATGCTCTGTCGTTGAAACATGACTTGTCCACTGATATCTTTAGGAAAATGTAGCTGCCTAGGTTGGTGTCCTTTGCGCTGCTTGTGAAGATGAACCTGTTCCGAAGAAACTTTGTAGTAATACCCATATACACCTTAGGTCAATCCTAAGATCACCTGATTTTATTTATTTATTTATGGCTTTGCATTTTAAGACTAAAAATGTGGTACCTGTGCATTGCAGATGTCGCAGTACTGCTTTATGTGTCCTGGAGTGATTCCAACATCTTCATAGCATTCCTGACATTCCACCTCCGCCAGGGACTGACAAATGCAGCACTGCCGTGGGGCTTGAAACAAATATAAAGGAAAGGTTAGTTTGTAAACACCAACCCGGGTTTTTAATCATAACTATTACAAATTTTGATCACTTACTGTCTTCCAGCAGGTCAGTGATATTCAGCTCTACTGTTGGAATGATGGTAGGGAACATCTTGAAGTTCTTTCCATTTCTTGGCATCTGGATAATAAGGCAGGATGGGGCCTACAATAATGATAAATATCAATAAGGCATTTTGCATATTTTAATATAATGCCAACTTAAAGAGTACTTCCATTTGGTGCACAAAATCTCTACTTAAAGGAACACTTTAGTGTTATAAATACAAAAGGTATTTCTATCACTGTGTTTCACAGCCTCAGCGCTCCTGCACTGTCAAGGGTTAAATTAACTTTTATTTTAGTCCCTGTATCATTGCTGCCTTCTCTGATGGCAGGACCTAACGCACATGAAGAGTGAGTGCCACATGCACAATAGGCCCTCCATATAGGAAAGCATTCCTGAGAGTAAGGGAGTGATTCAGTTCACCAAAAAACAAAACAAAAAAAAACATTTTGGTTAAAAAGCTGCAATTATTCTTAAAATTAGCCTATTGTTGATAAATGATTAAAATATATTTTGACTTAAACACTTGTAAATTCTGCATTAATAAATAACTATTGATTGAATACTAGTCCTATGAGTGAGCTCTTTTTGGGTATTTATAAAATTAAGGCCAGAGTTTGGCATGGAGGCAACGACAAGGTGGGGAGAAGTGAATGTGAGGCATTGGGTATATATTCTATACAAACACACCTAGTCATTAAGCTCAGTATGCACATTTTTACCTCTGTAAACTTAAGGTCACCAGTGACCATTGACCACTCCAAGAGTTGCTGGACACTGGGCATATTCACAGATAGCTTCCTTTCCATAAATATCTGGTAGAACAGACATCCCTGAGGCTTCTTTTTAGATATTCTAGATTGATGGAATCAAATCACAAATATTAGATTCAACAAGGAATATTTAAAGTGGATCTGTCACTTTTCAGTAAGTCTTCAAGTTATAAGCTTTATAAAATATGGATTACAGCTCATTAGAATTTCACTGAAATTCCAACACCAATTAAAAGTTATCTTTAGACAAGTAGGGACTATTTTTGTCTTATGATAAAGCCAGAGGAACTCCTCTGTCTGGAGCCGAAGAGACCTGCAGCATGAAAATTGCGGTGGCTGCAAGGCACAGCCGGAATTAAGTAAAACCCAGACTCCCCAGCACCCCTTTACCAGATCCACACTGAATCAGTCTAATTATTTGTGAAATATGCAAAAACCTCTCATAAAATTGACAGATCCACTTTAATATCAGAAATCAAAATGGTGTAAAATAATGTAAGGACAAGAATTCCAAATGAACACAAGGGAAATGGTAAATCATGTTGTGCTAGTGATGGTTGTGGTTGGTATTACCTGATATAAAACAGAGGCTCTGCCCTAAGGACCTGGAACAAGTTGGTGAGAAACTCTTCAGGATCTGTACAAAGATCACACAGATTTAGGCAAAGCATTCTGGGTAAAAAACACAAGTCTAGTACACAAAGTTCATATCAGAGGATTTTTCCAAATGATTATATACCAAAAAAAGTTCATAACTGATATTCATTTCACTACATTTAAAATTTATTGTAGATACAAATGTCTTTAAATACGCAAGTAAAGATGATAAAGATTGTATTAATTATACAGTACTGTATGCAATTCAAGCATACTGAATATTTATATAGATGGGAACAAATCTACCATTATAAATTTAGCTTATCTTTCCTTTAAATTGTATAATTGGAGGAAGAAATTAAGGCACTGTACACTATGCAACGTCACAGAATATTAGCATGTTAAGATCACACCAATTGTAAACACTCCAAATATATTGCCAATAGAAGATATATGATCTATGAAAGAATACTACTTATTGTTTCAGCCTTAGTATATCATACTTTGTAAACATCCTAATCTTGTACGTTGGAGTTTTCAGATATTCGTACAATTTGCTCACCTTTTTCTTCATTTGTGAACCCTGTACTCCTCCCTGCAGCTTCCAAGATCTTCCTCAGGGCCATGATTTTGGTGGCACACACATAACCATTCCTGGTAATAGTATTAACACGGTGTCACAAATATGGGTTTGTGAAAGAGAGAGAAAAATAAATAAATTACATATAAAAATCCGATTTACACAATGTTAAAATAAATAACTTAAAAGCAAGACAGCATGCTCTCTTCTGTGGGATCCTACTTAGTGCGGACACTCACTTTCGGAGTGGGTTTACAATCTCAGTGCGCAACAGGTCCCGCGTTACAGTGTATGAATCATTGTCATTCTTGTCTGATGGACGAAGGAGCATGGTGTCCAAAACAGAGGAACATGCAAACATGCTGAAAAATAGTAACATAGGATCAATGTAGCTAAATTATATTTCAATAGTTTATACCATCTTAACTTTATCTCCAGTTCAGAACAGCAAGGTATACATGCAATCCATATATAAAAAGATGGCCATAACAAAATCTTTAAATCCAGAGTTGGCACAAGTAGTCTAAAAGGAATCTTTCACCTCCTAGATGGCTATTTTGTAGAATGCCCTTTGACTCGAGGCAGCATTGTGGTGGCTGGAACTGGCTCAAACAAATCACTCAGCCTAACTAAAGTCTCGGTCCAAGGCTAGGATTGTAGAATTTGAGTTAGAATTTTACTTCGGGTTAGAATAAAATGTATGCCTAGAAAGAGATACTTGTTTAGTCGGTTTGTGACATTTTTTAAAAGGAAATTTGCAGGTAGGTCCAGGTCAGTTTTAAAAAATAAAATAAAATTCTATATTAGGTTAATTTAGAGGTTTAGGTTAGATTTCTGAGGCATACACCATGCTGCTACTGACAATGTGTCAAAATTTGGATGCTAGTCATCTGGTCAAGTGGGAAGCAAGGTAAGAAATATGATTAAATTAGGACAGGTCTGATTTTGATACACAGGAACACAAGTGATATTAATGTATACACAACTCACTACTTAAATATCGAAGTGATGTTTTATTTCACCATCCTTTAAAAAAAAAAAAAAAAACTTAGATCTAGAAACAGTTGTTGACCCAAAACTGCAAGAAGATCGTGTACTATATAAAAGGAGGCCTTTTTTTGCCAGAGCTTAATACAGCACGTGCAATGACTGCAGGCAGAAATTAAATTAACATTATAGTGTCAGGAATACAAACATGTATTCCTGATACTATAGTGCTGGTGTAGCAGTTTAGGTACCTGGCCTACTACTCTGTGCAGTGAAAGGTTACATTTTTTTTCCCACCACTGTGCAAGTCTTGCTGCGGCTGACTCCACCTTCATGGCTGAGATAATTAATCGATAATTGATCTCAGCCAATCCAATACTATATTAAAGCATTGGGAGGCTTATGCATGCGCTCGACCAGTCAGCATCTCCTCAAAGACATGCATTGAATCAATGCATCTCCATGGTGAAAGTTCAGCGTCTCCTTGTAGAGTGTGGACACTCTTCACCCGCCTGGGTGACTGCCACTAGAGGTGTTACTAGGCACCAATGTAAACTCATGCCTTTTCTTTTAAAACGGAAGTGTTTACAGCCATGGTATAGATACCAGAACCAAATCAATACATTTCGCTGTAGTGGTTCTGTAACTATAGTGTCCCTTTAAACACATGTATGGCTTAACACTATTACCAATCAGCAGACATAATCCATAGGCATCATGATGTAGTGCATCAGTCAGGATTTTACTGGATCAAAAGGACAGAACAAACATAAAACATTTCACCCTTCAGGCCTTAATCTTGTAGAAATAGAGCACTGTACTAGAATACCCACTATCAAGTTTTACCCACTATCCGTTTTAAAAGAAAAGGCATGAGTTTACATTGGTGCCTAGTAACACCTCTAGTGGCATTCACCCAGGAGCCAGATTTAAAAAAAATAATTAAAAAAAAATAATTAAAATACTAATTATATATATCAGATTAGAAACATCAAAGAGACACCTGATTCCATGTTTCCTAAAAAAAGAGAGACATGTCCTAAGTTGTTCAAATAGACCTTTCCCTTAAAACTACACTGGGAGCTAGAAGCATGTTTTTTTTTTAATTATATTTGAGAACACAAGGGATAGTTGGGAAATGGAAAGAACAGATGGAACAAACCCACAACATATAGACATGTATGAATACATAGATAACAAAACACTGTTATTTTTGAATAGGTAACTGACAGCAGTTATCATTGCAAGGCCATAAACAGCATTTCCCTCTCCACCCCATGTAAACATGTATTGCATTCATTTCAAACAGATGTTAAATATGTAAAGGTTTTACCATTTCAAAACAAAAAGTAAATATTAAACCATTTATGTGATTATTTTAAAAAGAAGAAACATATTGCTGATTGTTCTTGAAAAGAAATATGTTAAATGTGTGTTTTGGGTGAAATATTTCATTTAAAATGGACACTGTTTTGGCCTCATATTTCTGCTGCATTTCCCTCTCTCTCCCTTCAATATTTAAGAAGAGAAAGTTTGAAGCTTGCTTTGCCACATAAGCCTGCCTCGTTAACCATGCCACCTTTTCACCCACTGTGTTCTTAGCCTATGTCTTGCATTCAACATTGTGAGCTGAAGGTCACAAGGAGGCTGCAGGAGAAGACATCCAAGGACATTTATTGCAAATTTAAGTGCTTTGTAAGTTGTCGGAGTGCTAGGTTTTTAAACATTAAAAGAAAGTTAGTGCCATGTGAAACTAGTGCTTCCTGTTGTAATGTTAGGACCAACAGACATTTTACAACATTCTGTAGAATGGGTGGAAGGAGTAAGCCTATGTTAGTACAAAAAAGAAAAGAAAAGAAAAAAAACTACCATAAAGTGACTCAACATTTTGGAAAATATAGTCACAATGAAATGGGCATAAAAAATAACTTTTAATGGATATATTAAAATGTAAAATAGAAAAGATAAAAGCAAAACAAAAAGCACAAGGCTACAAAATATGTCCTATAAACTAGTTGGGGTATTAAACCTCCAATAGAACCAATAGCAAGAGAAGTGTTGCTTCAAAGAAATATGTATTGGTGTAAAGTAAAACTACTTGCTATGAACAATGTGACTGAATTCTAAATAGAAAAGTGGGATACTAGTATCTTCTAAACTCCTCCTGCAGAACAGGGTAGGTAGAATATAGATGAAATGCCTCTAGTACACAAGGGGTTAAACAGCACAACAGTTGGTTGCAATGGTTGATAAAAAAGAGGCAGGGAATACCTGTCAGGAGACAGTTGCAAGCTAGGTTAGATATAATGGTTAGTAGAAATATAGAAACTATAGGTAATCCTGACGCTTGCTAGCAAGAGAGATGTAAATACAAAGATACTTTAATAGTAAAAAGTTAAGCCACTTTCTATAAACAATGTCATTGAATTCAAGATGGGAGAGTGGGGTATTAGTATCCTCTGAACTCCTCCTGCAAAACAGGGTCTGCTGTATATAAAGTACCTCTAATACACAAGAGGTTAAACAGTACACCAATATGGTTGCAATAGTTAATGAAGAAGAGGCAGAGAATACCTGTAAATAGGGAGGTATAGGAGGCAGTAGCAAGCTAGGATTAGATGCAATGATAAATAAATAGAGATGTAAAAAATATAGATAATCCTGATGCTTGTAAAATAGAAAATCTAAGTGCCTTCGAGGGCACCCCTTAATAAATGCCTATACTATATAGCACAACCTCCCAAAAAGGTGTAAATACAGAGAGATACTTAAATAGTAAAAAGTGAAGCCACTTGCTATAAACAATGTTCAAGATAGGAGGGTGGAGTATTGGTATCCTCTGAACTCCTCCTGCAGGACAGGGTCTGCTGTATATAGATAAAGTATCTCTAATACACAGGAGGTTAAACAGCACACCAATGTGGTTGCAATAGTTAATAGAAAAGAGGCAGAGAATACCTGTAAATAGGGAGGTATAGGAGGCAGTAACAAGCTAGGATTAGATGCAATGATAAATAGAGATGTAGAAAATATAGGTAATCCTGACGCTTGTAAGATAGAAAAACTAAGTGCCTTCGAGGGCACCCCTTAATAAATGCCTATACTATATAACTCAACCCCCCAAAAACGAATAAATAGACAGAGGATAGGACAAGTAAAAAGAATGCCTAGTTGAAAAAGCAAGAACGCTAGTCAGACCGCGGCTGAATAAGTGCAGCAGCAGAGGAAAGTCAAACTAGGCTTCCTGAGCCCCTGACGCGCACGTTTCGTCTGGGTTACTCGTCAGGGGCTCAGGAAGCCTAGCTTGACATTCCTCTGCTGCTGCACTTATTCAGCCGCGGTCTGACTAGCAATCTTGCTTTTTCAACTAGGCATTCTTTTTACAAGGACATCAGGAGGAAGATTGGATGGAAGACGTGACAAGAGTTTGTCTGATTATATATATATATATATATATATGTTAGAAATAAGAGATGACATGACGTTCCTTACCAGAAAAGGGTTGCATCCAAGTAGCAGGAATTGCAGTGTCCCTGGATACCCTTTTTCCAACCGGTCAGAAGTTCTATTGCTTCATTTCCTTCAGCTGGGGGAGTATTTTCCTCAACACACTTACTAGCATAGTCCTGGAATGCTGAAAACACAGAAACAGAAAGGACATCAGCAGTGCAAAGGCAAATCAGGGAGATTAATAAGTGTTGATAACTGAAAAGTAGAGCCAATTTACCACAGAACCAATAGTAACAGCAGGAACAGCTCACTGTTTTCCACGACGAGTGCTGAGGTTTTAGAATATTGCCCCACTTTTCGAACACATTTATACCTGCAAAGTATGCGGATCCTGCACCATGACGGTGGATTAACTCGTGCAGTACACCTAAATTAAAAACTTCTGCAAAAGAGCTAAGTCACCTGTGGCCATCCTCTACCATCTTAAAGCTTCTACCATGGTGAGTGCTCCATCTCCAGTCCACAAAACTGTCACAGGAACAACATTTCCATTGCTTGGTACTCAAAGTCAGCCTGGTCCAGCTCCGGTGAAACTACCGGCCTTTCCTACGCCCTGAATTTAATACCCAGAAGAGTGCTTTTTAAAAAGGAGGCAAAAAAAAAAAGACAAGCTGACAATTGCTACCTAAGAGCCAGGGAAAGCCTGATCAGGATGTGATGTGGTCTAACCTTATTCGATGATTTCTCAGGCTAAGTACATCTGATCTGGGCACTTTTTGGAAACTTTGCTTGGGGGAACAAGACCTATCTAGGGGATGTATGGTTTGAATATATGAAAAAAAAAACAACAAAAAAAACACAACCCTCACTTATATTCAAGTTATGATTTTTGTATGTTTAAGTAGTTGGGTGCACTGGCGTCTAAGGATTGAATAAAGTTAACTATGCCTAATTAAATTATCTCACTGACCCAGAGTCACCTGGGAGAAAACCCTGTTTGTGGCCCACTGTTGCTATTGTCCACTATAAATACAGCTGTTGGTGCCAATAAATGGTGTTGTACCCTGCACGTGTCGTCTAGTGTTTGAGAAGGGTGATAGAAGAGCATCTTTCTGTAGCATGAAGAGAACTTTAGACAGACACGTAGCTCCGTCACATCTGGTGGCAGAAGTGGGATGTCCCCATCCCTAGGAGAGTCACTCATTGAGGACTGCTAAACCAACCGGACACAAGGTGTTCTGGCAGTGGACGGAGCCAGATTATCTAAGTGCAGCACGCTGAAGAAGTTGCTCGAAACAAGAGAGCAGGCAGCTAGTAACAAGTCTTAGTCTACCAAGGAGTTAATGGAGGGGCACCAAGCCAGCACAGCCTCGTCCAACTCGTTCTCAAAGGACGCAGAGTTCCAGAGGGAGATGAAATTGCAAATGGTATTCTATGGCCCAAACATGTTCTGATGAGGCTATTAAATCAGAGCAGGACAGAGAGCTCAAGGTCTGGCTGGAAGGGATGAGGCAGGTAAGGGAAGTAGTACTGATCTCTCCAATGATCCATCCAGCCGTACCTCGCATTCAAACCCTTTGTGGAGACAGAGTGCATACCTGGTGGTTACCTACAAGATTTTGAAAGACAATGTACCCTCCATGAGAGTGACCTGGTGGCAGGTCCGCCATCAGGGCATATCAACCATAACGGTTGTCATGGGCCCGGACTGCTCAGGTCGTCCCGGGCCCCACATTAGATATGTGCACACATATATAGCGATTAACGCTATATATGTGTGCACTGCAGGCCCCCCCCCGCTACCATGGCAACGCTCCGCACGGCTCGCGAGACTTCTACAGAGCAGAGTAGCTGGGAAGTATATTTCAGGTGTGCTGGGCCCCCTGCAAAATACAGGTAGCGGGGGCCTGCACCATTCCTCAGGACCTCTGGCTCCAGCCAATCTGATCTCCCCCCTCCATGGCCACAGGTGAGATATAGGGAGGGGGGGAACAAAACAATACTATTAATGGATGAAAAAAAAAACCCTGTAGGCTTTTCCCCCCACATTTTGCAGCCCCATACATTTACACACACTATACACTAACATTTATACAAACTATACACTAACATACACACACTATTCACTAAAATTTACACACACATCCTTACACAAACATACACTCTGCAGTCACTACACATACTACTTCCTAACACAAACACACACACACTTTGCAGTCACTACACACACTGCATCCACTACACAAACACACAGTCTGCATTCACTATACACATCACATTTAATACAAACACTACATCCACTACACAAACACCCATACACACTCTGCATTCACTAAAAACCACACACTACATCCACTACACAAACACACAGTCTGCATTCACTATACACATCACATTTAATACACAAAAATACTACATCCACTACACAAACACCCATACACAGTCTGCATTCACTAAAAACCACACACTACATCCACTACACAAACACACACTCTGCATCTAATATATACCTCATACATTACACAAAATGTACAATCTGTATCCACTATACACATTCTACATCCACTTTACACACACACACACACACACACACACACACACACACACACACACCAGAATCAGTACAGACACAGCATCCCTGTTGGCGGACTCTGGGGGGAGGGGGGGCCAGCACTTTGGGCAGACTCGGGTGGGGGCAATTTTCTGATGGCAGCCCTGCCTGGTGGATTGGGTCCCAATCCTGGCCGGGAAACTCTCAGGATGTGCAACAGAGGCTTACCCAGCCATCCTTGATGTAGATTGAAGGAACTATGATTGGGTCATAGAAGTGCTCTTTGCCTTATATGCTATTACATCTGAGGTATATCGCCTGCGCTTCCGGGACCTAAAGTGCAGGAACAAAGACTCCTATGTCGAGTGGGCATGGAGTATGCAGCGTGCAGCCCTAAACTGGACAAAGCGCTGCCAAGTAAATAGTCTCACGGAGGCGCTGCAGTTAATCCTACTAGAACAGTTTTACAATAATGTGTAACCTGAAGTACAGGAACGGCCGCAGGACCAGCGGTTGCTCATCCTAACTGAGGCTGCAAGAGGAAAGCCACAAAAGGTGGATCCGAAAGACTTTTTACCGAGCCTTAGAATGGCTGGACTTGACGTATGAATACAACAAGAAACAGGGTGAAGATAAATCAAGGACAGTAATAACAGAAATATTCAGAGTCAAGACAAAGCTGGGGTCAGGATACCAGAAATCAGGAGTCAAATACAAAGCCGAAGTCAAAACACAAGAAAATCACAAGGGAACAGAAACCATAGGGCAAAGAATGGAGGCTAAAACAAGCTTTAAATAGGCTCAAAAGAGTTCCCATTGGTCCACGTCATCTCTGCAAGCCCAAACAGCATTGGATCACCTAGATGACATGGTTCCTTTAAGGTAGTGACGTCATGGCTTTATATTTTATTTTTAGGGGTTGCAGTTATACACTGCACTGCTTGACCCCTGGTGAGATCCCCTAGGGCTTGCCACCCCACACCAACTAGGTCCACAGTGCCATGTATGCCGGCAATATGGGCATTTGCGCACGGACTACCTTCAAGAAACGGAACCTAATGGGCTCCCCCAGCCCCACCCACTGGTCCCTCGAGCAGCTGCACATTTTTACCATAAAGAGCCACAAACCTGAGTTGGATCTGACCCACAACCCATTGAAAAAATGTGGGGGATACAACACGAGGCAGACCTTGTCCAGGCTGCTGCTGACAACCACCAACATCATCACCAGTCGGAATAATGAAGGAGTATCCAGCAGAAGTCTTACAAGGTAATGACCTGGGCCAGCTCACCTTCAGCCTTCACCAGCCCAGTGTTAAGGAGTCCTGTTCACTCACCGTCTGACTACAGGCTTGTTCTGCCAAGCTAGCTCAAACCTGGACACTCAGGTAGGACAAACTGCCCCTTCCCCCTGGACTGTGACTGAAGCTTCCAAACGTGTTATACCCCAGCAGGATTTGGAAAGGGGGTGTTAGAGGACCTGTACCTCCAAGTATACCAAGACAGGGCTATTGACAACAGGGGAGGATTAGAAGTGAAGAGATTTACCTGGCACCAGGGTTTATAGTACCAGATAGCAGATAGTGTCCACATCGACCCAGGCCCGACATTTGGTAATCCCTCATATGTACAGTCAGGAGCTATTCAAAATAATTCATTACATTCACCTGTTTGGGCACCTTGGATTTAGCCATACCAAGTATTGGCTTACTCAGAACTTCATCTGGCACGGGGTCTCGAAGGACCAAACTGTCCCAATCGATACCCAAGAACCAGGGGAAACCACCTTTCTCCATGAAGAAGACTATTTCGATGACCATCACTTAGCCGCAGCAACTTGGATCTCCATGCCGGATTGGGATGTGACCTCAGTCCGTACTAACCCCGTTCAACGATTTTGTGGGCTAGGCACATCCAATCTGGGTGCTTAGTGAACACTTTGCTTGTGGGAACAAGACTATTCTGAGGATGTACGATTTCTATGTATAACATATTTAAGTGAGGATTTTTGTATGTTTTATTATTTTGGCGCCCTGATATCTGGTGACTGAATAAAGGTAATTTTCCTAGTTAAATCATTTCACAGATCCAGGTGCAGATTCATTGTTCTTGTTTGTGTCCCCCTGTTGCAATTGTCCCTAAATAAATATAGTAGTTGGTGACAATAGAGGATGTCCTTGTACCTTGCATTATTTGTTGTCTAGTTTGGGGAGGGATATAAGCCGAAGAGAACTGGGAACTGTTGCAAGTATCATTCCAGCTTATAATAGAATAACTCAGTTATGACTGTTCAAATATATTTGTACGTGTTGACGGTGAACATACTCACCAATAGAATTACAGCGCTGGATTTGATTTACTCGGCCATGAAGAGAAGAGAATCGAGAGTCAGGCCTACAACTTTTCAGTTTGACAAATAGTGCTTTATTGGGCCCACACTCAAAACATCTGTTCCCTCTATACATGCCATCCGTGCAGCCAGATGACATCTCTTCTTCCTGAGGAAACAAAGGAGAGAAGATTCACAGAGTGCTGAGGTAGGTAACAAACTAATTTTGGTAAATAGAACAGAAATTAATTTTGAGATGATATGCCCTTGTAGAGGATGGTAGTTTAGGAAGGAGGAGGTATTCCTGCTTTTACATACATATACACATATGATGATACAGCCTAATAGATTGTCCGTGGGTATTCTTTTTACATAACTTGCACATCTAAATGCTAGGACTAATTTTTGGTAGCGTATGCAGTATATACTGAGTTTATATCTGGTTACTATATGATATTCTATCCATCTAGTCTTCTGGCAATACTCTTCTTAGGAATTACTCTAAAGAGGACAATGAATAGCCATATCTTGTGAGACCTCAATGAAGAGACAACACCAGCTTCTTTCTTGACAACTAAAACAGAACTCGGACTCAGTTTATTGTATCCAGATCCAACGTACATGGATCACAGCATAAGGTAAAATAAACATTACACAAAACTTTCACTAATGGGAATAAAGAACAGGGCACAGAAAAAAAATAAATAAATAAAAAACTACAAAGCTACAAAGTGATTCCTTACAATAGTTCTTCGCACCCCCTGTGCAAATCCACTCTGACAACAAATGGTTTCTTGATTGTACCCACCTTCCCCTTCAGAGCCATCTCTGGTTACATCAACACAGCCCTTTGCTCTAGCAGATAGACTTGCTGGCTCCCACAGCAGGTGGTCAAGATTAGCCCACTTTATCATCTCCAATTTCATTAGCATACAGTTTGGCTGTTAATCAGTCCCCGCACTTATTACACCCACAAAATACATTTCATACCCAACTATACTTTATACCTGCCTGGCAAGCTGCTCCACCCTCTGTTGACCCACAGCTGTATATACAGACACACACTTCTCTATGTGTAATACAGATACAAAATACAGAGATGCCTATGGAGATGGAAAACAATCACAAAAATGGCTTCGCGTGCTCGTGGCTTGCACCAAGCAAATCAGGCCATCCATCATAACACATTTAAATATTTTACATTATAATATTGTGTTTCAATTGCTGCTTATGAAGAACAGATTTAATTTACCATTTCAAGCCCAGCTATGGGTTCAGCAGATTCTGGGGTCTGCCCAATCCAACGAATCACCCCATAGATAGGGGGGTCATCTACTTCAACCATTGAATTCAGCTCCAAACCTTGCATTGGAAATGTTGCTTCAGGCAGTAGACTAGTATGGTCCCCATTCTTAGGGGGGCAGTAAAGACTGGAAGGTGGTCGATGATCTTCAGGGCAAGAATGAGAGGAAGGCTGAGAGTCTGATATCTCCAGCGGTGTATTAAAAGGTTTAGGTTCCTCTTCCACTGTTGTAAGAAAAACAAATACGGTTAATACAAATATTGCACCCAATATGCAGCCCTCCAATATCACACTGAATAGAATCCTCAATCTATAAATATAACAGTTTGTGACTATTCAGGTGTTCTGCATGCCAAGGATTTGATTCAGTGTCACATATGTGTTGATATAGGAGCCAGATTAATCTAATAACTGCCCTGTGTCATGTCACCTTACACAATGCCCAGTATGCTCTTTTTTCTTCATATGGACTTGTTTTTACCTTTTCTCTCATGCTTCCAAAGCAACATGTTTAACCTATGCATTGTACCCTTGGAATAATTTTTTTATTTTATCGGGTTTACCCTGTATAGTGTTCTCCTCTGGTACACCACGCTGAGCACTCCTTCCTTCCCCTACTGGTCCAAGCTCTGCAGAAAACCAATGAGATATTAATTCTATCCTTGCAATCTAGTATCCAGATAAAACACTAGATATGCATATCAGAGGCACAAAAACAAGATATATATAAAAAAAAAAATAAAAAAATGGCTTTGTTCCAAAATATATAATGTAGGCTTTAATATGTGATTCTCCAAACAATGCTATTGGTAGTTGTGCTATGCCTTTTTTTCCCCCCATTTTCTTAAAAAGAAGAAAACCAACATTTTACATGGATATATTTTTTAAGCTTAGACAGACTCCTCACTGCAATCGGATATACCAGCATGACGACCGCTGTCCAATAAAATGGAACTTAGCAGAGCTGGATTACCTACTAGATGACATATGTCCCTGTCTTTGCCTGGAGTGCTGACTGATAGTAAGAGGGCCTTCCCTGCATTAGCAGGGAGATCAAAATATCAGCCTGCTCGGCCTAACACCTACTTCAGTAGATCGAAGAAGTATTGTGGTTTGTGCCTCTATTGGGTGCAGATCACTGTAAGAGCTCCCTCACAATCCCAGCACTTCTCAATGACAAAGTACAGCAGCCATCGATCTGAGGCACGGACTAAACTCCAGGACGCTAAGGGCAAACTTAAAGACACTGCACCCAATAAAGGTAAAAACCAAAATGCTTCCACATCGGAAGGAGTGGGCAATGCCAAAATATAAGCAGGAGGGGGCAAATTAAATAAAAATGTAAAAGGAAAGATGTGCAAGGAGGCCTTCCAAACACACACAGCCTCTCCCTACCCCCCCCCACCCGCACCACCCAGCTAGCACATACTCTCATGAACACATGGCCAATGAACCCAGGTCTCTAGAAGGGGCAACACATTTGGCATCCTGCCTAGGGCCTTGGACAATATTAATCTAGCTTGGTTTCTGAGAAGGGCACTGAAGATATACAGCTCATGTGCAGTAACGATCGGCTTCTCTGTTATGATTGCAGTCACATCCGGTGTCATTTCTCCTGCAATCTGATTTAAAACTAAATTGATATTATAAGGAAACAGATATATTGTAAACAAGTATGTTGTACTTAAAGAACAGTCATAAAAATACATTATAAATACAATTTTTGAAATTTAGAGCTGACACTATGGCCAAATAGCAAATATTTTTGGGCTCCACCACTAGAGAGATCAACACCAGAATGACAGTCCATGAGAGTATAGATTACAGCTACAGAAATATCCTCTTACAGAGACCTTTGACCCATACATTCATCAGCCTTACTTTAGGTGTTTGTTAGCTTCCCCTTGCTGTGACAGTTATAGAGAGATTAATCTTAAAAATCCACTGCTGTTAAATGCCTCAGCCCAGAACAATAACCGACAGATCTTTTACTGCACCAGTGATTGGAATTCTAAAAGAGATCAGTCACTCGGATATCCAGGGTATAAGCCGCCAAAAGTCAGGATACAACAATATAAATAAGGGGGTTATTTCTTACAGACATTCTAAGATTGTGCATTAAAAGTATATCCCACTTCCTAAAAGTAACAAAAGCCCCTGCTATTGCTACATGCTGTGTACGATTTACCAGTTCCCTTCCTGTGTTGATAAAATTTTGTAGTATGGATTTACGTAAAGCGCCATTGTGTACTTTCTTTCTAAAGGGAAAAATCCCTCTACCTTTTTTTTTTTTTTTAATATAATCAGTTTTTATTAAGGTGTGAACAAGATAATGCTTAGGCTCGCAGGCCCGTATCAATAACATAGTATAGGTACATAATTTGAGTATAGTATATATCAAAATAGAAACTACAGTCAGGTTCATTTTACATCGGATATCATATTTCAGTTAGAACAGTGGTCCTTTTCATAAATTGCAATGCTGTTTTTTATATTGATACCGTGTGTATCCAAGTGAGCTTGTCAGGTGCGAGATCAGGTGATTATACTAATTTTCATAAGTACATTAAGGTTGCATGCTTAATAACGTTAATCTTCTTCATCGTTTGTCGATAAGTATGAGAGTGTGGTGTGATGCAATGTAGTGTGTTATGGGTCAAGAGGGTCATTGTATAGGGAGTATAAGTAGGTTAGCATAGTACAAAATAACTAAAACGAAAGATTAAAATAAATTAATGTGGATTATAGTAAGTTAAGTTATATTATATTAAAGATCCCCACATATTGTGTGGACCTCTGTGTGTCAGTATTACTTAACGTGTCAGATCCATGGAGGGTTATCTCTCGCGTTACTGCGGTGAGATATCTCCCATTCTTCTTTAGGTGATGTCCCCTGTGTCTCAAATGGTCCATCAAGCCTCCGGTCTATTTCCCTGATTGGTCTGTATGATGCCAGGGTGTCGTGTTTCGGGGATGATGAGTGAGGGGAGATACTTATTAGGATGTATGTAGGGGTGGGAATATGATGTGTGGGTGTCCAGAGTCTTCCATTAAGGGACATAATATTTTGCTGTACGTGGGTCAGGAATATGGCTGTTGTCTTGGGTGGTAATTAGTTGACCAAATTTCGCCCCTTCGGTATTGTGTTTTGGGCTTCCTTGAAAGTCCGAGTTAGCTGTTAAAGTACCGCGTTGTAGTGTCGGAGTTGTTATGGTGAATTGGTTAAGTCAGTTTTCGCCGAGTTTTCATCCGGCTGTAACATCGTTGGGATTGCTAAACATGTCTCGTTGTGTCCCCCTATACCTGCGTTTTTAATGAGGTCCGGGTCCCCTATCTGTGGTGTGTGATGACCCTATACCTAGTCTCCTATGCCTTAGGGTCCGTGCAGGGGTAGTGTTTGATCATGCTCCGGCTAGTTGTATGTGCGCGATTTTTTCACGTGCGTCCCATTGTCTGTTCTATCTATGTTGTTCCCCTGTCTGAAATATTTGTATTGTAGTCTGTGTGTTAGGTGTGGCTCGTGTATCCGCCAGCGCAAGATGGTGGTTATGGATCGTAGCGTAGGGTATGGGGATGCTGTGAGGGCTGCCCTCTCCCCAACCACCGACACCCCCCTATATTCTCGCACGGAAGGTAAACCATGGCGCCCAGGTCTCTGTGTATTTTGCTCCTCTCCCTGCCATTTCTGCCTGAAGTGCTTCTGCTGCCCTAATATCCTCAACTCTGTGGATCCATTCCTCCCGTGTGGGGATGTCCGTTTTCTTCCAGTACACTGGTATGAGTGATTTAGCTGCGTTTAACAAGTGGCGCAGAATGGATTTTTTGTACTTGGACAGTGGTTGCCTCGACCTCTACCTTGAAACTCAGGCACCATAACCACCTATGCTACGTACAAAGGGTGTGCCTTGTCACTTATTCGGCACGGATTGTCTTATAACTGCAGCCAATTTGTAAAACCTTCTGCTGCTAAATGCTTACCCTCACTTACAGACATTACATCTCCCGTGTCAATGTGTAGGAGGTTTCTCTGCCATACACAAACTACTCGAACAGGCTCTTTTTGCCTTTTAAAAGAATGAACCATGGCCTTGCCTATAAATACATTCACAAAATGGGTAGTATCCAAGGTGCAGCTGCTGTCGGCTATCAGAGTATTTTCATTCATCACACCAACAAAACTATGTCCATTTGCTGAACTATATGTTCTATACGTCCATACAGGGAAGGAGCTCTTATAGGATATGCTCAAATTTCCCAATTAATTGAATAGGAAAGCTATGACTGAATGACAGATGTCAACTAATTCCAAGTTTAAAGAGACTCTCCTGTGCCAGGAAAACATATCAGTTTTCTTGGCATTACAGGTTCCTGCAGTGCTCCCCTCCCTCCCACCACCCATCCCATGTTGCTGAAGGGGTTATAACCCCATTCAGTGACTTACCTGAATCCAGCGCCGATGTCCCTCTCAGCCAGCGCGGGAGACCTTATGAGTGGCAATGGCCAAGCACGCGCGCCCACGCACATATATTAGACCTCCCCATAGGAAAGCATTATTGACTGCTTTAGTTTGGGGATTCCGGTCGATGCTGGAGGTCCTCATGCATAGTGTGAGGACGTCTAGCGTCGTTTAAAACACTTTTCAGGTTTTAAGAACCCAAAAGTCCCTCTAGTGCCTGTGAGGACTTAACCCTGCAAGTGTGTAATTATTGCAGTTTTTTTTATAAACTGCAATAATTACCTTGCAGGGTTAAGGGTGATGGGAGTTGGCACCCAGACCACTCCAATGGGTAGAAGTGGTCTGGAGTGTCCCTTTATACAAAAATCACTCCAGAAGGTTGTAATTGCTGGGGATAACAAGTACCTCTAGACTGGTACCTTAAGTAATTTTAGATTTATTTTTAGGACTTGGGTATATAGTGGACAAACAATGAGAGGGAGTTATATCCTGCAGTGTAAGTTTAAGTTTTTACCGCAACAACTTCTGTTTCACGCAGCAATCACTGTATGTCAGTGTGTATGTAACCCATAGTGCACTCTGTTCCAAAACTAACTGTGTCTTACACATAAAAAACAAAATACCAGCAATAATAATACCGTTATCCTGTTCTTTCTCTCCAGCCCGCGGAGGGCTCTGTTGCCTGACTCCACGAGAGAGGAAATTCAATTGCTTTGGTCGTGGCTCTACAGGGAGTTCAACTGCTCTAGTGTTGGTTCTCCTGGGCCCTGGCACAGGTTCTTCTGGCCGTCCCACATTGCTTTCTTCCACATTTCTCATTCTTCGACTTGAGGATTCATTTGGCTCCCTTTCCAGCCTGCTTCCTGGAACAAAAACCCCGCAATTTTCATTGCACTGGAAGAACCGCTGTCCAAGAAATGAACCATCTGTGAATCCTTTACCAACTGCTGATCCCTAAGGAGAAAGGTGGGACAGGAGGAACACAAAGGCAGCACAATTAGTCTTTCATTAACAGGGTTATTCACCAACATGAGAATTGCAGGGAATTCAAAGTGAATTTCAAATTTAAGGTCAAATTTCAGTTTGGCTACTTTGGCCTTCAATTTGAAATTCATGTTGAATTCCCAGCTATTATCACTTTAGTAAATAACCCTGTAAGTCTATTGCATAGGATGTAGCTGGCAAATTGGTCTCAAAGCTCTAAAGTTAAGACAGCACCCAGGCACACCTCCCGCCATATCAACTTAATTTCGATTAAAGGGACACTATAAGAACTGTAACAGCTTCATCTCACTGAAGTGGTTATAGTATCTGAAGTCACCAGGTGCTGTCCTTATACTCTGTGTTAAACAGTTTTCAATACTTAAATGCTAAATGAGAGTGTCCTGCAGCCCATCCTCTCTTTGCTGCTTGGGCTAATGAGGAAGCATTAGCCTGAGCAGCAATGGGCAGCTGTGATTGGTTGATAGTAGTAACTGACCACTTTAAGCCTATCACAGTGCTTATTGCGGTTTTGAATTGGTATGGATAGAAGGACACTTATAATCTGTCTTAGCCACACTTCCAGTGGGGGCAGGGTGGCCAAGGACCCGCATTCAGTGTTAAACTGATCGAAAATGGAAAACACTGAATGGAGGGACAGCACCAGGGGACTCCAGATACTAGAACCAATTCAATGAGATGCAACGGATTGGGAGTGTTCCTTTAAAAAGAGAAAAGTTATCAGGAATACACATCTATTTGAGGGGGAGAGAAAAAAAAAAAAAAACACGCACGCACTCTCTCAAATTATCTGAGCCATTGCATTTTTAGGTGATTGTCTACAAATATCCCAAATACTTACTACAAGCTGCACCCCAAAGAGAATCCCTTGCCGGTGGCTTACAAGTCCTCTGTAATGTAGCACACCCTTCTCCTTGCGCCCACTGGAGGAGGTGACTTGCACCCTGACACAGTCCCTTGGTTTTAATTCAATCACTTCCCTCATTCTACGTCGGTCTTTGAAGAATGCCAAACGTTCTTCTGTGTCCGTCACTGCCAGCAGTATCCTACCCACCAGAGGCTCTAGCTCAATCACTGACTCCACTGCAACTCCGACCACTCTCTGTGTTTCCTGAACTCGGAGCCAGAGTGGAGTGGGCGAGTGTTTTGGATCATCTACTCGGATAACGGCAGTGGGTGGAGCATCAACTGGTGTAAGCATGCTTCCTTTCTCCACAGTTTCATAAACCCCATCAATAGATTCTGGCAGGGCAGAGAAATCATGGGTTGCCAAATAATATCGCATAGACGACATCTTATTCTTTTTCACCAATCTCCTACAAACCTATATAGAGACAGATCTACCATAAAACTGGATGATTCAGCTAGGTCCAGAAATGTAAAGTCTCTCTTAGTTTCACACTTTGTGTTGCACTGTGTTCTAGAAAGGGAGGAAAAAAAAAAAAAAATATCAATCAATCACAAATGTTTGTGGAACACTGATATACAAATACATATTAAACTGCATTGATGGGGCAGTCTATGCACCAAAACCACTGCAGCCCCCTGTAGTGGTCATGGTGCCAGGAGTCCCCTATAACATATCAAAACATTTGCAAATGACTTGACATTTACATGGATCCTGCCATGCTGCTTCTATACTTCCCCATACTGCTAAAATGGAAGTTCAGATTGTGTTTAGCTAGATACATTTTGTATTTTCAGGTCATTCACTTGCAGACAATGTCTGTTGAAACTCTCAGCCATTAAGAAACTTAAAATGTAAGTTATGTGGAGGAGACTAGGAGCAGCAAGGAAGCCTGGAGGAAACATGCAGGTTTCAAACCATGTACAAATAATGTGACCCTTTACTGAGAGAAGACTGTGCAGTTTTCTGGTACAATAACCCCTACATTGGATTATAGTGATATGGATATAATGGAATTGAAAATATTAGGGGAGCATAGTCAAATAGGGATCAGTTTCCAGATACACCATTCTTCCAGCTCAAGTATTTTGGCACACGATTAATAACCCGCATGAGAATTCCCAGTTTAGGGAGTAGACCTTGATTACATGTTTAAGGGTTTAGTCTTTTCAGTAATACAACAGCAATATATTAATGGCACTTTTAATGAAAGGGACACTCCACCTCCAAAAATCACTATTTGGTAGATATACCCCCAGACTTTCTGTGGATATCCAATCACAGGTGTCCCAATGCAGCTCAGTGAGAAGTCTTTGTAAGGCAGATGCTCTGAGCAATGGCTGCCTCTTGAGTTTAGCTCCACCTAGCTAACCAAACCAGGAAGTGACAGAATGGTTGTCTGATTGACAGGGGGTGCAAGAAGATTCATTTAAGAAGGTGCCAATTTCTACTGAAAGCTGCACGGTTTTGCAAACTGAAGAAAACAAAAAAAGACACTTCACACATAAAGCACGTGTCTGGAATGGGCATTTACACGATCCATTAGTTCTAAATAAGGAGAAGCTTGTGCCATGTCTACAGTTCTAACTTAATGTATAACTATATACAACTCGCTGTATTTTATTAGGTAGGCAGAGTGATCTATTACCGACCTGATTCACTCCCTAAATTGCATAGTTCCTCACACTGCCTGATGGATCACAGTTTACTCATGTTAAAGTTTGCAGTTCTGAGAGCTGCTCCCCACACTGAATGTTGTTATCCTATTAGCACATAATGCATGGTGCTGCCTACAAGCCCTGTGTTAATGCCAGCCGGCTGGACTCTCCCCATGGGTCAATAAACAGATATACACATTCATTGGGAGATCACTACTTACCTGTGCTCCATAAAATGGGTCGGTTACTCTATGTTGTCAATGCGCACAGCACACAATAACACAGCCATTAAACTAGAACACGAAACATTCTCAGAACCAAAGTTATGCCAAATCGGAATTTACAACCAGGAAATGTGATGGGATAGGAGTGGCTGGCTGGCAGAAACAACCAATCACGTACAGACAGGAGGCCAAGCAAACCAATAGGAAAGCGGGATCGGTTAGAGTGGGCGGGGCAGGGAAAGTCCCGGGCTAAATGTAGAAAATTGTAGAGGAGATAGTTATCACACAGGTTGTTAACGTCTTCCTATCAGAATTTTAGTCATAATTTTATAGTCATTATACAGGCTGTAAACCCCTTCCAATCCGAATTATATATATATATATATGTTTATATATATTATGACTAGAATTCTGATAGCAAGAGGTTAACAGCCTGTGTGATAACTATCTCCTCTACAATATTTATTGATTTATTTATTTACACCCAGGAAATATATTTCAGCAAAATATTAGCGAACCGGACTAAATAAAATAAAATCAATATTTATGATAACATTTCCACTGGAATTGCCAAACTCTGAATGCAACATGCTGCGTTGCATTCCCTTAACGGTCATTTAGAAATGAGTGATGTTTATATTCATTTATTTGTGAAGCAATATGTCCAGTTGCTTAGCTTTTTAACTGTATTTACTTAAATTTTTTTGTAAATATAGGTTTTTATTGGGATTTCTCATTCGGTAACAGCAAGTATGCAGGGAAGTCTTGCAACAATACAATGAGACGCACAGGTCTCCAGTAAAAAGTTTGGTGGTAAACGTGATGATTCAATTTATAGTAGACTCGCAGGTCTATGATTTGGTGCATAACAGTATGGCTCCCAGGCCTCAAACAGAAAACAAAGTAACAATGGTAGCTTGTCAAATGGCACTAAGTTAGATGCAGTAATGCCCAGCCTGACATATACTCGGTATTCATTATTATTATTTTATTATTTATATAGCGCCATAAAATTCTGTAGCGCTGTACAATGCACCTAGCTTTTTCCTTCTGTACTGGTGGTATGCAGTGTGTATAAGGCATTGCGGCCTGGGGTTCCCCCTCTATCGGGTACGTATCCTGATTCCTTCTTGATTAGGTAAAAGGGGGAGGGAGAAGAGAGGCGGGAACCGGCGACAGGCGGGTAGTATCAGGCTGCCTTAGAGGAGGCATGTTATGAATGATGGAGAGGGGGATAACGAGGTGGGGGGGAGAGGAGTTTAAGGTGGTGGTCCCTGTTCCCCACCGCCCCTGCCCCTCCCTGTGTGGACCCCCCCATAGTGGCCTGTCATGCTTCTGTTCACAGCTGTAAGTCAGGGTCTATTGTATGAGTGCTTGGAAGTCAGCAGACTCCGTAGTGAGAAGCCAGTGAGTCCAGATATCATAGTCTGTGATCTGCCACTCAATTGGTACGTCATCCATGGAGCATAGCTCCTCCATTATTTGGAACCAGAGGGTAAGGGGTGGGGTTCTCTCCTGTTTCCAAAAGAGGAGGATCAGACTCTTAGTTACGTTAAGGATTCTAATTGTCAATGACTTTTTATAGACTGAAGTCTGGATTTTGGTGTGGTGCAGTAGCAGTGGTGCTGGGCTAAAGTGGGGTGGGGGTAATTTTTGAATAATTTTATAGATCTTTTTCCAGAATGGACGTATCCGGGTACAGCACCACTACAGTTGTAGGAGGGTGCCTACCTCTCTCCCACATCTCCAGCAGCGCTCATCAATGGATGGGATGATAGTGTGCAGGACTTGCGGGGTTTTGTATGTCATGAGGTCAGCGAGGTCCCTTCGTAGAACAGTCAGTCGGTTAAGAGTCTCGTCTGTTTGTGTGTTGTCTCAAGTGTTTGTATTTTTTTGGGTAAGTGGTGGAAGTGTGTTGCCTGTTCCTTTTCTAACTGCCGAGCTTTTGTATGTGAGAAAACCTCGCAGGGAGCATTTATGGGCCTCCCATTGAAGCATTGGGGTGGTATCGCCTGTGTCACAATCTGAGAAAAATTGCCTGATTTGTGTGCGGACCTTTTGGTCCGTGCCAGGGTCAGTCAGGAGGGATTCGTTCAGTCTCCAGTTGAATGTTTAACTGTATTTATTGCAACATTCCTATTAAAGTTCTATTATATGGAATGGGGTTGTTTGTGGCCTCATGTAGAGTGGTAGGTCAGCCTGGTACACATGAGCTGTTAAAGCCTGTGGGCAGAGCTCTCCTGAAGTGCTATCACATGAGAAGAAAAAAATTACCCTGTCAGTGTATACTGCATTATGGGGAGTTTTGAGGGAAAATTCCAAAAAGGGGAGTCCCACATCAAGAATGTTCTGCCAGTCCCGGGACAGTTGAAAGGTATTGTGGAAAACAAAGTCCTCAGCCTTTTTTCGCAGATTTTAAATGGTCTTAACTGCAGTCACAGCTAGTGACCTTTTTTTTTTCCAGTTTTCAAAAGTGGGGAAAAAAAAATTCCTAGTGGGGAAAAAAATGATTTTACTTACCTTTCTTCCAGCACAGAGGCTCACAGAGGCCTCCCGCAATGTCATACTGGAGGATTTGATTTCTGGCTTCCTGTCCAATCCAATGCTTCACAGGAATACTGGGAACAAGATTCACACGTGCATCCAGTCAAACACTCCTTACCTGGAAGCATTAAATCCAATGTTTCCCCTTGAACTGTATTTGATGACGCTCGTCCTCCTGGACATCAAACATTACATGACTGAGTTAACCTCTGTTGTTGCAGAGGAAACACCTCTCGCAGCTGGAAGGTGTTGGAGTTTTTGATGGGGTTCATGGGGTCTTGGTTACCTACCATGAGCTCAACAGTCAAAAGAGAGAGAATCCATTGTCTTAACTTCCTGGTGCCTAGTGGTGGAGAAACAAAAGAGCAGTGTAGCCTTCCTTCTCATTTCCTTTGCCCATTAACAGGTTTTGGTTGCTGAGTTTCTCACCCTAACACAGACCTAATGGTAAATGAACACTCTAGGTACCATGACCACTTTGTCTCAATGAAGTAAGAATGGAGGCCTCTAGCACCTTACCTTCTTGTGTTGAACCAGATCTGCACAACATGCGGCCCACTAAAGGAAAGGTTAAAGGATCTGAACATGTATAGCTTGGAGGAAAGATGAGACAGGGGGGATATGATAAAAACATTTAAATACATAAAGGGAATCAACACAGTAAAGGAGGAGAGTAGATTTAAAAGAAGGAAAACTACCATAACAAGAGGACATAGTCTTAAATTAGAGGGGCAACAGTTTAGGGATAGGGATGACGTTATTCTAGAAGATACTAATGCAAGTATTAAGAATATTGGGCAGACGAGAGAGAGAAAAAGTGCGTTTTTTAAAAGATGTAATTTTATACCTTTACTTGGCAAGTGAGGCACTAAAAACCTATCTGCGGCCCTAAGAAGTTTATCCTATTTTAATTTTGGCTCCTTCCTACTGCCAAGTCATGCAGGTCTGTGTTAAATGGTTTTCGAACAGTATATCACAGAAGTATTGTCTTCTGATATCGGTCTTCCACCTCTCTTTTACACTGCTACGGCAGAAACAATAGCAGTGACGGGCTACCAGGTCAAATGACACTCAGCCCATCATTGCCGCACCTTCGCTGCTAAAGCTTATGGTCTAGAATTAGCAGAGCAAAGTAGATGGGTGCAGAAGTACACTCCTTCAACATGATTTAACACAAGAAGGAAAGACAGTGCCATGGTGCCCAGAGTGTTTTCTATAATATGTTAATTTTCAATGGGTAAAGGTACTGATAGTAACTCTGCCTTAATAAATTCAATTTCAAAGTAGTGCTCTTCACACAAGAGAAGTACAGAGGAGTCCTGTAGTATAGGTCTATAAAACCCCAAAACCGATACTATAAATAGAGGTCCACAAGCAGCACAGAGTAGTGGAAAAATGAGAAGTTTTATTAAACCATAAGGACAAAGAAAAAACAGGTTTTGTCCCTGAGGCCTTAATTGTGCACAGCAGTCTCTGTGTGTTGGACACCAACAGATAGTGTGGTTACCAATCAATTAAGGAGCCATCTTCTCCCATAATGTTCTGGTTCACAATGCTGTGTGTGCGCTGAAAGACGAGATATTTGCAAGTTTTAGGCCAAAATAGTAAATTCAGAAAAAATGTCCTACTAAAGTTATTTTCCCATTTTGGTGATTTCTTCACATAGTCTGGTTCAGTGGATAAATCCTGGTCATTTATTACTTTATTTTTAAACTCTGATTATTCTCTTCCCACAAATATTTATATTTAGACTGTTGCAGCCAATTGAACAATAATATAATTTGCTGGAAAATAAATTGTTAGGGACATACAACTAGCATTTACTTATTTTCAATCCTTACTAATTGAATCTATGCCTATTTTTGTACACACTAATATATATTGATGGAAACGGAAGATCGCTTACCTTGAACAGTGTGATTTACTTTAGCCAACAACACAGCTTGCAATCCACTCAATACCTGGTAGGATGTACATAATTAATGTATTGCCCAGGGGTTAATGTATTTTGTAATATACACCATGTCTTCAAGGTTTACAAATCCTTTAGCAACAGCTATTAACAATGCACTCAATGAATTAAAGGAACATACCAAGCATATTAGGCTCCTACTATGGGACCAAGGTAGTTTGTTAAACTGTACTAAAGTTGTTTGATTTTTTTACCATGGTATAAATCCAGGGCACTTGTGGCACCAAATCCACTACAGCAGTACTTTGAGTGTTCTTTCAGTGTGATGCTTTAACATTTCTAATAAACCCCTAATATAGTTTGTTTTCAGAGTGGTTCCTATCTTTTAGTCATGCAGACTGATAGCACTTTGAATGCTGACAGCAACGTAACCTTCAAGCAGCAACATAGCACTTGTTTCCATGCTTATCCAAATGACTTACCGGTCAGTCAGTATTTGTTAAAATAGCTGGCACTGTTATCAATTACCGGCTGTTTTCATGCTACATATCATAACTTTTAACTACTTGCAATAAGCAAATGCCAAAAAGATTTAATGGCTCTCGTAAAGCTCAATAGGAGATGAAAAATGCTGAATTATACTGATAGAACAACTCACTCAACTTAATTCAGCTTGGTGTAAAATGGAAAAGACAAGTTAAAGGAACACTATAGGGTCACAACGTGTATAGTGTATACGTGTATAGTGTTAAAGCCACCATTTAGATGGCTTGCCTCCCCCCTTACGCTTCTTAAAAGGTAATAAAAAAAACCCCTCACCTTATTTTCACTGCCATGAGATCAGCCGGCGCTGGCCCTGCCTTCGAACAGCCTCCTTGACCCACAGGAAAAGCATTGGATTGGCTGAAATCATCAAGAAGGCGTGGCGGGCCAAACGCCGGTTTGGCCAATTAGCATCTCCTAGTGTCCCTAGCGGGCAATGTAAACACTGCTTTTTTTCTGAAAAGGCAGTGTTTAAAGCAAAAGGGCTGCAGGGAATGACTATTCACACTAGAACAAATACATTAAGCTGTAGTTGTTCTGGTGACTATAGTGTCCCTTTAACGATTACAAACTCTCAAACAATTCTACTTGCTCACATTAACGGATGTGAAAAGTTGCACAAAATTTCTATAGCTAAAGCAGAAAGAGAACTTCCATTTTAGTGATATTCAGAAGATTAGAACTGTGGGCATTTGGATGACCCAGGTAAAACCTTTCAGAAATGGTTGGACTCTTTCCCATTGGATGGCACCAGAGAATTCCTGTCACCATAACCTCTACAGCAGCTGTAGTGGTTATGGTGCTTAAAGTACCCACTTAAGTGGTTGTCTGTGTCAGTGAACACAAGTGAGGAGCGGGCAGACAGTAAATACAAGGGTGGTCCAAAAAAAAACAAAAAAAACTTGTTGGCATTTTTTAGCCGCAATTTCTGCTGGTTGTTGGTTTTAAAGGACCACTATAGTGCCAGGAAAACAAACTTGTTTTCCTGGCATTATAGTGTTAATAGGTCTCCAAACCTCATGGCCCCCTCCCACCGGGCTTTAGGGAGAGGATGGGGTTAAAGGCTTACGGGGACTCTCCTCCCTCTTCCGCTGAATGCGCGGCAAGAGCCACGAGCGGTCAGTCCATAGGAAAGCATTCTCAATGCGAAAATCACAGTCTCATTGACAGCCACTAGAGGCTGTATTAACCCTAATGTAAACATAACAGTTTCTCTGAAACTGCTATGTTTATAGCAGGCAGGGTTAAACCTAGATGGACCTGGCACCCACACCACTTAATTGATGCTGAAGTGGTCTGGGTGCCTATAGTGGTCCTTTAACAAATGCTCTATATTTTAATGGCAAGCATACACAGAGGAGGTTTTGGGAGTCCTGACAATGTTCACATTTATTCAGTAAACTTTAAAATGTAAGATATTAATAAGAAATAGCACAGATGAGGCCAAACTAGCTGAGCCAACAATATAGTGGACTTGAACTACTTTTCCGATTCTAAAATTTGGTATTCCTTGGTGAATTCCAGATAAACCGTGCTGTGAAAAAAGGGCACAAGGGCACAAGGTCACAAGGCCAGAGAGAGTAGAGACAGTTAACCCTCCAAAAATCAGTAGTTGTGAATGGTTTTCCCTTTTCTTTGGTTCTGATCAAATATGTTATCTATCCTTGCATGAAGTATCTTGGCATTGTTGCTATACATAAACCATAAGCCCATGCTTTTCCCCCCACAAACTAATTATAATTATTCCTGTGGGTGAAACAGGTGCACACTGTCATTGCTGCCACAACAACAAACAATCAAAGGCTTTGCTGACCTCTGAAAAATGCACCTTAAAAGACGAGTTAGAGGAAAACAATGTAATTAAAAAGGAACTTACATTTCCAGACAAGTTGCTTCATCCACTTAAATGTTAGCATTGGAGGCAATTTACAAAAAATTTTTTTTTTTAAAGTACTTCTCTCTGCTGCACTTCCACATTGAGCTATCATTGTATCAATTCCTCAGGCGCACATAATGAGAAATTCTGTATGTAGGCTTGCATGCTTGGGATTTTTTCTTTTTGCTATGTTTGCATGCAGCACTGCAAGAGTTAAACTAATTTACAAACATTGCCAGCAAAGTATGTAAGTTAAAATAAAAAGAAAGAAAACAAATGGACGAAAAAAGGTACAATTGCAGAAGTGAAAGTTCCTCTTTAACAAAGCATATCAAAACAAAAAATATTTATCAAAAGTTTTGTTTGTGGCATTAGAGCTCTTAGATTGTAAATCTGTAATTAAGTGATGATGAAACACTATGGCCAATTGTGGGGCCTTAAGAAAACTATTTCATTGTGAAAAAGTAGTTTTTAAAGTGGTGCCGTCATGGTTTTTGTTACTATGATAATTCTTTCTTCCCCAAATCTAGGCAGTATTTTTGCAGTATTTACTGGGGTAAATAAAGAAATGGAGGTAAGTGTAAAAAAATAAAAATCTCAAGCAGTGGGTAACTTTAGTTAGCCAGAAGCTCAAGGAAGCAAGTTAAAGGGTCAGAGTAGGACCCGTCTAGGGGGGTCTGCCTTGACGTTGGCAGGCGGGCATTCCCTCCAGTGGCCATTGGAGTAACTAAATGACCTATTTGTTTAAATCTACATAGGGATTAAGGAGAGAGCGCAGGTAACTTTTTGTTCCTTTGGTTTTTACTATATGTATTGGAGCTGATGTGTACTATGGTCGTTGCTGCCGCCCAGGAGTGATGGGAGTGAGCGCAGGACTTTTCTTTTTGTATTAACTTTAGTTAGTTGCTTTTGTTTAATTTGTTCATTGTAAAAAAATGAAGCGCTTTCAATTTTGACAATAAACTGATTTTTAAACGAGGGGTTGAATAATTTTCATTGCAATTGTGTGCTTTAATGTGTCACTCTTTCGTTCTTTTTCTCCAGACTCCTATCTGCCTTCAGGGGTATTTTGGACATTCAGGAATTTGTTTAACACCCCAAGCCAAATCACTTTTAATAAAATGAATGGGTGAAACCCAAAGTAAGTAGGGCTTCAATCCACTGAAATCAATGGGAGGAGAAGAACATGGTTAGTGGTAAACCAGGCAAGCGTGGCACTTTTTTGGTAAAATTTATTTATGTTTAACAGATGACCTACCAATACCATCAAAAAATCTGCCAAAATGATTGTCAGGTAGTTAAAACTTTATTTGATCCATTTGTCCCTCGAGATCACCTTGCTTTTATAATAACTTCACACTAGCATTACTTTATACCTAAGAAAGATAACGTAAGGAATACTTTATTAAGAGCATGGTCTTTAGCAATGGGTGGAGCTTAAGTTCTATTGCAAGTGCCAGCTTCATTTGCAATCCATCATTCAAAACAAAAAGGAAAAATGCAGAAATTGTGGACAGTGGAGAACAAAATGGCAGTGCCTGGATCCTGAGATCCAGCTCAAACATAATAATAAAGATATTATTTAAAAAGAAGAATATAAAGTTAAGTGTTGGAAGGCCAAGTATAATCATTACGATACAAGAGAATAGCCAAAGGGAAATTGCCATTTTTTTTTTTACTTCAAATTTCCTTGTATGTAGAAACACAATTGTTTAATAACAAGAGTTTATTGTGATGAATAAATACAATGGGCGCGGCATGGATGTGTATATATAAATATATATTACAATGTCAAGTGATGAGAGCTGCTTTGTATATAGATTACACCTTCCTTTTCTGTAAATGACGTGTGGGGCCAGTCATGGCTTGCTCACTTCCTCTTTTGGAAAATCAGATGGGTTTTTTTATTTTTTAAAGCTGCATGTTATATTGTAGCCCAGGCTATAAACACAATATGCACTGCTGAGCTTAGCGGTCATTGCAGAACCCATCACTTTGCCTCTGGCTACTGGATACTTTATTTCAGCAACTTGCTGATACTTTGTGACATTGTATGACTGCCAATTGGAAGTGATAATACCATACTGTAATATTCCAAACAGTCACTGAGTTGGACCTCTGCTAGTTTACAGACCTCATGGATAGAATGTAAGCTGGAAAAGCAGAGTGCTTTGTGGCATTCTTCTCTGTGCATCTGGTAGAAGTGTCATACCCCGATGCAGTCTTCTTTGTTCCTTTACAACAGCACTATCCATCAGGAGTGTTGTGGCTCCGATGTTGCCCACTAGAGCTTTTGCAATAGCCTCCAGTTTGCCTGTGCATCTCATTTTTCATATTACTGTTTTGATAGGATCCGGCCCACCAACATATCACTTCTATGGCTACCACTTAAAAGCATAGATCTACTGGTCAAGAATAATAAAATAGCCTATGTTATCCTTTTAATGGCATGCCTGGATTTACCCAGTTTCTACTTTGCGGGCCAGCCACAAGTCAGCCCAAAATATTCCTCTTTCCATACAGCAATTAAGTATGGTCCTTTCAATCCTTCATGCAAATGCCTGCAACTGCCAGACTATAGAGGACTTGGATAGTTAGCAGGCAATCCAGTTATTAGAAGGGTTTTTTCTGCCTTACATACTAAAATCACCACCATCCTCCTCATTTTTCTATCATCAGTTTGGCAGTATGGTCCTAAGAAAGCCTCTCTTTTTAGATTGAGAATACGGAGACCTAGTTCAAAACATTGCCTTGGGAACTAGAACGTGCCATGTCCGTAGAAACAAAATAGGTACAGAGTTGACCTTTTCCTTTGACCTTGATGACTCCTCGCCGTTCACAGGTGTATCCCAGTTTCTGTAGAACTTTGTTGGTTTCTTCAGTGACCTGTGGAAAGTAAAAAAGACATGCTCCTTGTAATTTGTGCATTCTGTACTGTAAAGCTCTTGAATGAAATAATTATCTCTGAGTAGAATCTTGCCACATTCTAAAAATACAAAATGATCAGGAACAGTTTGACAGACCATATACAATTTTTGGAATGTTATTTTAATCCCACCTTCCAAGATATCCAGACAGACAGAGTAGACTACTACAGCAACTAGGTCCATTGCCTAATCAAAAGATATATTATATAATTACCATTATCAAAATGATCAAGTCCATACTGGTTTTGTTTCATTCTTTTGCATGACAGCTTATTGTTGGGCCTCTGAGGCTCCAGTATCTGTTCTCCATTTACTTAAATTCCAATTAATAATAAAAAAATAAAAATAAATAACAGTCTCTGCTGTCTAAGGTCTAGGCTGAAATATAGGCCCTGAATTTGAATTTTAAATAAACATGACAAACACAATAACCACTGACATTTCATGTAATGTAATGAAGGAAAAAAATGGATTGTACACTTTTTAAAAAGCATTCATGTTGCTATAGTAAATGAATGGAAAGCTGATTACACATTTTGAGAAGTGCCATCATTCACAACTACGGTCAATTGTAATTGTACTGATTTTGGGGAAGCAGCTTCTCATGCTATTTTCATGGAAGAAAGGTCATGCATTTATGTGCAGCACTTCAAATACACACTGTACCTTTTTTTGCAGCTGGTTAAGAGGAGACCTGAGACAGCTCAGCCACTATATAGAGAAATGGAAATCCCTGAACTGATAGTGTCTGGGGATTTTTTTGATCAAAGATTTTTATTTCAAATTAATATTTTGGGTGATAAGATCCACCTTGAAGAGCTGCCTGCAGCTGATTAGTAAGTGCACTTCCCCATACTACATATCTGTTGTAATTAACATGTAACAACATGAAAAAGTAATTTTTTTTAATTTTATTTTTTTTGGTGGTATGAGCAGAAGTTGGGCTTTTGCTTGTTATCTAACTCGTGGAATAATCAATTATTTGATTTGAGTGAAAATCTTTCTCTGGATCAACAGGTACAAAAACCAAATAATTCGCTCCAGAGATCCACATTTCTACTTACCTCTAAAATGTACTTGGAATTTTAAAAGTAAATCATCTTAGCACATTAATTCTCCAACAGTTTTTTTAGACTTTCTCCGGAGTAGTATTTTTTTGGACTACATTATGGCAATTGAAACAATGGGGTTCTAAATAATGATTTATCTGCCAAAAGATTTTTTAAGACAGCAGCTCTTGTATTGATTAAAAGTATCTGTGCAGTATGATGAAGTAATAACATCTTCAGTTTTTGTCGATTTTTTTCTAAAATAATTTATTGCATGCCTATTGAATTTAAAAAAAAAAAAAAGTCTTCCTAAAATTTGTATGTAACAATGTTTAAAATAATAGCCATTCTATTCTTGGAAGAAATTATTTTACACATCTTCTCATCAGACGTTACCTGAATTTTACCCAGCACTCCAGTACTGTCCATGCGACTTGCAACATTTACAGTGTTACCCCATATATCATACTGTGGTTTCTGTGCACCTATAACCCCAGCCACAACAGGTCCGTGATTAATACCTTGGGGAAAGAGAGAGAAGCAAAACAAAAGGATACCTAGGTTAATTGAGAGATTATTTTGAATTCTTTTAGCAGGTAACAAAATTCCAATTCAAATGCCAAATTTTCTTTTAGTCTTAAGGTTAGACATGGCCTAATAATTGGAATTATATTAAACATGTCCACTCTATCATTCAATAAATTCCAACCTGCAGTGTGGCAATGACATTACAAGTTTGGTTAAGGAATTACTCCACTTTGGTGATTTTAAGTGGTCATGATGCCTGGAGTCTGTAAACAGTTTAACCCCTTTGCCTTCAGATGAGTAACTCCACCTACAGCAGCGTCATTATCTAGCCTAGAACAAGAGTATTAGGCTAGCTAAAGTCAGTACTGACGTCAGCACGCACAGCAGGCTGATGGCTGGCAACATATGGTGGCATGTTCCCTCTATCCATACTGCCCATGTTCTCCCATAAGCCTCACCCACCGCCCTACATCCCTCCCCTTCCAGGAGGAGAATGTCAGTTGTGGAGACTACAGATAAGGAAAGAACTTTGCTGGAATGGAGGGGAGTTTTAGCTTGATTTATTTGAAGGATAACCCTATAATACTCTGGGTGGAAGACTAGATTCCTATCTGCTCCTGCTGAGGTCATTGACTTGGATAATTGGTATAGTTTAACACAATGGAATAGCTTAAGAAAATATTTTGATTATTATAATGGCATACATCCACTACATTATGCAAGACGTCAACTATATCTCCTTACAAAACACAGCAGCATTTTTAATGTCACTCACCTACACGAAGTTTGAAGTTGTTGAATGAGTGTTTATTGATCACGTCTAACTTTCCAATCAGAGCCATTGCAAACTCTACCATGATACCAATATGACTGTAATTTCGGTCCCCATCCTGTAAGCAATTAAGAGGATTCCATGGCAATTATAAGAAGGTGCTGCGAAGATTGGACTGCTACAGTAAGACAGATATATGGACAGAGACATATACAATACCTGTGGGTTTTCTTGCCCTGATGTGGGGTTTAATCCTGTGGCTGCCATATATGCACTGCCGATGGTCTTTATTTTTTCCACACTACTGAACTTTGGTTTTGAAAGAAGCTGGCAAATGGAAATCAAATAATGTGAAAAATCTGTGACTTTCCCTACACATAAAAAGGGCTGCAAGTGCTCATGATTCGATGTGTCCATTTTGAACCATTCTAACCACCTAGAAAATTGAAATACAGTTATACATATCAATGGTCAACAATTACCACTACACCCAATGCTTACCTCATCAAAATCTGCTATTATTTCATTCAGCAGCCGAAGACACTCCAGGCCTTCGCGGTTCTCATCGCTTTCAGTATAGAATTCCTTAAAGTCAGGAATGGAGGCAAAGATAACACATACACACTCGTACGACTTGTAATATAGATCCTGAAAGAACAGAGTGTGTTAGATAATCGTCACCGAAGAAAAAAAAAAAAAAATTAAGAATCAGTCAAATATAAAAGTATTTGCTGTCTAACACGCTTTCAAGTCAGGTTACAGAAGGCGCTTGGTATCGTGCACCTCAAACCTATATCTAATAAGACAATCACCTCCTACAGTAACGACTTACCTCATTTCTAAGGTTCTGTCCAATAAACTGTTGAGCCACGTCAGCAGGCAGTACGTTTTCTAGCAATACACGGTTCAGATTTTCCATTGTCTCAATTCTCTCTCGTTCCATTTTAAACTTTCTTTTCCATAAAAAGTCTAAGCGGCAGTAGTATTCGTTCTACAAAATAGATTAAAATAAAATTACAAGTTAATCCAACATTGACCTTTTTGTTCTTACATATGCAGCAATAGGCACTTAGTCGTGAGTTATTCGATACTATTGGCTATCTATTCAATGTATAGGAGTTTGTGTTTATGTATCAAGTAGACACATGGTATGTGGACCAGGTATTGTCACTCATACTCTGCTGTTGGGATGATGCAGAGCACTGTAAGAGTTATTTACTTAAATGTGGATTGTTGGGAATTTAAAATGAAATGTAAAGTGAATTTTAGGTCAAAAGAGCCAAACTAGATAATGAGTTTTTAAAATTTCTTTCTATTTTGGCCTAGAATTTCAAATGCACTATTAATTACTAATTATACACACTTTAGAGCAGGCTTCCCCAAACTCCAGCCCTCCAGATGTTGCTGAACTACAACTCCCATGATTCTCAGCCTATTTCATTCATAGAATCATGGGAGTTGTAGTTCAGCAACACCTGGAGGGCTGGAGTTTGGGGAAGCCTGCTTTAGAGAACAGACCTGTGTGTGTGTTTCAGAGAAAAAAACCAAACAACTGTGATGGTCAAATTCTGCGATTGCTAAAATCCTTTCAGAGATGGCTCTTTCACGCCCAATATTGGCCCCTATGCTGCCAGCAAGATATTTTTTCACCTTGACATTAGTTATATAATTCAATTATTATTGGGTGCCATTTGTTTATTCCTGTCATTTATGTTATTAGGAGTTCAGTTTGACGATGATGTCTGTCACTTACCTGCCTAGCTAGGGCCAGCAAGGTGAAGAAGAAGATGAATAACGCAATGCTGCCCATAAACTTTGGCTCTTTGAGGACTCCAGGTCTAATGAGGAAAAAGAAAATGTAATAAATTATTACATGTAGGACCTCTCGTGCTACCCTCCTTATCAAATAAAAACATCCCTTAAAAGGGTCACAAGTATCACAAGATGCATGTACTTCACCAATACCTAGGATCTGTCTGATTCAGCCATTCCATGTAACACTCCGACACCCAGCTGTGTATGTGCAGGAATATCACGTTGTAGATCACAAGAGCAATAATCAGAAGTATCAGTTTGACTTCAAAGTTCATAAGAAGGAAGGCAGAGCAGGCCAGAAGTCCCAGAATGCAACAGTACATGTAATACTGTAAAATGAAAACAGCAAAAGATTAGTTACTTAGAATATACAATATAGAACCATATTATCTGACCGTCACATTCATAACAAGGTCATTATTACATACAGATGCAGATAACAATGACAATGTTAATTCACTTTGGACACAAAATACGCAGCTATGCTCTGCAACATTACAGCACTGGCTGCATCAGTGTAACTTGTGCAGCAATGAGGCCTCTCACTAAAAACCAACTGATTAAAGGGAATGATGTAAAATAGAGGAGTATTGCTAATGTATGGTGTGAAGGACTTTTATGTATTTGCCTATATGCTTTCAGCTTAACCCTCTCCCTGCTGTTTTAATGTCTGTATTTGTTCAGTTCAAAATGTTGAGAATAAATGTATTAGCTTACCGAAAGGGGACCACACACCCTGGGTAGCAAGTAACAATTAGAACACAGAGAAACCGCAACTTACTTGCTACTAGGTGGCCGCCATTCGACATACGAACACGTGGTGAGAACAAAGGATGGCAGCCAACTTAAAACTCACGAATGCGGTCTGCGGGGCTTACGCATGACTTGCATGGAACTGTTTTCGGTACGGGAAACATGCGAACGCCCGGTCCCCATGGAAGTCCTGGATGAATACATTCCCCTCTACGAATCAAACTGGCGTTCGGTAGATAGCATCTACCGAATGAGCGAATGAGGGGGAACATTCACAGGTAACCAGCTGAACCATACGAACGGTGGTTTTTGTGTAGTTAGATGCGAACGGAGACCGGCTCTTGCTACTGATTCTATGGAACTCTAACTCGGATACCTCCACATGGCAAGCCGGTCAAACTTCCACACGATGCGACACGGAAACTATCGAACGGAAATTCGTGAGATTTGGATATGTGACTACCAGTATCCTCAGCTACCCAGGGATGTTAAAAGTATATTTGTATGTCTTGTAAAAAGTATGTTTCTTAAATTGTAATGTTTCTGGCCAGCAGATAATTGAGCTTTGTGTATTGTAGAAACTCAATTATCTAGCATGGCCCAGAGGAGGAGTTTTGTGTTGCATAAATTGTGAGTTCTGTGTGCCAGTAAATCAGTCTTGTTCCAGCATTAAGTTTTGGCTCATGTGTGGATTATTCGGCGATTCCAGGGATATTTCTACTTATGGAATATTGAGTGCTTTTCTTTTATGGGAAGAAGGGAATGCTTTACGGGGATATTTTCTACTACCGTCACAACTGGTTGGCAGCGGCGGGATTTTCCCTTCTACTTTCCTTTACACCAGGATTCCAAGCAGACACTGGGAACAGTGAATGGAAGGCTGGTACACCCTGCTTAAAAGAAATACACCGAAAGAACTACTGGAAGCTCGTGGAAGGATTGCTAGCAACAAAACCAAGCGGGTCATCATAGCAGAATTAATGGAGCTGGACCAGGAGAACTTGGTTGCAGCAATGCCAGCAGTACAAGAGATGGAGACACCAGTGATTCAGGAGGAGGAATCACCAGCCAACAAGGTAATATGAGAGAAGCTAGCATGGTTCGGTCCGAACCCAACGGCAGATGTGGTACTGAAAGTGATGAACCTGTTAGCGGAGGAGGCTAAACAAATAAGAGACGCAGAGCTACAGTTAAAACTGGCAGCAGTCCGACAAGCAGCCGCACATTCTCCAACAGTGAGTACAGCACAGCAGACACAATGAAGATTCTGTTTAGCGCTTTTAAAGCTTTTGATGAAAAATACTGAAATTGATAACTACCTGGCAGATTTTGAGCGACAATGTAACCTGCACCGAATAGCTAGGGGAGAGTGGGTTTCAATATTGTCAGGCAAAGCTTCTGATGCTTTCTGGACTGTGCCAGAACAGGAGATCCATAGCTACGCCAGGGTTAAAGAAGTGCTCCTGGCACGTTATTCAGTAACCCCAGAGTCCTACCAACAGAAGTTCAGGGACTCACGCAAAACCACGAAAGACTCTTACGTGGAATGGGCATGCCAGTTATCCCTGTCGGCCTCTAACTGGGTTAACAGCAGCCAGGCCACCACCGCAGAGGACATCCTGCAACTAATGCTCCTGGAGCAATTTTACAATCAAATCCAGACGGATGTCAAAGACTGGGTGAGAGATCGCAGGCCCATGTCTCTACCAGAGGTCGCTAAGTTGGTGGATGAATATGCGGATACTCACAAGACGAACCAGGTCACACCACGGGTACAACCTCCACGACCAACGGTGCCCTCACACCCACCAGCCGCTAGATATCAACCTCCTAACAGACCGGTGACATCTAACCCTCGCTATCCACGCCAGGAGGACAATGAACATCGCTGCTTCCGGTGCAAACAGCTGGGTCACTTCAAGCAGAATTGCCCCATGGACAACAACACCAGGTCAAATTGGTCTCGACCTGGGTACCGCCTACCAGCAGCAGCCCATTGTGTAGACTCGGCTTGGGATCCCCAGGAGCTGGGTCAGGAAGAACCATTGGGCACCCTTTACGAAGCCCTCATGGTACAATCCCTCATTACGGACAATAGGAAACACCATTGTCAGCTGGTCATGGTTAACGGCAAGACCGCCCGGGGATTAAGAGACAGTGGGGCGACCATCACGTTGGTACAAAGACACCTTATTAACGCATCGGAGAAACCGGGGAAATCAATTGCTGTGAGAGTGGCAGGGGGGGCAGTATACCGTATTCCTACTGCACAGGTACACCTGGACTGGGGTGCGGGAGCTGGCAATGTTCATGTGGGCGTCATGAAAGACTTACCTTCTGAAGTCATCTTGGGCAACGACATTGGCCCCCTGACTTCGGCGTTCGCCTCAACCACCGCTCAGGAGGCCCACGCAGTAACCACCAGAGCACAAAGTCACGCTGCCGAGAGCCATCCGCTTCCTACTGAGACCCAGGTAAGCCAACCCAATCTACCCTTGACTGTAGAACCCCTACCCTGGGACACCCCAGAGGACTTTGGGCGGGAGGTGACCGGAGACCCTTCCCTCAGAAAGTATCGAGAGAAAGCCAGGAGGGGCAAAGGGGGGTTAGAGAAGGAGCAATTTATCTGGGAGAAAGGCCGCTTGTACAGGCTCACCGAGACCCGGGGTAATGCACCAGGGCCTAAGCAAAAACGCCAGCTGGTAGTTCCCCGGAAGTACCGGCAGGAGTTATTGAGGATTGGGCACGACGTACCCTTGGCAGGCCACTTGGGAATACGCAAGACGGGATATCGGATAACCCAGAACTTTTTCTGGCCTGGGGTATCCGACGAAGTCAGGGCGTATTGTCAAACGTGCAAGGGTAGCCGTGGACATTATAGGGCACCTGGCCCAACCTAGCCGTTCCGGCAAGCGTTATATACTCACCGTAGTAGATTACGCCACCCGTTACCCCGAAGCAGTGGCTCTTTCTAACATACAGGCTGAGACAGTGGCAGAGGCCCTAGTTAAAATATTTTCCCGAGTAGGCATTCCCAAGGAGGTTCTGTCTGACCAAGGTACACAATTCACGGCCGAGGTAACCCAGCAGATATGGAAAACCTGTGGAGTTAAATCCCTGACTAGCTCCCCATACCACCCCCAGACTAACGGCCTGTGCGAGCGCTTCAACGGGACGCTAAAGCAAATGTTGAAGTCGTTCACGGGGGCGTACAAGGATTGGGAGCGATTCCTGCCACACCTTCTCTTTGCCTACTGAGAGGTGCCGCAGGAATCGACCGGATTCTCACCCTTCGAACTTCTCTATGGGAGGCGGGTGAGGGGGCCCTTATATATCTCATCAAGGATCACTGGGAAGGGCAAACAGAAATTGAGGGGACCCCTGTTGTACCTTAGGTCCTGGAACTGAGGGACTGCATGGAGGAATTAGCCCAGACAGTGCGAGAGAACCTCCAGGCGGCCCAACAACGCCAGAAGGTATGGTACGACCGACGGGCTAGGCACCAGAGATTTCAGATAGGCCAAAAGGTCATGGTGTTAAGGCCGGTCCGAACAGACAAGCTCCAGGCCGCCTGGCAGGGCCCCTATAAAGTTATAGGACAAATATGCGACACTACCTACACGATAGCCAGCTGGGAGGATGAAGATGTGAAACGAACCTTTCACATCAACATGCTCAAGGCCTATCCGGAACAGGCAGAGGAGGTAGCTGCTATCTGTGCACCAGCAGGGGAAGACACAAAGACACTACCCCTTCCCGACCTATTGAGCAGTAACGAAGGGATGACCCAGATAGAGAAAGTCCAGCTAGGTGAACAGCTGGAGCCGCAAGAGCGGGCTCAAGCTGTCCGCTTACTAGAAACGAAAGAGGCCACATTCTCTCAGGAGCCTGGGTACACACCCCTAGCCGTACACAAGGTGGAGACTCCAGGACAGGCACCCCTGAGACAGCCTCCTTACCGTATTCCAGAAGCAGTCCGGGAAGGGATGCGGAAGGAAATAGATTAGATGCTTCGGCTAGGCGTAATCGAACACTCAGAAAGTCCTTGGGCCTCGCCGGTAGTCTTAGTGCCAAAGAAGGACGGGACAACCCGCTTCTGTGTAGATTACCGGCGCCTCAACGACAAGACGGTTACGGACGCCTATCCGATGCCACGGATGGACGAGCTGCTTGACCGTATCTCTGCAGGGAAGTATCTGACCTCAATAAACCTATGCAAGGGATATTGGCAGATCCCCCTAGCAGAAGATGCCATACCCAAGTCGGCCTTCATCACCCCGTTCGGCCTATACCAATTCCGGGTTATGCCGTTCGGGATGAAGAATGCCCCGGCCACCTTCCAACGGATTGGTGGATCAGTTACTTGGGGGTCTCCAGGGCTTCGCATGCGCTTACCTGGATGACATCGCCATCCACAGCGATACGTGGGAAGCGCACCTAGAGCACGTAGGGGTAGTATTAGATAGGATCAGGGGGGCCGGGCTGACCCTGAAACCCGACAAAGGTCATTTGGGTATGGCGGAGGTACAATATTTGGGCCACCGAGTAGGATGTGGTAAGCAATGGCCGGAGCCGGCTAAGATCGAGGCCGTTGCCAATTGGCCCACTCCCCACACCAAGACACAAGTCATGGCTTTCTTGGGCACATCCAGCTATTACAGACGCTTTGTACCCGACTATAACGCCCTAGCCAAACCCCTGACCGACTTGACCAAAAAGAAGCTACCCCGACAAGTCCTGTGGTCCCCGGAATGCGAGGTGGCTTTCCAAGCACTAAAGACTGCTCTGGTTAATGCTCCGGTGTTGGTTACCCCAGATCCTCACAAAAGATTTATTGTCCACACAGACGCTTCAATGTTTGGACTGGGGGCAGTACTAAGCCAGATCGGAGAGGATGGAGGAGAGCGCCCGGTGGCATACCTGAGTCGGAAGCTGTTGCCAAGGGAGGTCAGTTATGCCACCATTGAAAAAGAGTGTTTGGCCTGGGTATGGGCACTCAAAGAGCTCACACCTTACCTTTATGGCCGGGCTTTCACTCTCATTACCGATCACAATCCCTTGGTGTGGCTTAACCGGGTTTCAGGGGACAACGCCAGTTTGCTACGCTGGAGCTTGGCCTTACAGCCCTATGACTTTACGATTAATTATCGCCCAGGCAAGCAAAACGGGAATGCCAATGGACTGTCACGCCAAACGGATTTAACCTCGGACTAAAAATTCTGAACCCGTCAACCCTACTGGACCAGGAAAGGTCCAACCGAGTTGCCGGAGCAGGGAGAAAAAGGGGGGCCATTGTGAAGGACTTTTATGTATTTGCCTATATGCTTTCAGCTTAACCCTCTCCCTGCTGTTTTAATGTCTGTATTTGTTCAGTTCAAAATGTTGAGAATAAATGTATTAGCTTACCGAAAGGGGACCACACACACTGGGTAGCAAGTAGAACACAGAGAAACCGCAACTTAATTGCTACTAGGTGGCCGCCATTCGACATACGAACACGTGGCGAGAACAAAGGATGGCGGCCATCTTAAAACTCACGAATGCGGTCAGCGGGGCTTACGCATGAATTGCATGGAACTGTTTTCGGTACGGGAAACATGCGAACGCCCGGTCTCCATGCAAGTCCTGGATGAATACATTCCCTTCCACGAATCAAACTGGCGTTCGGTAGATAGCATCTACCGAATGAGCGAATGAGGGGGAACATTCACAGGTAACCAGCTGAACCATACGAACGGTGGTTTTCGTGTAGTTAGATGCGAACGGAGACCGGCTCTTGCTACTGATTCTATGGAACTCTAACTCGGATACCTCCACATGGCAAGCCGGTCAAACTTCCACACGATGCGACACGGAAACTACCGAACGGAAATTCGTGAGATTTGGATATGTGACTACCAGTATCCTCAGCTACCCAGGGATGTTAAAAGTATAATTGTATGTCTTGTAAAAAGTATGTTTCTTAAATTGTTAAAAATTGTAATGTTTCTGGCCAGCAGATAATTGAGCTTTGTGTTTCGTAGAAACTCAATTATCTAGCCTGGCCCAGAGGAGGAGTTTTGTGTTGCATAAATTGTGAGTTCTGTGTGCCCGTAAATCAGTCTTGTTCCAGCATTAAGTTTTGGCTCATGTGTGGATTAGTCGGCGATTCCAGGGATATTTCTACTTATAGAATATGGAGTGCTTTTCTTTTATGGGAAGAAGGGAATGCTTGACGGGGATATTTTCTACTACCGTCACATATGGGATAAGGAGGAAACTGGTAATAGAATAGAGGTGAAGGATATACATTAAAGTGGGAAGTGTAGGCTGAGGGGAAAAATGGGGAAACAAGGGGCAGGCAAGATATACAAGTTGTACTGGAACCCATGTAATGTGACAACAGCCCTGTCATGAAAAAAGTAAACTTATTTCTGCATCGATTGCCCTTCAGCAAGCTATCATCCTTTCCCTTCTGGACCACTGCATTCAATCAGTGATCAGCCTTGCTAATTATAGCAAAGCCTTGATATAGCCTGCATTGACCAAAATGTGCACTCTGGTGTGAACAGAAAGGAGAACCAGGATTATGTTCAGGAAACCTAGGTGCAGCCTTGCAGGCTCCTTCCATTAAATAACACCAGGTAATAGCCTAAATTGGAGTTTATCTAGTGCAATTTCAGTTCAGGAAAGACCGTTGTCACATCAAACAGTAGCTACAGTCAAGATATTAAAAAAATTGCATTCTTTTTATAATTCATTAAAGGCTGCCAATTGCTATGAACTAGAACAAGGGTGCCTTAAATGTAGATCGCCAGATGTTGTAAAACTACAGCTTCCATGACGCTTTGTCATTCTAAAGGCATGCAAAGCATCATGGGAGCGGTAGTTCTACATCATCTGTGGATCTACCCTTTGGGCACCCACGAACTAGAGTACCTATTTGTAGAAATGTATATGTGATGGAGACATAACAAGCAAAGGTCTACTTTTTTTAGGCATTTTAAATGACCACACCCCCTGCTGTTAGTGGGCTCATATGTTCCACCTACCTTCTGAGAATTAAATAGAGGCAGGAAGAGAGCATAAAAAGTGGTGCCACTGCTATCTCCGCCAATTAATCAGGTTATAGGATGGTATTAAGTGTTCATTTAACGTGAAGGATTGGGATTATTTCACCTCTGAAACATGGCCAAGAGCCCTCCACCCATCTTTCCCCCTAGTATGCTATTAGTTCAAAATAATTTTTATATCTGTTTTGCAGACTGTGGTTTATAATCTTCTGTTAAAAATGTTTTTAAACAAAATAAAGCAAGCTGTGGTTTAATCAAAATGTTGATTTAACCATCCCACATAACCACAGATACATATGAATGAAAGGAACACAGGAAATAGCAGTCTGGTTAAAATAAAATATCTCCAGGCTTCTGTTTTTAAATCGGCATCCAACTCTGTATCTGCTGACTTTCTGCAGAATAGTATTAGTGGTCATCTGCACACTTAATTAAAATTATATCATTACTGTATAGAACAAACTAATTGAAATCCTAGAGATATTACGCATTTTAATAATCATGACCAAATTACACATCTATTTTGAGTTATTTTTGTTTAGTTGCAGAAATTATTAAATAAAAAACTGAGAATTTTTTTTTCTTTATTTCTTAATATTGTATTCTTATTTAATGTTGTGTTTGTGCATACAAGTGGGGTATCAAAAGAAAGCCCTATTTCTAATTTAAAATATGATATTTGATATGTAAGGATGAACCTGTGGTAGAATGAATGTAAGTCAAAAACGCATAAAAGGCCTGGATTACAAATGCATCTCAAGAGTTCCTTGGTCCCCCCAACCCCGGTTTCACCCTCCTCTTCCCCCCATTACAAGGTAAGAAAACTTTGGCCCTGCCCCCAGATCGGCTTCCTTGGCTGAGATCAGAATGGATTTATTGATGATCTGCAGTGGATTGGTCGAGATCGTCAGGAGGCGAGGCCAATCAACATCTACTTACAGAGATGCATTGAATCAATGCAGCTCTATGGGAAAAGTTCTGTGTCTCTCACAGCATCAGGAAGCACCTCCAGTGGACATCTGAGTAGTGGCCATAAGAGGTGTTCCTAGGCTGTAATGTAAGCATTGCCTTTTCTCTTAAAAGACTGTTTACTGCAAAAAGTCTAAGGGGACTGACTATCCGCACTGTAGTTCTGGTGACTGTAGTGTCCCTTTAAATTCCCAATAATTCAGGGTTTGGAAAATATTATATACACACACAAATTATTCTGAGGATTATGGACTAAACTGAGAATTTTCAGGCATTCACTAGGAAATTGCAAATTTGAGACCAAAACAGCAGAACTACCTGTTAAGTCACAGTTCTGGGAATATACCTGATAAAGAGTATACAAATGTTTAACTCATGGCACAGCATTGAAGCAATAAATGGAGAACAGTATGGGGGTATACAAACATTTGTTTAATTTTTCAGCTCCCACGTTAAACAGCCTGTGCTGCCAGGGAAAGATGGATTTATCCACGATTTGATTAAGTTTACAAATTATTAGGGTTTGATAGGTGCACATTATCAGAACTTTGCTAGAGCGTATTCAAAATATATTGATTGGCTTCATCTATTCAAATGTAGTCACCATTTTTACATTTAAAACACGGTGAGGTCAGTGTATCAATCCACAATTTCCATATAATGTGTTTGAAAGAATGTATTTCGCAAGAAACTGTCAGATCAGATAAAAACATGTGACCCAAGATGCAGCTTCATTATTTAATGCCAAGATCACAAAAACTATATAAATACAAATACATAAAAATGCCAAGATGGGAAATTAGCATATAAAATAAATACTAAATCTAGTTTATGAACCATCACATATTATTGTATTGCCAAGCTTGAATTAGAAATTGTCGTGTGCTATTTGAAGGAAAATGATTGTAAAGCAATTGGGGAGATCAGAGATAACATTTATAAATATTATTATTTTGTGCTATTCATCAATTAGACTCTAGAGGTCACTCAAGACTTACAACACTTGAAAGAGTTTTGTAAATGTAGAAAATAAACAGTGGCTACAGATTACATAACGGATAGTAAAATTTATTTTAAAAATATATATATTTTTAAATGGCTCTGTCACCACCCCTTTGACGAGTAATTCATAAAGATAATATATGCACAGAGACTGTGTTGGAATTTTCACAGTCAAAAGATATACCAAGACTTTGTCTTAGTATATTTCTTATGCTTAAAATGAAAGCAAACTTGTTTTCCTGGCAATATAGTTTCCTATAGTGCTCACCTACATCCCCGTGGTGCAAAAGGGGTCAAAAACCCCTTCTGTGACTTACCCGGGTCCAACGTCGATGTCCCTCAGCGCTGCTCACGTCCGCCTTGGCCGTACTCTTATTAGGATTTCCTCACAGGAATGCATTAAACAATGCTTTCCTATGGGGATTCTGGTGACGCTGGATGTCCTCATGCATAGAGTGATGACGTCTAGCTTCAGTTAGGCGACCAAAAGTCGCCTAAGGACCCAGAAGTCCTTCTAGTCGCTGTCTTGTAGACAGCCACTAGAGGTGGAGTAACCCAACAAAGCTAAATCATTAGCTTTGCGGGATTAAAAGGACCACTATAGGCACCCAGACCACTTCAGCTTAATGCACTTCAGCTTAATGAAGTGGTCTGGGTGCCAGGTCCATCTAGGATTAACCCTGCCTGCTGTAAACATAGCAGTTTCAGAGAAACTGCTATGTTTACTTTAGGGTTAATCCAGCCTCTAGTGGCTGTCTCATTGACAGTCGCTAGAGGCGCTTCTCACTGTGATTTTCACAGTGAGAAGACACCAGCATCCATAGGAAAGCATTGAGAATGCTTTCCTATGGACTGGCTGAATGCGCGCGCGGCTCTTGCCGCGCATGCGCATTCAGCCGATGACATCGGAAGGAGGAGGAGAGTCCCCAGCACGGAGGGAGCCCGGCGCTGGAGAAAGGTGAGTGTTTAACCTCCTTCCTCCCAACAGAGCCCGGCAGGAGTGGGACCCTCAGGGCACTATAGTGCCAGGAAAAAGAGTTTGTTTTCCTGGCACTATAGTGGTCCTTTAAAGTCAGGAGGGGGGTGTAACCAGTATAATTTATAAAAGTGCCAATTTCTATTGGAATCTGCATTTTTTTCACACAAAATAAATAAATAAATAAAGATGGATACACTCTTCACACAATGCTTTTCAGAAAGCTTAAGTTCTTTAGGAGAGTCCCTTTAATTTTAGTGGATGACCACTGTTTAACTATGCTGTTTTTCGGGAAGTTATATTTTTCTCCATTAATGCTAGAGAAAGGTAGCCAAACAGCATACCCTAGTAGAACTACAGCAACTATGAAGCTCAGCCAGCCTTAAGGGTGTTACAGATCTATTAAAGATCGATGAAAGACAGTCCCTACGACCACATAAGTTTAGCTGCACATGGGGAGGTAGTTCCAAAAACAATCATAATTAATGTAGAAAAGGGACTTCAAACAACCTAATATAATTCACTACAAATCTAATAAAAACCCACGCATTTTAATTCAATTAGCTGATATCTACACTCCCTGTTTATCCCTTTATACATAAATCAGAAAAACATTTATTTTAACATATATTCCCAAAGATAGGGTTTCTTTAAAGTTTCGGTAATTTATTAAAGTTGGGAGAATTGGGTCGCATTGATTGTATGCATTTTAAATATTGGCTCTATTAAGACTGGTATCACCAATTGTGATGCTATATGCATATTGAAATTGTTATTGCATTTTAATATTACACTTTGTGAATGTGAGAAATAACTGTATAGATTTTGTTTGTATGGCTTACACTGAATAAGCATTTTAAATGAATTAAAATTAGTAGATCATTTTAAAGGTGATCCACTACTTGATTTAATTAAGGCACGTTTTAAGCACTTTAGAGAAATTTGTTATTTTTAAGTGCTCGAATGATTGATTACATTTTTTTTACTTTTTTATTTTTGGGCAGGTTCACCCAATTAACATTAAAACCACCCACTGCTAGAACGTCCCCCTTTATTGATCTTGCCAATGGGGAAGAACATAAGGCAGTGGACCAGTAGTGTATATCCCCTTTCATCTTTGTAATTTAGGCCACACCCATCGCTAAACTGGTAGGGACATAGGGAAAACCAGAGGAAGGTCACTTTTCTATTACAACCAATATAAAACCACATCCCACTCACTATTTCACTGAAAACCCAACCTGCTGGGATGTAAGGGAGTTCTATAGGGAGATCTGGAACAGGACACTGTATTATTGCTCGCTCTGCCAGTGAGCAAATATACTGGATATTCAGCATCCAAATTTGGATTTCAGTTGTCTTGTAGTATCTGGACAGGCTGAAATCCGATAGACATTCAGGTGCATTCCTATGCACACAGACAAAATCAGGACATTGACAGATTTTGTGAAAAATATTCACTTATTTTAACAATGACGACATTTTTCATGACAATGAACTTTAAATAATGCATTTGGTCTTTAGGTAAATGTTGGGTAGATTATATTAATGGATACTGACCGGCAGACTGTACAGGGACTGAGGTTCTGCAGAAGAAGAAGACTGTGATGAATTGAGCAGTATATCCGAGCAGGAGTCATAAGGCATAAAAAACTGAAGTGAATAAAAACAAAACACAACACAAATATCAGAAATTAGTATACACCATAAACAAAGAGGTTTATAGGACAGACAGCAAGAAGTAATTCATAAGACACAGTTGGAAAGACAATAAGAAAAATATTGAAAGCAAGTTTAAGCTATTTATCTAAAAAGGGACTTGTATTACATGGCATGAATGACATTGTCTCGATGATTTATTTTTCAGTTTTAGAAATATAAACCACACTGGGCAAAACATTGCTGCGAGAAACTTATTTATTGTGGAAAGCTGTCTGATGTACCTGTTCCTACCAATGGAGAATCAATGAAATTTCAAGATAACCCACGATGGCCACCATCAGGGACCTACAACCCTTTCAGGTATATGGGGCGAAATCAGGGACGCAAAGGGCTACCAGCAGGGGACCTTCTACTATTTGGTGCAGTAGAAAACAAAATCTCCTTACACTGGCATGGAGTTAAAGGAGAATAGCACCAGCATCGGTACCAAGTGCCTCATAATACGGTTATACCAGTTTCAGATTGCACTTACCCTCTGTGCGTTGCCACACAGATGACTCGGATCCAGGGGGTGCCGTGACAGTCTTGGTGGTAGCACTAGCATCCGGTGTGCTAACTACCGCCGCCTGCTGCGCATTAGAGCTTTTAAGGGCTCCACTCAAGAGTAGGATATTCCTACGTCATCACGTATAAGTCATGCAAGTTCCAACTTCATGTTATCGCCAACAGTGAACTAGAGCCCTCTCAGGGCTATTTAAACTTTGGTTAGGCATTTGATCAGTGCCCAGTCGTGGTTTCCATTCCAGGTAAGTCTGAGAGTGCGTTTTTCTACTGATTCTACTATGTTATTGGCTTGGGGGGGAGGGGGGAATGAGACCGTGGGGGAGAGGCGGGGATGAGACACCTGGAAGGGCTGTCAAAGGGGAGAATGAGACACATGGAGTATGTGTCTCATCCATGTGTATATGTTATAAAGGTTATTGTGTATATGAAGTATTGGTTTTATAATATATACACAAATATTAATATTGTATTAATATGCATGTACACAAGTTACACACACCCACTACATCCCCTATAGCCACACATTACATCTCAACAGGCGGGACAGGGACAGAATGCCTGCAAGATGGTGCTGGAATGGGAGGGTCAGCCCTTTGGGTAGCCATGTGGTCCTATGCCTTGAGCTGTGTAAAAGACCCCAAGATCTCTGATGGCAGCTCTGGAACCCAGTGTGGAAAAACACTCTTTAAAGTTGAAACATGCTAAATAAAGAGTAAAAGCATATCCCATATATAAAATATACTATAGATGAAGATACAGAATGACACCAAAACAAAACACATTTACCAGGTTAAACACTGCCATGAAAAGCACACAGAGTATTGTGAGAACGCCCAGTGGAACTCTAAGACATGGCCGGCTGGAAATGGCAACGGAGAGGGAGGGAACCCAGTGCAGAAGCTGAGGTCCTTTGAAGATACAGCGCTGTAATAAAGACATCCCAGGCAGTATTAACAATTCACATTTGTGAATTAACAATATGCATGAACTAACATTAACTTAAAGACAGTAACTAAAAAATAGGTAGAAGAGAATGAAAGCAAGTCACAGTCTGCTAGAAAAAGGATGAATGTCTGGTGCACTAAAAGTGAACCTGTAAAAAATTGAAAATTGCAAGTTCTATATTTTTTACATGCACTGTATTGCAGCAGTCTTGATAATAATATATCAGATGGCTAAGCAAAGTATAAACAAAAGGTTTTATCACTTATTGTACTTGTACCCAATTTTGTAAGGGTCTTTGTGTACAATGTGGATCATCAGGTAACTGAAGGTGGTCAGCTTTGTTTTTATTGTATTTATGAAAACTCTGTGGAACGCATATACAGGAAATGACAGAACCCCCTTAAGATAAAGTATTACTGTCTGTATAGAATAAACACTAACATAACTGGCATATAATTCTGACTAACCCACACTTCTATCTAGGAGCTGATTTTAATGTTGTTTGAGTTTGCAGCTTTTAGGTGTATCAAATGATGGCCCTGATCACAATTCAGTTCTGGTATTTGTCCGATGCTTTGTGAATTGTGGCTGGTATTGAAAAGTAGCACAGAGTGATAATTGAAAAGCGTTTTCAAAATTATCATACTCCAAAAATTAGGAACCTTTCTTTGCTGGTGAAAGAATATATAGATAGATATCTATATACACTCACACACACACAATAAAACTATTACAATCTGTAAGATTTTAAATCATTGTTTAGTGAATAAGCGAGTGCGCTGGTTTGTGTATTTTGTATATTTTGGTCTCAGCGGCACCCTATAATGTGTGCATGTTCAGGTGAGTGCAGCCCTCTTGGTTTCATTTATATATCTGGGAGTCCAGGCCAACTCCTTGGTTTTGCACCCCTCCCTGTCACAGGGGCCTCATTCCAGGATCCTATATAGCCTTGACTTGTAGAGAGTCCCAGGAGGAAATAGTTCCCAAGTAAGTGGATTGATCTCATAAAAGGCAAGCATTAGGCTGTTAGAGTAGGACCTGCCAAGAATGGGGTACAGCCACGGTCAGCATTTGGCTCTGCCCCGGTCAGCTTCCTTGGCTGAGATCATCAGAATTGATCATCTCAGCCAATCCAATGCTTTTCTATGGGGAAGCATTGTGATCGGGTGAGATGATCACTTATGATCATCAGAAGTCAGAAATAAAAGTAATATTTTACTATATTTAGGGGAAAAAGGTGGGGCCGGGGGGCTATAGTGTTCCTCTAATTCATACAATTAAAAAATTAGTGTCACATAAAATGGCGATCCTACAGCTTTTTAAAATTACGTCAGAGGTAAAAAGTTTATTGATAACAGTAGTGATGAATAAAAAGGAGAAGTGTGACACTAATTTGCTGTGTTCTAAACAGACATTGATATGCCAGTGTGTTCAAAACCGATCTGAACAATTTTCAGAACAGTGTACATATTGTACATTTCTTGTGTGTTATCAATTCTGCTCTGGCAGAAGTGGCTTATCAATAATATAATCTAAAAATAGACTGATCAACTTCTCTGATACTTCTATATGGTAGTAGGGTAGTTACTAGTGGATGCTGGAGGTCTTTCCCTGCCAATCTAATTCATACAGCAGTCACCTTCTTATGTCTAGTATAGTACTTCCCAACAAGAGTCACATTTCCAAGACACATCTACTTCATTTTCATCCACTGTGTATACATATCATATACATTTGAAGCCGTATAAGAGGTGTGCATACTTCTAGTCATTAACTTAATTTTAATTAATTGCCAGATAAGAATGAAAATGTTAATGCTAAAATACTTATTAAAAAGCACATTTTAAGGAATGCACACAAAATATTACAGTCCATCCAAACCAAAAGGTTAATTCACTGGGATAGACGTTTGCCCTAGGTTTGGGCCCAGTTAGGCCATTACAAGCATCCTCAGCAATCCATTGTACTCCAGTTAGCATATAGTTATGATCACAATATTGTCTTTATTATCTTACATAGTTTTTTCCCCCATGATCACTAGTTTTACAATAATCATATCCAAGTATATAACCAGAATTCAATTTTAGCTTGTTTATCTTTTCCAAATACATTTTAAGGTCTAGACATTATTACTAGCTTCAAGGTACATATTTAATAAATCAAATCAAATCAATCAAAGGATATAAAAGAAACATTATGTGGGAAGCAAGATTAAAGTGCGTGTATGTAAAAATTACTTACTGCAAGGTCTCCTGCAAAGCAGGTGAAGAGAAAAAGCAGGAAGAGGAAGAAGGAGATGCCATACGAGATCCCAAGGGCTGCATTTCTAAAGTCACAACAGAAGTTTAGACACAGTAAGTGAACAAAGACAAATTAACTATTATACATGTCCAATCATAAGAAAAATACCCGTAAAAATAAGAAAAATTCAGAGGGCGCATTGACCGGCTGTCACTTTATTGAATAAGAATGTTTAGGTACATTTAACGAAATTTCTATGCGAACCCAGGACTTCTGAAGAATTGTCAAGGAAACAAGACAAACAAAGCAGGAAAAAGAGAATAGTTGTTTAGCTCAGCTATGTGAAGTTCCTTTATCAATTCTCCTCAAATCCTGATTTTATGAATAAATGGTTGCTTCAAGTCTTCGATCAGACAGCAGTATTTGCAAAAACATTACATTCTAAAATATGTAAGGTCACTTTACTAACCAGAATAGGCTATAAAACTTATAACTAGCAAGGGGGAATAACAATCCTGCTGTAGTCAATATCCCCAAAGTGTTACACTGCTAATGAATGGATAAATCATCCCGTTCTCATGCTTAGGGAGACAAAATTGTGATTTTGAGTGCATGAACCAGTTTCACTTACTTGTGAGACACCAGCATCTGGACAGTGAAGTTACAAGTGAAGATGAAGAAGCAGCATGCGGTGTAATACTTAAAGGATGGTAGGTCTGAGAGTCGGTACTGTGGAAAATAACCATGCCAGATCAGGTGGAATTGTAGGTTGAAGTGTTGCTTTCTACAGTGTTTCACCCTATGCATACTGCAGCTGTTTATATCACTTCACACTATATATCCTATTGCTGCTGCTGCCAATATGGTTTCCAATTGTATTAACTCCCTATATTGCTCTAGTAACATCTTGCTACTAAACTTCATATTGTTCCTTATACTTCCTCTCTACATACCTTTATACCACATTTCACGTAAATTCTCCAAAACTCCTCCCGTTGCGCTATTTAAATTCCAATATGCTCTCATATAAAGTCTATGAATTTGATCTTTTATTATGTATCCCATACGTGCCTAGTGATCAAAACCTGCTTTCTTCTTTTTTATCCAATTGAGTTTTTTTTCTTCTTCTCTTTCTATAGAATGTGTTCGTTTTGCCAGGTTTGCCTAGCTGCTTCATAGTTGCCAACCCCATCTCTGTTAGGATAGGCACAGGGCACTATTTTAGAAGATTGTATAGATCACTTGTTACCAACTACATGGGTTTTGTCAAGTTTAGGGAATGATGAGGAAAAGGTAATGGCTCGGTGAGCAGATGACTTGTGTCTAAATATTAAGGGACTATCTAACATTGTGTATTCATGCCTGGTAATGTGCAGTTACATACTAGGCCCAGACAAAACCTGATGAAAACTGTACCTCCTTCTCCATGTGTGGCTCATTAAAATACAGAGTAATACGGTTGAAGTCATTTGATTTCTTCCACTGCCTGTAAGAAGCAAAGGGTATGCCAGTTATTTTCAAAGTACAAATTGAGAGGTGGCACTCAACAGGTCTCTTTAAAATGTATACCTTTGTGAGTTGAGTTCCTCTAAGATTTGAAAGAGGCTGTCATTCCCTGGCTCATTTGGCTCTTTGGGAGAGCGGAACCTGTTTAAGAAGAAAAAAAAAAAGTCAACAGGATAGAGAGGAAGTCTGGGGTAAATGATACATGGTATATAAATATATGGACACACTGAAACACAGAGGAGAACAGAGAAATGAACACATAGTTCTTAGGGCAACATACAGATTCAAAGCAATAGTCACACAATGAAACATTGCAGGAAGATCCATGGTCCACTGTCAGAGGAAGTTGGGAGAGAGACAAGAGACAACAGGACAGAATGATGAAGCACAGAGCAGAAGTAGAAAAACATTTTACTATCCCTACTTGTCCTGGTTCCCCACTGCTGGTAGAGAAGACATTGCAAGGTCCTGCAGAATATAAAAAAAAAAAAATAAAAGAGGACAGAAATGCAAATAATAATAAAATAGTATACATTGTTTATTTTTTAAAGTAACACCACAAATCCCTAAAGCATTTCAGCTTGCTGAAGTGCTTTACAGGTTAATAGTTTCTCTACACCCTTATTTTACATAAATGCTATGTTAAGAGAAGTCACCACTTTACTAACCTCCCCCCACCACCATCACAAAAACATAACCACTTTAATGAGCTGAACATGCTTGTATTGCAATATGGGCCTTTTGCTAGATCATTACGACTAAATTAGGAGAAAAGCTAATTTGTTTGCATTTTCAAATGCATACATGGCAAGCCCAAACTGCCCTGTAAGCATGCCTCCTTACCCGATTTGATGATGTGTTTGTGGGCTCTGGGACCAGGCTGTCCCTGTGATTGAGGTGAGCGAATGGTTTAGCTGCTCCCCAGGACTCCAGATAGCGTGTCATACGGACAGAAGCCCTCGTTTTGGGGGCCTGGCTGTCTGACTGTCTTTGAGTTAGAATATCCTCACCTTCACAATCAGTAGCCTAAATAATAAGACAAAATGTAAGCTTTACATATGGTGTGCATCTTCATATATGAAAAAAGTATTTACATAAAATGGCTGCAGAAGACAGGAAATGTACTTGCTGACACTAAAATGTCATAGGAAAACAAAATTGCATGTGATGGAGATTAGAAACGAATAATAGTACCCTCCCTCCATTAGTATTTAAGGCAAAATCAGATATATTACTATGCAGCAGGATCTTGTCCAAATCAGACATTACTTGTCTAGTCACACAGCAGATACCTGCTTCTCTTGCAAAGAATCCCCCCTAAAAAAATAAATGAGCAGGTTCCTATGTTTTGAGATGAGGATGTGCAGACAACACTGAAAATTTAAACAGGAAAATATCAGTAACAATTTTTTTTTTTTTTAATTCTCAAGTCATTTAGTGTCTAATACAAACAATAGTTTACTTGTGACTCACCCTTGGGTCAATAACCAAATATGTTTTAATGTTATTTTCTTTCAGATAGGGGTCTCTCTGTGCTGAAGTTGCATCTTCCACTTTATACTCATTGTCTAGGTGTGACAGGGTAGCTTCTGTAATGTGGACTCTCCTACATGAAGAGTAGAATAACGGCAAAAAATGAGCAGCAATAGAGAGGAGATATCAAGGTCTTTAATAATCAGCACAGAGTCTCAATCCCTTACCCTGGGACACCTCCAGCTTCCATGTGATTTGCTAGTGTTACATCATGTGACCAAACATCATATTGCCACTTCTGGAGCCCAATCACACCACAGAGAACATTGCCAGAGTGTACTCCAACACGCATGTTAATATCCACACCGGTGGCTTTACGTAACTTCCTGGAGAGGCAGAGCAATGGCAGCTTTAACAAATGCAGCATGCACATTTTATCAAGATATATTCCGTGTAATACAAGGGAGCAAAAACGATCATGTCCTTTATTACTGGATATTCACTGAGACAAAAAGTGAGTGTAATCATCTACAATCGCTTAATACAGTGAAGAAAGAAACAAAGAGTAGAGCATAGAAGCAGTATGTCAAGGTATTGTTTTCATGTTTTAATAAGTTTACGGCTTTGTTAAGAACGGAAAGAACTAGATGCTCACCGGATAGCTTGGCACATATCTAATCCCATCTGAACACAGTTCTTGGCGTGATCTGGCAAGTATTCAGGCAGACCTGATACACAATAATAGCAGTCTCCCAGAATCTTAATGCGCATACACTCATTGTCCTAAAGTGGCAGAAGGTACAATCATTGATCAGTACGTGTAATGAAGCAACAATTAATAAAGAGGAACAAAAAACATAGACAATGAGATACGGTTGGGTGTCACTAAAGTGAACATTGGCAGGAATACAAAGTTAATTTCAAATTTAATGCTAAAATAGGAAAATAGAGTCAGTTATGTTTCTTCCCCTTTGGCTATATTTGCCTTACAACTGAAATTTTCTTTTCCGCTTCAAGGAAAACTTTTCCTGCTACTATAGCTTTCTCTTCTGTCAAGCCCCCCACCCCCTCCCAGTGCAGAAGGGGTTAAGAACCCCTGCTGTCACTTACCTGGGTGCAGCACCAATGTCCCTCAGCGCTGGTCTGGCTCTGCCCACGCTCCTCCCCCACTGACGTCAGTCGGCAGGGGAGACCTAATGCACATGCGCAGCAGTGGCTGTGCTCGCATTAGATCATTTCCTGTAGGAAAGCATTGTTCAATGCTTTCTTGTGGGGATTCCGGTCATGCTGGAAGTCATCATTCATAGCATGAGGACATCCAGCGTCATTTACGCGACCAACGGTCGATTTGGAGTACCTCTAGTGGCTGTCTGATAGACAGCCACTAGAGGGTGAGTAAACCCTAGCAGGTAATTAATGCAGTTTATATAAACTGCAATAATTACATGCTCAGCATTGAGTGATAGGACATTGCACACAGACCTCTTTAATGAGCTGAAGTGGTCTGGGTGCCTACAGTGGCCCTTTAAGAAAATAACCTTGTAAGATGTACAAGTCTACAGTTTTCTCATCTGCTAGATTATTTGAAATTAAACATGGTCAGATACTTATTAATTAGGAATTAAAACAAAAATCTATCACACATAGAAGTCTGCAATTATAGACTTCAAAATGCTCTGAGAATAGAAAAATATTCAAGATTCATTTTCCTGCCCCTTTCCAACTACAAAGGCATTTTAGGGGGAAAAAAAAACAACCCTATGGTGTTGCAACAGAGGGATAGAGAGAAAAAAAAAAGAAAGAAATGCAATCGAGAGTCTGAATGAAATGTTACAAATGAAATGTTCATGACAATCTAATTTGGAGGTGTGCAGGAAACCCCTAGCCACCAGGAGGAAGCCATGTTTAATTATGAAGGACCTTAGTTCCCTTTTCTTAGTCCTGTGTTTACCAACTTTACATGCTGCCAATTGGGCCAGTTAAAAAGGTTTGATTTGGCTCAATTATATTAAAATTAAGTTTGAGATATTCAGTTCAGCTGTTAGTAAATATGGATTAAAGTGAAGGAACCAAACTAACCAAAATTTGGGGGCAGAATTTGCTGCTGCCAATTTGACACATTGGATGTAGAGCAAAATGTCAGAAAACATGTAATTAGTGAAAACTAACATTTGCCTATTTTTCAGATTCCAGTGCACTGCTTCATACATTTGGAATGCCATAGTGTGACAAAATGCTTATCGCTGCTCAAGCGTGACTGTATGCAGGATTTACGTAGGTTGCCAACATGATTTCCAATAGTCTCAGAACTAATCACTCTCAAACAATTCAAAACAATTTAACATACATTCAACCAAGCACTCTGCCAGGATAGGAAACAGACTCACATCATGTTGATTGCACACTCCACTACAAAAATCAGACCAGCAGCTCCTATACATGCTGGCGTGTGATGGCTTTCAGGAGTGTGCAGAGAATATACTTTAAATAAAGCCCTGATGATAGAAAAAAAATGTAGGGAAGGATTAGAAACATAGTTAAAGTGATATGAGAAGAGAATGGCCCATGTATATTTATTCCCCTTATTCAATATCAATGGCTAGCATCATAAGTTGGCCAAACTAATGGGTCTCTTACTTTTGCAATCTGGTCAAATTTTCCAAACAGCTCGTTTAACATGAGGACCAGTTCCTTAGGAGAGCATTCACTGGAGAGTAGGGTAAAGCCCACAATGTCTGCATAAAGAATGCTGCAAAGCAAGAACACGTCAATTATACTATTTAACTGTATCATACCTCATGGCCATCACATAATAGGGGCATGCAGGAAGCTAGATGATGTGTCTCTCACCTTACGTCTTTATGTCTCTTGATGTACAGATTATGGAAATTGTTGGTATTTTCCGGTTTTGGTCTCTTTTCTTTTAGTCTCTCTATGATCTCCGCTTTCATTTCTGTAGCAATGTACTGAGGAAGGATTGATAGCAGCAAGTGCTCCTGGAAGCAACAATTCATTAGAAGTAGGAGTTAGATCTCCAGATCATGAATACAAAAAATAAAAATAAAGTTTTAATGCACTGTAACCCACATCCCTTGATAGAGTAAATGCATTTGCTTGTGTAAAAATCAACCCCTGCCTCATCAAACCAAGGCTGTACGGTATATGAAATGCTCCTCAATAACGGAGTCTGTGAATAACAATCTGACTTCGACATATAGCTATTAACACATGCTTTTATGTACTATTAGCTATTATAAATAAGGGCCCTGAGTATTCCAGTGACAATTATGCCAATTGCATATGTATTATTAGTATCAAACATCCCGTAGCCTTTTAAATAAATATGAAGGGAAGACTTAAGTTGAAATACTTAACATGACCACATGGACTATAAAGACTATTTAAACCATATGTATGCATCATCATAAGGGTCTCCTGTAAAAGTGTGATAAAAATCTGTACATTATTGAAAACTAGTCTCTTCATATAGGCTAGAAACATCAGCCTATCATGGCAGCATAGAATTAGCTGCATAGCATCTCTAGGAGGGTCATGGCACAATTACCTTTTGAGTTCTAGTCAAAGTCACTATGCTGTGGATTGGACAATGGTTTGATCAGACTACCATCTTTTTTCACCAAGTCTCAGTTCTCTCAGCTTCTTCAGGTCATGGTCTAATGGCCTTTTCAGAGTTGTCAGGGTCACCATTAATACTCATCACTTCATTCACTGAAGAGGGTGCCTGTGGGTGTAACCCAAGTAGTTTGAAAAACAACTCTGGGTCTCCTATGCACTTCAAGTTGACCTTTGAATACCTGATATGCCATAATGCCTTGTTGAGAGCCCCAGTGGTACTAGATCACACACAGTTTTTGAGGATCACTGGTGCTTTCACTGGATTATTTGGTAAAGTAACTCCCTAAGAGTTCAGCCCCCAACTTTGGTATATTTCACTGCAGGCATAGTGTCACGTAATTAGCATTTCAATCTATAATTCTAATGCAGAGAAGAGGTTCGACATCTCCAAAAGGATTCAGTGCAACTCACAGCTCCTGTTCTAGTAGACTCTGGTATAAAGGCTAGTACTCACTTTGGCAGTCCCAGTGGTCAAAGTGGTCTGAAATTATTTAAAGTCATAGAAATAGGGCCTAATATCATCCTCCTATCTGGAAATATTCTGTCTGCAAGTATAAAACATTCAGAGGAAGTTGTCTGTGCTCATGGCCTCCAATTAGGTTCAATCTTGGATGGAAATGCCCAAGATTCAATGTCTGGATGTTGAAAGGAGCTCTCACCCAGATTTTAATTTGGTTTTCTTGCATATTTGTCAAGAAGAAGTTATATTCACCAACGAGATAAATATCAACAGAGAATGAAAATACATGAAATGCCATATTTTAAGGCTATGTGCAATTGTACTTACTTTGCCAGCCCCAAATAATGTGGCAATACACAATATATTAACACTAAAAGTCTGTGCTATCACAAAGAATTATTGACACACAGTTCACCTGGTAAAATAAAAAGACACTTCATCACGTATTGTGAGAAATCGTTTTAATAAGAAACACATGTTTTTTCTATTTTCTGGGAAATGTAACCAAGTTAGAAAATTGCACAAAGCAAAAAAAAAAAAAAATCTGTCTTATAATAGTTAAAATATAACTTTTTATTGCATTTAAAAAGGAATAATAATATGTTATATTTTAACTATTATAAGGCAGATGTTTTGCTTTGTGCAATTTTCTAAACTTCAATCACTGGGTTCATGCCCCTTCCTCGATTTCAGCCCTTTTCTCTTCATTTTTATTTCCCCCTCCAATTTTATTCTTCTAATTCAGTAAGCATGGTATGCTAAATTCAGTTTATAGACAACTCTTCTGGTGTCACCCACTAGACCCGCTTTACAGCTCACCTGCTGTCTCTCTTGGGAGTCCAGCTTCCGTCGAGAATTAATGAAGTTGATGGCTTCATGGTAGGTATCCTTCAGTGCGCTTTCAGTGACACGCTTGTGATACCCCCCCACAACATTTCCACACAGCAAGATGACAACATCAGCTATCATCTGTCAATAAGGGAGAAAAAGAAGAAAGAAAGCAGGCATGACTACCTTTCTCCTATACAAGGAATGATTTATGGACAGCATTCGGGACTTATAATAGCAGTCATTAGGCATTTTAACATTTAGTCATTTGGATGATTTGAAATACATTATTGATGGTATGAAGCTATATTTATTAATGATTAAAAAAAATTTATAAAACCAAAAACATGTTTGGTTAATGTTTTTCTTACCTGCTCAGCAAAGTTCCCCGCAGGTGGATGACGTGTTAAAGACACATAAACGCTCAGCACGATGATGTGGGACACAGAACAGCAGACTCCAGCGAAAATAGCCCCTTTCATGCATAAAGGGAGCATGGTGTACAAGCTTATAGTCACAAACAGTGTCCAATAAACCTACACACAAAAGAAAACATTACAGAAAAGTTGTTCAAACTTAATTTCAAGAGTCAAGATTTGCCTCTTTGTTGCATACAGTTTCAGGTTTGTTACACAGAAGATATTAAGGCATCTACATAGGAGAGAAAAAAAAAACCCTATAGATAATATATTAAAATAATAAAATGTAAATTATTTATTTATTCTTATGTATGTAGTGTCCAGAAATAGTAAATACAGCATATCACCAGTTCCCATTTTATTTTTTCACTCTATACACCACTGCAATAAAATATTACATGCCGACGTTGCTCAAACACGTGTCAGGCATCCACTGGGATTGAGAAAAAAAAAAAAAAAAAAGAGGCAGAGAAGACTTGTAATGGATGGAAAAGGATCTAGTGGGACAGAGTAGATGGGAAGGAAGTCTTCAGTGTAGTATGATGAGAGAAGAAATAAAGGGAAAAAATAAAAACAGAGAAAAATGTCCAAATTGCTAGTTGGGAAAGTAACTAACTAATTACTTATTATTTGCGGGAGACCTACTCCTACAAACCTTAACATTGTATGTGACAGCAGGTGTGGAGATGTGAGTGTTTTATTGGCTGCTCTCCAGGTATCCCTTTAGATGCTGAAAGAGGTATAAATAATTATTTATTGACTAGCTGGGAAAAGGTCAATGAATGTCCATTTACAAAGGATTCTTGAAACACATGTAGGTAACCAGCAACCTGTCAAATCTACCACAAAACGAGACACTGGTGTGGTTTGTGAATGAAATGCCAAAAGTTGGTACATGAAAGCGAAATCTGTGTATTTTTTCTGGAGAGATGTAGTTTGTAAAAATGGGATAAGAAAAAGTAGAGACTTCTGAAAGGTAATAACAGCTAAGCAGCTGGGTGGGTGGGTAAGGGGTTGGCACAGTCCAAGCCGGCCCAATGGTGTTTGGTGCCATTATTATGTTATTATTTATATAGCACCATCAGATTCCGTAGCGCTGTACAATGGGTGGACTAACAGACATGTAATTGTAACCAGACAACTGGACGTATAGGAACAGAGGTGGAGGGCCCTGCTCAATGAGCTTACATTCTAGAGGGAGTGGGGTATAGTGAAACAAAGGGTAAAAGTAGGAGTATGAAGTAGGTTGTTAGAAAGGTATTCACTGAGGGCTTATTAGGTAATTTTGACAGTTGCAGGAGAGGAGTCATGGGGGGTGGGGGATAAAAGCCTGCTAACAGTTTCATTGATATGCTTTCTTGAAGAGTGAGTTTTCATTGAATTTTTGAATGAGTGGAGACTGGGTGAAATTCTTACGGAGAAAGGAAGGGAGTTCCACAGAAGAGGTGCAGCCCTGGAGGAATCTAGGAGGCGAGCATTAGAGGTGAGAGTACGGACAGAGGATATACGTAGGTCTTTGGCAGAGCGTAGGGGCCTCAACGGGACATACTTGTGTATTAGGGAGGATAGGTAGGTTGGAGCAGAATTATGTAGGGACTTGTAAGCAAGCACCAGAATTTTAAATTAAGCCCTATATCTAAAAGGAAGCCAATGCAGGGACTGAGAGTGGGGAGGCGTGGGAAGTGCGAAGCGGACAGGAAAATGAACCTCGCCGCCGCATTCATTATAGATTGCAGTGGTGCAATCTGGGAACACGCAAGACCACTGAGAAGGGTATTGCAGTAGTCAAGGTGAGAGAGAACAATAGCATGGACCAGCACCTTAGCCGCATCTGGCATTAAATAGGGGCGGATGCGCTCTAGATTTTTGAGATGAAGCAACAGGATTTGGCGATTGATTGGACACGAGGGGTGAAGGAGAGGTTGGAGTCAAAAAGAACACTCAGGCAGCGGGCCGTTGACTTGGAGGGAGGGAGACATGGGAGTAGTAACACTTGAGGGAGGAAAGATCAGAAGTTCTGTTTTGGACAGGTTGAGTTTAAGGAAGTGAGCAGCCATCCAGTTGGAAATCGCAGAAAGGCAGTCAGAGACACGAGTCAAGGTGGGCGGAGAGAGATCAGCAGAGGACAGGTAGATTTGCGTGTCATCTGCATAGAAATGATAAAGTCAAAAGTAGCTGGTGAGTTTACCAAGGGAGGCAGTATAGATAGAGAACAGTAGGGGACCAAGGACAGAACCTTGGGGGATGCTGACAGAGTGGTTGGGGGTGGGGAGGGGGGGGGAAGGCAGAGTCAGAGAAAGAAACACTATAAAAGCACTGGGAGAGGTAGGAAGAGCACCAGGAGAGACCCGTAGACCAAAATTACAGAGAATACAAAGAAGCTGTTGATGATCAACAATGTAAAAGGCAGCAGAGAGATCAAGGAGTAATTCGGATAAAGTAATGACCGCGAGATTTAGCAGCAATTAAATAGCTGGATACTTTGGTCACAGCCTTTTCGACAGAATGACCAGTGCGGAATCCAGACTGAAGGGGGTCAAGCAAAGAGTTGGATTCAAGAAAGTCAGTCAGTCTGGTGTACACAACTCTCTCGAGGATCTTGGAGGCAAAAGGCAGTAGCGAGATAGGGCGGTAGTTGGATGGGGAGTTGGGGTCAAGGCTGGGCCATTGATCAACTGATTATGGTATGTACTCAAATAGCTGTAAAATCCATACTTCTGGAATGACGGGGAATGGAAAAATAACTTGCTACCTAGGTAGACGGTTTGTGTGTTACCTCTGACTGGCTGGCCCTGGGTATTAGCGGTTTGGTGGAATCAGGCACAGGTAAGCCCAGCAAAGTAGACGGAGGAGTGTTGTGTTAGAGACCCTTAAAATACAGTTAATTTTATTATAATTATATCATTAATGACCTTTTTTATTAGGTATAGAAACTTAGATATTAATACACATCATAAACTAGCTAATAATGCCAATAGAATAAGCTAGATGGAAATAGGGTCTGGGGATTATTTATTACTGGCATTTATAATGCGCCAACAATTTCCGCAGCGCTGTACAATTGGGAAAAAAAGAGACCCAATTAGAACAGACCGATACAACAGGTATAGGGCCCTGCCCATGAGCTTACAATCTAAATGTTAAAATTGGGAGATGAGACAAGAGGTTGCAGAGGAATTTGTGTGTGATGGCAGAGAGAGTTAATGGTATAACTGCAGCAGCTGGTAACATATGAATGTAATAGGGAGGCAATTGGCTGGTGGTTCCAAGCAGCTGGAGGTGTATGCTATATAGTTAGAAGGAACCAGGGTGGGTGGGTAGAGCCAAATACAATGAATTACAATTGAGTCTTTTAAAGCTGCAGTCTTCAAAATAAAACTGGTTATTAGGCAAACATTGAAAATAACTTTTTTTGGTATGGAAATTATATATATATATATAGTGTATTCTGAGAAAAGCCTTAGATTTGCAAAAAACGTGCAAATTTTATGTGATTATTAGATATTTCAATTAACTGTGGAAATCTATTAAAAAACAAGATTTTAAGGAGGACTTAAAACTTTGTGAACCTGATATGTATTTACTATTTGCAAAGTAAATTTATAACACTGAAGAAGACAGTGTAGGAATTTAAATATGTGCAAATTTCCTTTTTATATCAAATATTTTTTCTGCTGTGGCTGAGAATGCTCAAACCTAAAACAAAATACTAATTATCTCCAACAAAGACCATCTGCTAGAAACAAGAAAGCTGTAGAAAACATTAAGAGTGTTAGAGATGGTTAGAAATGATCAAGCCTTATAACTGCATATAGCATGTGTTCCCACTTTCCCGCTTACCTGGTCCCATGGAGTAACATCATCACTGGTAAATATGAAGGCATAGCCCATGGTAACGAGACAAGCCCAGATAACTACAGCTATGGTCTTCATACACTTCTGTAGCACGGCTTTTATGCATACCAAGATGAACAAGATGGTGAATACTCCTAGAGCACAGAAGACACTCACCAGGAAACCCTGGTTGTCGGAAAATGTCTGAAAATGAAGAGATATGAAGAGTCAAATCACCAATAGTGGCAGAATGTATGGTTTAAAAATAAATAAATAAAAAAAACACGTTCTCCACAGTATAGTCTTTATTATTTATCTTCATTAAAGGATCACTATAGTGTCAGGAAAACAAAGCAGTTTTCCTGACACTATAGTGCCCTCAGGGTGCCCCTACCCTCAGGGTACCCCCCCCACCCCCATGGCGCTGAAGGGGTTAAAACCAGGGTACCTCTTCAGCAGTTTACTTTAATCCAGCGCCGGGCTGGTGACCTTTCCTCCCCGTCCGACGTCAGCTCCCATATCCGACGTTACTGGAGTCGAATGCGCATGCGCGGCAAGTGCCGCGCGCCCATTCAAAGTGTCCATAGGAAAGCATTTCTCAATGCTTTCCTATGGACACTCTGTGCGATGGAGGCGAATTTCGCCTCCATCGCCGCAGATGTGCCTCTAGTGGCTGTCCGGAAGACATCCACTAGAAGTTGGATTAACCCCAAATGTAAACATAGCAGTTTCTCTGAAATTGCTATGTTTACATGTGAAGGGTTAAAACCCGAGGGACCTGGCACCCAGACCACTTCATTGAGCTGAAGTGATCTGGGTGACTATAGTGTCCCTTTAAAGTTATTTACTATACTGTATAGAAAGAGCAATTTTGTCCACACACCACAGGAGTAAAGCCACAGCTGTGTAAGTGCTACTTTGTATTACAATGAACACATTTTTAGTTACAACATATGGCTGTGTTTTATTTATTGTGGGCTCACAACTGCGCTTATGTACTGGTAGGCCATAAATTAATATTAACAATGATACTTACATATAGTTTGCCAATTAAAAAGTAATAAGCTGGCTGACATAGAAGGAACTGTTCCATAGAACATTAAATAAATGCAATTTTACCACAAACTAGACAATTAGTTTAGCCTGAAAAACAAATTAAAAAGGCAGACCATAGTTCAGTAAATTGCATATTTACACACATGTATGTACATTTAAATTGGTCTCACTTACCTCTGGCTGTGACAGTTTTAGCAGGAGGATAAACATGTAAATTTCTAGTTAAAAGGACACTATAATCACCAGAACAACTACAGCTTATTGAATTTGTTCTGGTGAGTAGAATCATTACCTTCAGGCTTTTTGCTGTAAACACTGTCTTTTCAAAGAAAATGCAGGGTTTACATTACTGCCTAGGGGTAATCCACTGGCCAGTCCTCAGATGGCTGCTAGAGGTGCCTCCTGGGGCAGTACTGTCATTCAGTGTCTACACCCTCTGCATGCAGACACTGAACTTTCTTCATAGAGATGCATTGATTCAATCATGTCGATTGGCCAGGGCTGAGTTTGACTTGTGCTGACTTGGCCCCTGAACTGCCTCCTTGACAGTCTCAGCCAATCCTACGAGAAAGCATTGTGATCAAGGGCAGAGGCAACAGCTGCAGATTTGAATACAAGTACGATTTTACTATATTTAGGGAGGCAAGGGGTGCTAGATGGTGGTTTTAATACTATAGGGTCAGGAATACCTGTTTGTGTTCCTGACCCTATAGTGTTCCTTTAAATAGGATTGCACTGACGGACTATAATCGGACTTTGATAAAGACCTATCATTAAAACGTGTTAGTGCTATGGATGTTTAAATTATAGACCTGGTTTTTAAATACTTTTATTTTGGCAAATACATTTATGATAAAAAATAAATAAAATACAGGCAACCTGGCGTTCCGCAGACTCTACTCCACTCGGATCATGACCAGCCTCGGACTACCACTACGCGGCAGGCTACAACACATACTCACAAATGTACCATCACCCCACTCTCAGATTTGCCTGCACCGGAACCTCCAGTTCAAATGACGAGATTTAGATATCACCAAATAGCCCATATGCTCAACCGAGTACCTAACCTCTGTCGTTAGACCACTCACCACATTTGAGATGCTCTGCATCCAACCCTCATCCCCGCCACATGCCATCTCACGGCTATATAGCCTTCTGATCACACCGCAAGCTATCCTGACTCTCCCATACTTCGTTAAGCATTGGAAAAGAGACCTGGGCCATCTGTTGACTCCAGAGCATCACCCCATACCTGATCAACGCTGCACGTAGCCTCACCTTCTGGAAACAAACCTCAACCCCCTCCACCGACGACTGGATCACCAGAGTAGAAGACATCAGGAGCATAGAGGAACTCATACTGACAGCAGGGGGAATGAAACAAACGTACCAGAAGATCTGGTTTCAGTGGATACAGTGGCTGCCGACAAAATAACTAAAACTGGAGATTGACCTGCAACTTCCTGCAACGGCGGAACCGACCTTAACTTGAACACCATAGTACCACACAACACCGGACCAAATCCAGGGCCTCTTTACTCTGAAGACCAACCAATGTGGTGGTGACGGTGGAGTCGTTTGAGTGGGGCGGGAACAAACCCTATATACTACCCAGCAAACTCCCCCCAACCCCCGTTTTTTTCTCTCACGTCCCCCTTCCCCTCCTCACTACAACTTTCTCTTCTACCCACCCTTACTATACGATCTCTTAACCCTCTCGCCCACCCTCCCCAGCTTCTTCCTCACTCTCGCCAGGGCCTACATATACCTACACTAGTAGACCACTCAATCCCTTGATGCCATGTTAACTGACAGAACATGCCGCGCAACCTTTTAGACTCTGGGAGATTTTCCTATCCCCTTTCCAATCTAATACCACTTCCCCTCTCTACTACCCTCCCCGCTATTCCACCTGCCAATGAGCAACCAACCTACTAGTCAGAGATAGTAGTAACCACCATACCCTGCTGTATACTGCATGAGCACAAAGATCCAAACAATAATTTGTTGTAAATCATATGTCACACAACTGTGCCAAGGTCTCAACCCTACAGTTTGTACTATGCAACAACTCTACAACGATTACTACCAATTGGGTTTAGGGTCTTTTACCATATGATACAAAACGCTAACTCACTGTATGTAACATGAAACAGGAATGTGCTTATATCTCAAACCCACATTTTATCCTTTATATTATATACTTTGTAATACTTCTACAATGGTTAATACCAACTTTGTTCATTACTTATTAATGTTTGTCAACAGGATTCAATAAACGAAAGAAAGAAAGAAAGAAAGAAAAGAAGAAAGAAACCAAATATGTTAATTAAGAGTGTCTTGTACATATTTTTCTTCAGATCTAGTGCCTGGTCTAAGAACAATACACAATTGATTTCATTTGGGGATTCAAACCAAACCTGCTAAAACATATGAGGTAGACTAATTAAATGTACATAGGTGTAAAAATATGTAATTTACCGCACTATGATTTACCTTTTAATTTGTTTTTAAGGCAAAACTAATTGTTCAGTTTGTGGTAATATTGCATTTATTAAATTTTTTGTGTCGTGGAATGACCTACACAGAGCGATAGTAGCAATTATTTATTTGGCAACATTAGCCCCTTCACCATTGTATATTTGACTTCCATAGACTTTCGCATTTTTGGAATTTCCAACATAACCTTCACCATACTAAAATCAAATCATATAACAAAATATTTTATATTCTATATATATGCATACACACACACACACACACACACATTTTATAATAAATCAATCATGCTCAAGAAGAAAATAGCTTTTCCACTCACCCGCCCACTGCCAAAAGTAGTGGCAATGAGGGAGACACATATTGCCAGAACGATGAATAGCAAGAGCAGGATAACTGGGTACTGCTGGCTCAGGCGATAATAGGTTTCATAGAACAGACCATCCTTTTGATTGCCACATCGCTGTGGATAGTGCCCTAGATGAGCCCTGGTGCTTTGTGGCATCTGTACTAGATGTCCGTTCTTTCTCAACCTTTGAAGAGATATGCCAAAGTATGGCTGTGCAGGTTACTTGTATGAAAACTCCAACAACGCAATTAATATGGAGCACCATGGAAAGGAATACAGAACCCATCACAGAGGCCCTGGTACTGAGGAAGAGGATACAGGAGAACAGGTCATGATGCTGGAAAGATCTTGCAATGGCAACAATCTGGACCAAAAAATGATCTGAAAACAAAAAATGAAATATAGATGTGAGGAAACACAAAAATGGTCAACTTTTCTAAGCATTTTCCTTTAAAAGGTCTTACTAGTCTGTTCTGTTTATTGCACACTCTTAATTGTTTCATATTTTCGTTAACACCTGAATAGCGGTTAATCTCGCTAAAGTGCCCTGGAAAAAAAAGGCATTACACAAGTCATAAACTGGCTAGTCTCCATGATCCTCAGATGTTCTTGCCTGTGTCTCAACCTTTCCCTTCACGGACTGCATCCCATGCCAAACACTAATTGTAGTACACTGGCTCATTATCAGGCTGATATAGCCCCTCTCCATTCCCATCACACTAAGGCCCCGTTACAATCAATTCACTTTGATTTTCTATGGTATCAGGCTTACCTCCCCATGAGGCCCTTCTGTTCCTACCCCCATACTCACTCGTAATGAATTCTGTCAATCCTCATGCACTCTTCTTCATTTTTCATGACCTGTCTCACTCTATAAAATCTTCTCTCCCAATTCTACCTCTTACATATTTTCCTACTGTCATGGCTACTCCATGAATTGCACACGTTAAGCACTTACCTAATGCCCATCTAAACACAGATTTACTCGTGGTTGTGAGCTTTAAACATGTCAATATATACTCCAGGGCTCCTTTTTTTTTTTTTTTTACAATCTCACTTGCTTTCTGTTACCTTTCATCTCCCCATCTCCTTCATACTCACCTACACCCCACCTCTGGGAGTGTAAATGAAGCTGGCAGGGAGGGAGACTACATCTCCCCTTCTCTCACACATTCGCTAAGTTGACACTCCTCAAAACCCTCTACAATGACTTTATGTTGCACTTCGCCTCCCCAATACTCTCACTCACTTTCTGTTGCATTCCATATCGCATGTCACACTCACCTTCTAAAATGCTCCCTCTTCTTACAGTCTTTGTTCATTCACATGCTACCTTTCAATACCATCAATGTCCCAAAGTTTATTTATACTTTCTCTTCCTCCACTCACCATTCCTCGCAAGTGCTCCGACTGTGCAGTAAATCACTTTACAGTCCCTACTTTTCCTCCAAGGGCAAGACCCAGCACTGCTCACTGCCTTTCCTCAACTCGTTTGAACTCAAAGTATAGTTCTTTAAGTGATAAGATAAAATCCATGAAACATTCAGCCCAACTCTGAAATACATGGCAATTGAATCATGCGATGCCCATCCATGACTTTCAAAGGGTACCTCAAACAGTATATCAGGCATCTGCTTCCAGGAATTATGTAAAGGTAAGAGAATTGTAATGTTTACGTGCAAGAAAATTCTTCATACTATTTGCCTACCCCATGGAAACTGGGAATACCCAGTTCAAAGAGTGGGTGGGTAAGAAGCAGTGTTTCTGCAAGCAAGCAGGTACGTAGATACGAGAACAGAAGGGACCTTTGATCCTAGTCTCTTGCTGGTTGAAAGAGTGCAAAGGGAAAGAATAATGAGACTGTGATGGTGAAAAGATAGGATAATGACAGGAAAATAGAATGACAGCTAACAATAAATCCAAAGCAGCATTCAAACACAAAGATAATTCAAAGCCTCTCTGTATGTGTATAGTACTTGAGGTTCAGGATTTCTTAATTTTTTTTTTTATATACAACTACGTCTCATTTTTAGAACTCATTTGATGCTTTTAGGATGTTTTTCCTGCTTTTGTTTAGTTCCAACAATTCTGGTTTTAGATTCCTAGCTCTGTGCAGTCCTACAAGTATAAAGCTTCGAAGATCAATTTCCTACAGCCTTTTAGGGTCCAAACTCAGGACTTCTAGCTCTAGAATTTTATAGCACTGCCAGGATACAGTTGTATGTAGCCCTAAAGATTTCAAGTTCAAAATCCAAGCATAGCACATTTATTTTTTCATTTTTTTGTTGTTGTTGTAAATTTACAGACATGAAAGATAGCAGTAATATGCATAAAAATGATATTGAGATATACATACATACACACACACACACACACACACACACACAATGGCTGAGACCATAATACAGAATTAAAAAATAAATTGGCATTTGCCAGACAGGTCGGTGTTAAAGATAAAGATACCAAGCACTAAGTTGTTTGCATGTTGCTGCATTGACTCATTTTAAAATGTATTGCATATTTAAAATGAGATTAAATGTACTAACACAACACTTAAAGTAAGACATAGCTGTCTGAGAGAAGACTCATTATGCAGATAATTGACTTGCATGATGAGAGAGGGGTACTTTAAACTTAAAAGCAACAGTAAAGAGAAACTGCTCGATATATAGTAAATATAGTTGGCATAGCCACATTAGAGGTGAGGATGAGTGAATGGGTATAGATATGTTTCCAAAATGTCTCCCATATGGCGTCATTTTTCATGTCAAAGGCGGTTTCCCCATCTTCATTATGCATTTTCACTAGTTGGTGTAGACGGGGCCACCAAGAAGGCCATCTTGGTTTATTCACGTGTACCACGAGCGGCCAAGCAGTAATGCTTATATTTCAGCCAGGGGAAACTTACCAAGGGGGGTGTGAAAACCCCCAACAGTCCAAAAATGGAGAGGGACTACGAATGCCTCAATATTAGCGGTCTTCAAGTCAAAGATCGACTGTGGCCTAGTCCAACTGCTGTGGGTGGGAGAAACAAAGGCATGAGTCGCAGATACCCTTTAACATGGTGACATCTAGGGTAAGTATTCATACACACAAGGGTATCAGTCGATTTAGAAGTGGATCTGTTCTTATCTGGTGTCTATGATGGAGATAGTTTTGGGCTACAATTCGTTAGATTAGAACTAAAGTGAAAGAGGTACAAGGCAGTGCATCCTTCCATCTTGGCAGTCAGGCCCCTTCCCCTGCACAGCACATTTCCAAAGATTAAAAGGCCTGTGTCTCTTTTGCGTAGTGTTAAAGTGTGATAGTGCTGTTTGATTAGAATAATTGCATTTCAACATCAAGGTACAAACAAAAGACTAAGTAGGCTCTATTCTGGGGGAATAGTCCTACACTCCTTTAAGTAGCATAAATCAGTAAAATAATATTTAAACTTTGCATGCCTTAATTAAGAGACTGGCAGCAAGTATTAAAAAATAAATAAAAATAATTATATCGGAATAACACTCTCAGTCTATAAACTGTGCCCAATCCGAGGCTTTCTGATAGAAATCTCAGACTCAAATTGGAAATGAAGGGGCACAGCTGACGGGTGCCAGACTGGAGATTTTGGGGTTAAACCATTCATTACCCTGATGGTAAGCCAGCAACCATGACCTCCTCGCACCATAACATCTTCATTCCGATTAAGTGTTATGGTACCCAGAGTGTTCCTTTACTGGTGTGCCACTTCACCCCTTTGTTAATCCTTACACTTGCGTTCTGTATACTTGAAATACTTGATTCAACTTAAAATCCTTGTTTTCACTTTTAAAGTTCTGCAACCTACCTAAACTACATAAAGATTAGCATCTAGAAAGCCTCACAATCCCTTCATTCTTCCGACAATTGTAATTTGACCTACCCCAACACTTGTTAGCTTCATTCTTTTGTAACTCACCCCCTTACTCCAAACTTTACCTTAGTTTTCAATCCTTTGTAAACTTTTTCTAAAACCCACTTGTTTAGCTATGCATATCAACTTACAAAGTAGAACCTTAACCTGCAGCAGGCTACCCAATTCTCAAGTCACGTAATTTGTCCTCTTACTCTGCTCTGACCATACTACACCTTTACACTAGTCATATCTCTTATGCAAGGAATATGTTTTGTTAAAGGGACACTGTAGGCACTGTAAAAGTTTAACCAATTCAAGGTCCCTTTAAAACACAGATCTTAAAATCCCAAACGTCATTTTACTTTGGCTTCTGTGCTACTTTACACCGTGTGATAGAAGCTTGTTTGATCAGGGTGTTTGTAACCACTTCTAATTTATTTGTGGACAATTGTTGGATGTTTATAAAAAATATATCACATTGTAAAACAGTACAAATACATCACCAGTGAATCAGAACAGCGCTAATACCCCTAATACCATAATCACTTGGTATGTATGTTACACTGCAGAGCTATTTCAATAGTAATACACCTCAACTGAACCATTCCAATGCCAAACTCTCACCCAGGCATAACAATTATTTGTATCTCATCCCAATATCAAACTACATAATGAATAATTACACTACTAAAGAAGAATTACTGCTGGATTCCACTATAAAATATCTTCTGTGAAATATTATATTATAACATCAGCACCATAGGAGTGAAATGCATCCATGCCAAATCATCAGAATAAAAGTAATAAATAAATCATTATTAAGCAACACAACACAAAAAATAAACACCCACACAAACCTTCCCAGCCCTAATGAACAATTGCCAGTATGTGGGTAAAAGTGATATGCACACCATCCCAGCACCACAGGATACTCACTAAACTAGCCCATTACCAGATTATCTTTATCCCAGCAACAGAGTACTACAGGGCTTGACAAAGGTTGCTTGGAATCTAGGGGTCAGTAAAAAATTTATATATTTTTTTATTATTATTATTTGTTTTGCTGACAAAGCTTTATTTAAGTAATAAAAATACAATTCATAAAAGGGATACTATAGTCACTAGAACCATGACAGCTTAATGTAGAGAAAAGGCAGTGCTTACATTGCTGCCTAGTAACACCTCTATTAACAGCGTGACAGATGGCCAGTATAGGTGCTTCCTAGTCTACTGCTGCCCAGTGGGCAGTACCTACTTTCAGCGTCTCCACGCTCTGCATGGAGGCACTGAATGCTCCCTATAGAGATGCATGGATTCAATGCTCTTCTATGAGGAGATGCTTTTTAGTGCATGCGCTAGAGTCTCTGCATTGGCTTGGCTGAAATTGTTAAGAGTGATTCTCTCAGCAATGGAGACAGATCCAGCCACAGCGAGACTGACAAGGCGTGGGAAAAAAGGTGAGTAAACACATCTTTTCAGAGGGGGGCCTGTCACTTACACAGACACACTCACTGATTTGCGCCACATCCACACCTCAACCTACCTTTGAGAGAGTTGGATTTGATCGGCTTTCTGTGAGGTCCAGTGGGGTCTAGTGTGGTTGTTGAAATCTTCAAGCTCTTCTTGCGCTGCTCCCTAGCGTGCTGTTTAGTGATACCAGGGCTGGAGTGACATCATATTCCGACTCCTGGCATCACTGCATGGCACACGAAGGAGCGGAGCAAGAAGATTGCAGCTCGCTCTCCACCTCCACTCCTTACAGCCAGCTGGCTGCCCGCCTACAATCTCCCTGCATTCTCCATCACCACCTCTGCTGAAAAGGCTTACCAATACCCAGGCCCTGCCTTACTGAACCATCTCTTACTGAAATATCTCAGTATGAGAGTATCCTTTCTTCAACCAACTGACACCAACATATCCTTGCCAACTATACCAGCACCAGAGTATACTTACGGAACTCATTACCAGAGTATCCGTATTGAAGAAGAACAGCATTGTAGAATGCTCAATAAACCAAAATCAGTACCAAAGTATCCTTAAAGTGACTGTCTGTTAAAAAAAAAAAAAGAAAATAAAAGCTTATTGACTGTGTACAAAGAATAGATATAAGACAAAGTAGGGGGGGCGTGGCCTGACCGGGAATGGAGTGAGACGCATCTCCCTGCAGCTCCTAGGCCCCAGCTCACTACCGCACCGATAAACGAGCACGAATAGACCCGAGATGGGTAAGACAAAGAGGCTACTCACCCCTGGCCCCTCACAAACGGGCTCACCGAGCCGCACAGCGGGTCCCATGGACGGGTACCTCGGAACGCCGCGAGACATGCGGGAGCACCAGGCCGCGGCCAAAATGGCGCCTCCCTCACCAGACGCCAGCAGCTCAGACAGCCCAGCAACAGGCCCAGCCAGAGAGGAGTCACTGACCCAAATTGCAGCAGACCTGGCCACAATATCTGCAAACATGATGTCCAAGGCAGATAAGACCGACCTGCTGGCTGAAATTAGGGCAGTAATCAGAGAGGAGGTCATGGAGGTGAGGAGAGACCTGACAGCACTGGAACGCAGGGTGGAGGAACTAGAGGCAGAACGTGCCCAAATAGTACAACACCGCCAAGCCACAGACACAGCCACTACTAGACAAGGCAATGTCCTGCTGGAGTTAAGAAGGAATCTGGAAGATTTGGACAACCGCGGACGGAGGAACAACATCCGCGTCAGGGGACTCCCTGAAACAGCAGGGGAAGCACTACCAGAGCTCCTGCTGGGCCTGTTCACACACATATTAGGGGACAGAGCCCCTGCAGACTTTGGAATAGAACGTGCACACAGAGCCCTGCGCCCCGTGTCCGCTGAGGGACCGCCTAGAGACGTAATCTGCTACCTGCTCTCCTACTCGTTAAAGGACGAAATCATGAGGGAAGCAAGAAACCAACAGAACCTCACCTACATGGACGCCCAGATTTCCCTATTTCAGGATCTCTCAGTACTCACCCTGGAAGCGAGAAGGGCACTGAGACCGCTAACCACCCTGCTTAGAGAACGGCGGATACAATACAAATGGGGATTCCCCTTTAGCTTACAGGCAAAGGTGAGCAACATATGGCATATCATACGCTGGCCAGCTGATGTGCCACGCTTCCTCCGAGCCGCGAACCTCCCAGCGGTGGCAGTCCCAAATTGGGTCCTGGAGAGACAGCCGCAACGCCCAAACGCTCCAAATATCAGGCCGGGTACGGGCCTTACAGGAACTGGGTTCCGCAGAGGTGGCCCGGATAGCCATGAAGAATAGCAGATTCAAGAGCCCTAGGGGGCAGCGACCGGCGCACCCACCGACGGAGGTATACCCCAGTTTTCACACCCCCATTCAACCCCAGAAACCACGCCGCAGTGAGACGGACCACCGGAGCGCTCCCCCAAGGTTGATGCGGAGAAACAACCTCCGTAAGCAGAAGCTGACACACCGCTGGGTATGTACTTACACCCCTACCCTGGGCCCGTAGCAGTTACGCACAAGTCAGAGTTGCAGGGACTTGAGACTATGGAGGGCCACATATTTCTTGGGGTGGTGGGATTTATGGGGATCAGGTACCACCTGGGGACGATGATGACACGGAGGGGATCCCCCCCAGATTTATACAGACTCGGGCTCTTGCCCATAGAATCCCCCCTTTTGGGTGGTTGGGGTAGAGGGGAGGCATTGGCGGACTCCAACTACTTGAATGGCACCCCAGGATAAAGTCTGGACAGTCCCATGATGTCCCAGAGGGCCCCGAGACTCAAGCTCCGCCCATCCCCAGAAGGGACTAGCAAGCCAACAGGCAGGAGAGGACTCCACTTCCCCCAGCTGGAATAGGGAGCAGAGGAGGGGGGTATGGTTTCTTGGGAGGGGGGAGCGGGGAACGCCAGAAGCGGTGGTCTGGTCTTTACAGTTGTACTTGTTGTTATTGTTATTGATTAAGTTCACAGGCTTTATACCACTCCTAGGGGGGCACACACCTACATAAGGGGGCGGGTAACACACCTGAGCCCACGAAGCCAGGGGGGCTAGGCCGGGGCGGGGACACCCGGGGAGGCCGGACCCGTTAGGTAGCTACAGGGCCCGATTACCGACTAGACACGCAATACTCAGACCCTCAAGAACAGAGAGGAAAAGGGATAATGGGAGGGGGTACCCTCGTACTACTTCACCATACCCACAGGGAAAATTCCAATTAAACAAATACAGTGAGCTGGGTGCCGTGAGAGCAGTGCGATCCAGATGACGGTTCACCCAAGAACGGACGACCCACGTACCTCACGTGACAGACTCACACTGTACAAACCCTCGGGGGCTACTCTGGTGACATACCCCGAAGGGAATAGACACAGGGAAGCGACTGACCCCGAGGCGAGTCGTAGTCACCTAGATCCCGACCCACTAACCTGCCCTGACTTTGACTGGACTACCCTACTTCCCCCCCCCCCCGAACCTTACCCCGTGATACTCTGACCTACCCATACCCCTTCCCACGCATAGCTAGGGATGGGCACTAACTATGTGCCGGCACCGCTTAACCTGTGGTCGAACAACGTTAGAGGTCTAAACGTACCCGAGAAGCGGTCTCAGCTACTCAGTACTCTCTGGGCTGAACGCATCTCGGTGGCGTTTTTGCAGGAAACGCATCTTAAAGGCGTGGAGGCCCCCACCCTGAAAAACAGAAGGTTCCCCACAGGTTATTACTCCAACCATGCCGACCAAAAAAAAGCGGGGGTGGCGATCCTCTTTTCATATACTATCCCGTTCGTATGCACAGAACAACGAATAGATCCAGGCGGTAGATACTTATTCATTAAAGGAACCATAGCACAACAGCCCTACACATTCGCATGCCTCTATACACCGAACCGTAACCAACATGTCTTCCTAAATAAAACACTCACTTTGCTCAACAAGTTCAGAGAGGGCTTACTAATTATGGCAGGAGATCTTAACACTCCGTTAGACGCCAGATTAGACACCTCAAGGGGAGAAAGCTCAATACCAGGTCATTGCATACGCGCAGTCGGGAGAGCTCTGACAAGGAGTGGACTAGTGGATTGCTGGAGGGCGGCGCATCCCGATGGCAGGGACTATTCCTATTTCTCAGCTGTACATCAGAGATACAGTCGGATTGACTATATCTTTCTGGCACAGGAAGCCCTGACACTACTCCGCAAGGCTAGCATAGGCCTGATTGCGGAGTCCGATCATGCCCCGGTCTCGGCCCAGATCCAATCCCCACTACACAAACCAGCGGAAAGGCACTGGAAGCTAAATGAGAATATGCTGCTTAACCTGGGTGACACTGACCCGGTTAGGCAAACTCTAACACAATACTTCGACACTAACACAACCCCCGATGTCTCGCCCTTGACGGTATGGGAAGCACATAAGTGTGTAGTACGGGGACACTATATTAAGGTCTGTACACAATGGAAGAAAGAACATACACGACAGCTGATAACATTAAACACTCAAATAGCCAACCTAGAGCAAGCTCATAAACAAAGTCAGGATGAGGACACGTTCCTCCAGCTAACAGCGCTCCGGAGACAGAGAAGGGACATATTAGCTCAGGGTCTCCTACGCACCCTTAGAAAATCGGCCCGGTTCTTTTTTGAGCACTCGGACAAAAGTGGCAGACTGCTAGCCCGCCAGCTCCGTGACCGTCGGATGGCGAGCCACATACACAAAATTAAGCCCAGTGACAAAGCTGAAACCCGAATGCCGGATGGAATTCAGCGTGCGTTCGTAGACTACTACACGGACCTATACAATATCCCCCAACCCAACACTGACGCTGCCCGCGCACGACAGACCGGCCAAATTACTGAATTCCTGGAACAAAATATAGATAACAAGCTGACCGCGGAAATGCGGGACGACCTAGACCAACCCCTCACCATGGAGGAGCTGGCGGCAGCCCTAAAAATCTCCAAATCCCATAAGGCCCCTGGACCTGACGGACTGCCCCTGATGTACTTACGTACGTTCAGGGACATCTTATTACCAAATCTCTTACTGGGCCTCAACTCCATACTGGAGGGGGGGCGCTTTCCCCCAGACACGTTAGCAGCCATAGTTACTGTAATACCAAAAGAGGGCAAGGACCCGACGAATTGCGCGAGCTACCGCCCCATATCACTACTAAACGCAGACCTGAAACTATTCGCAAAAGCCATTGCCCTGAGAGTTGCAAAACACCTCCCCCACTTGGTACATTCGGATCAAGTGGGGTTTATCCCGGGAAGGGAAGGGAGAGACAACACGATTAAGGCCCTGAACATCCTACACATAGCACGAGCGCGCCGTAGAGAACTTCTACTACTTTCCACTGATGCCGAAAAGGCTTTTGACAGGGTGAGCTGGGCGTATCTGAGGAGTACCCTTACACACATGGGATTTGGCCCCAACATGCTGGCCTGGGTGCTCTCACTGTACACGTGCCCCACTGCGAGGATCCGCATTAACGGGGCACTTTCAGCCCCTTTCCCTATCAGGAATGGCACCCGCCAGGGATGCCCGCTCTCCCCCCTCCTGTTTGCCCTCTCCCTGGAACCATTTCTGGGGGCGGTCAGACGGAATGGGGGAATCTCTGGATTTGACCTTGGTCGTCACGAATACCGGGTAGCCGCATATGCAGACGATATGCTGTTCTTTCTTACACAGCCATTGATCTCACTGCCCAACCTCCTAGCATCTTTCCAAGAGTTTGGGGCACTCTCTAATCTTAAACTTAATACGGATAAGTCCGAGGCTCTCCACCTCCCACCCCCTACAGGCCCCCCAACACACCTTCACACCCAATACAAGTTTAAATGGTGCGAAACTAAATTAAAATATTTGGGCATATGGCTGACCAAGGACCCGTCCCAATTATACCACCATAACTATCACCCTCTCCTACTCTCACTTCAGACGGACCTTAAGAAATGGACCCCATATTACATCTCCTGGTTCGGACGTATCAATGCGATTAAAATGAACGTGTTACCCAGAATACTCTACCTATTCCAAACAGTGCCAATTACTCTCCCCAGAGCCTTTTTTAGCTCTATGACGACTGCCATCCGCAGATTCGTCTGGAACTCTCGCCCAACCCGAATTAAAAAATCAACCCTGGAACTACCAAAACTGATGGGGGGCACGGGACTGCCCTCCATAGAGACATATTACCGCGCCGCTCACCTGCACAGACTGACGGACTGGCATGCACAACAACCATTAAAACAATGGGTGACCATTGAGCTAGAACAAACTGATAGAAAAATACCCTCTAGGCTTTGGCTACATACAGCCACATACAACGACCTGCACACCGAGAACCCACTAATCGACGCCACGCTCCGAGTGTGGATAGCTATACGCTACCGACTGCAACTCACAAGTTCTCCTAGCCCCTTGACACCCATCACACATAACCCAGACCTGGCCGATGCTCTAACCCCACAAGACCTAGCCGGCCTCCGGCAGGCAGACTGGATGTACCTGCACCAATGGCTCGACACTCAGGGATTTAAACCACTCAGAAACCTCTGCCCAGATAGACCACCGACGATACTTGAACAATTCAGATACCACCAAGTTAAGACGTACTTCATATCCTTACATGGTCGAGGACACCTGACTAGACCCCTCACCAGCTTTGAACACCTGTGCGTACACCGAACACACGTACACAGAGGTATCTCCACTATACATACCATACTCAAGACCCAAACTAACGAAGATGTGGTGCTCAAATTTAAAGATCATTGGGAGAGAGACTCGGGGGAAGTCCTTACTGTGCAAGACTGGGACAAGATTTACACTCTCACACACAAATGCTCTATCAGCTCCAAGTACCAGGAGCTGAACTACAAAATTTTAACACGCTGGTACAGAACCCCTGACGTACTCAATCGCATGAACGTAGGTGCCCCGGACACCTGCTGGAGATGCGGCTTGCATACCGGCACGTACTTCCACATCTGGTGGCAGTGCCCCGAGATTACCACATTCTGGGAGAGGATCAGGGTAGAGATAAACAAAATCACAGGTGCGGAGCTAACCCTAGAACCCCTAACGATGCTATTACACCACACCCCCACACCCGTTAAGACATATAAGAAATCCCTCTTGCTGCCACTACTCAACGCGGCAAAGGCCCTTATCCCGGTGATGTGGAAACAGAGGGGGGTGCCTACCCTCCAGCAATGGGTGACAAGGGTGGAAGAGATCCACTCCATGGAGTCCTTAACTGCGGATCTACACGGTAGACAGGAGCAATGTGCACTGACCTGGTACCCTTGGGAAACATACCTAGCCAACAGATAAGCAAACCCAAACACGGCCCCCCAGAGGCCCGCAGTTGACCGACTCATACAGAGCTAAGCCACCCGGCCACCCCTCCCTCCAAGGTCCCCTACCTCCTGACCCTTTCCCGAGACTGGACATTGGACTGAACCCCAACGACCGACTCTGACGAGCTCGTAAATGGGGCTTATCAATACGCACACCCACTGTAATCACAGGTGTAATATACACAGGAAACCGAGACCCAACCTAGAGCTGATACCGGCATGAAAATATCCCCTCATGGCCTCCTAGACTGATACCTAGAGTATCCTCCCGTATGACAAACTATACCGATAGGCATACAAATATATACACTAGCAACTGCCAACCCACAATAGTGGGGAATTTAACCTAAACCATCACACTTTGCTCTCAACCAGGCGACAAGATGGCCTTGAATGTTAATAAGTGCTGAGTAGTCTGGGGAGGAGTTAAGGCACTAAAGATATCTTTTCTCGCTAGCGTGGCCCTATACCATGCCCAACAATATATACATATATATACACATGTCAAGCGACAAAAAAGTTCCGGACACTATTGGTATGAAACGTGAAATGAGAAATGTAGCGTGTCAGAAAACTTACCCCCCACAGCACCCAGACTAGACACCGATTCATACCCTACACGTAAAGCGCACACCATAGGTGCAATAAATTGCGCATTGTAGGCTAGTGGGGATGCGAGACTAGAAACCTGACCTTAAATAATCCTACCTAATGCATGTGATGGAAACTATAGAAATATTGTCTGAGAAAACTGTTTTGAGAATGTTAAAACAATGGTGACGAATGTTGTTAAGCTATTCAGAAAACTGATGTTAAAATTGACGTTATACCGTTACTACATCTTTCCTTGAAAAAATGATAAAACTTGAAAATAAAGATTGTCAAAAAAAAAAAAATAAGACAAAGTAGGGACTACTATGAGGAGGAGGTGCTTTTGCTGTCAGCGTCTGTCAGTTCCCCCCCAACTGTTGCTAGGGACTATGGGAATCAGGCGCCTTCCCACGGATCACGACACTTATTCCATGGAGGCTTCTATAGATATTGGTGTTGTACTCTTGTACAGCACTGGCTATACTGGCTCTTGGCATTTGAGAGGAAGAAAAAACATGGAGATGCCCATGGGGAACAGCTTCAAGCTTTTACATCTCTGTACACCTAGGTATCTTCACCTCAAGTGAGATGTCAAATTAGGGAGTCTTTGCAGAATGCAAAGACCTCTAAAGAGGACAGAGACACTTTAACATACCATCCTAGTGCAGGAATATTTTTACTGAATCATCTGTATTAAAGTAACCTCATGTATATCTTGATTGAGCAAATGGCAAGGAAACAGGATTAATTAAAAATGAAGCATAAAACAAGAGAATATTATTTCAAGTAGGAAGGTGAATGGCTTATTTGGTTTAAGTACAGAACCATTATGGGAATGGAGGGGGGAGTGAGGAAATCATACTGCTAAATGTAGTGGTGGGGGAGGGGAACGGATTATAATTTTTTTTAGAGACCTTTAACTCTAAACTTTGCTATTAGAATTTCAATTCTCTAGAATTTGGCGTTTGGTGAAAAAAAAAAAAAAAAATTCAGGATGACATATTTTTACTTATAAACAAAAAGTATTTGTCTGAAATAATGTCTGAGTGGAAAAAACAAATAACACATTGAAGATTTCATTATGTGTAATAATGTCCTTGTGATAACATTTTGCTCCTCCTCATCATAAGGAGCCTGTACTGCAGAAGATATAAAAAAAAACAAAAAAAAACACACAAGGTGAAGATACTGTACGTATTCTCATTTCTATTCATTTCCCCTCTAAATTAGGAGTAAGAATTGCAGGAGTTAACAGAGTTGGGCACATGGAAGGACTCTGTGTACGACTCTAATGGCAAGTATTAATAGATCATGCTAGAACTTTCTGCATAGCTTTTAATGGAAAGTAATAATACAACATGTAAGAGAGCATGATAAAACCTTCTGCGCAGTTCTAATGGAATTGCCAGTATGTCCCAACAGAACATTAAAATATTAAACCTACAGCACACAGGATATCTGCTATCACAATCTTTGAATTTATTGATCTATGCGATAATTATAGAAGCAGTTTTAGAACTCATGCTTACTAAAACATTCTGTTATCAGAGTTTAAAAAAACCAAAACCAAAAAACTCCCAGAACCAAATCATCATTGTTAATCACTTAAGCAAGGGTGGCCTGTCCTTAAGTTCCAGTGGGGCCATGGCTCCAGACAGCACTTTAAGAGGGGCAGCATATTGCATGTCTCCATACCGATTATCTCTCGGCCAAAGGTGTAAATTCTATGCGGCCAGCTTAGGTAGAGAGGATGCTCTCAGCAGCTTTAACATATGTCTGGAGCACCCGCACATGAGAAAATATTGGTGGGGTTTGAGTTATAGGAATAGCATTGGGAGGCTATTGCATGGAAAAATTACACACTGTTCCAGTTAGCATCTTCTCATAGAGACGCATTGAATCAGTTGACACAGGAAGCACCTCTAGTGGCAGTCTGAGTGAATGCCACTAGAAATGTTTCTAGGCAGCACTGTCAACACTGCCTTTTAAAAAAGCCTGCAGGGACAGGCTATAGACACCAGAACTTCATTAAGCTGAAATGGTTCTGGTGACTATGTGTGTCCCATTAGGTTTCATATTCGTTTTAAATTATGTTGACGAAACATGATGGAAGTGGGTATATTTTGGTTTTGGGGAGGGGGCAGCATATCATCCTTGGACCCAGGCAGCACAATGCCATGCACTTAAGTATCAACAAATCTCTTCTGAATCAACTTACTATGCAACATTTACTCCAGCAGCAACAAATCCATGGTGAACAATTTTGTTTTCCATACAAAAATATTTTGCACTGAACAATGTTGATGCCAAAGTCAGAATACTGACCCATTTTGATGCCAAATTCTCCAAACATAACTAAATCAGTATCAGAAAAAGGTAATTCGTCCCATCTACTAGAAGATCCACTCTACTGAATCATCTCAGTAGCAGAGCATCTGTGATTGGCCATCTCAGTGCTAGAATGTTACTACGTCATCCCAAAACAAGAGCATAGTTATATATATTAAAAAAATAATAATAAAAAAAATGTCGCTCAGAAGTCTTACAGAAACATTGCAAAACTCAAGCATACTTACAAAACCATCTTTGTAGAAGAGTATGGACAATTCTGGAATCTAGTATCATTATTGAGCCATCACAGTACAGGGCTGCTTTAATGTTTAAACATCTGATCCGCTTTACCAAATAATGCTAGATTACCAAAATTATTGTTGTTGTGCCTATAACATTAACAGAGTATTTTTACTGAACAACTTCAAGACCAGAGTATACATATGACCATCTTGGTACTAAAATGTCCTTACTGGGTCATTCTAGAACCTTTACTGAAGCAGGTACATTTTATCATACTTAAACAGAAGGTTTTTACTAAACATGTGCAACAGCTTTCTTGCCAAGTCACACCAATAGCACAGTATCATATTGAAGATCATGGTCCAGTACTAGATCACTCATATAAAAAATAAATAAAATAATAATAATAATTAAAAAAAAAAAATAATAAATAAAAAAACTATTTCTGTACATCCTTGGTAAATCATTCATGGATACGAGCATCTTTACTGAATTGTCTTTCTAATATGAATGCTCCTAAGCTTTATTAATCAAAGTCAAACATTGTTGAATCGGGAACTAATGGGGTACTCCATTCTGAAGCACTCCTCTTCTTCTAAACAATGCCCCAAGTAGTAGAGAATCAATTTGAACAAATTTGAACCCATATTTATCCACCCTACTACAATATCCTTCCTGATATGCCCCCACTACATCATCCACTTTGAATGACCCCACTACCATCATCAAAATGGAATGATCACACAACCACAACCACAACATCCTTAATGAGCCACCATACAGCCACAGCATCCTTAATGAGCCACCACTGCATCCTCCTTATTGATATGCCCACCGACATCAGCATCCTTGCTGAATGCCCCACCTACCCCAGCATCCTTGCTGAACTACCTCACTACCACAGCATCCTTACGGTTTAATGGAGCATTACAACATCCTTACTGAAACCACTCTTACTGATCTATGCCAGCAACACAGCCACCTCACTGAACTGTGACAATACAACAGCTACTACATTGAACCATCTCAGTAATACAACATCTTTACTAAACCACCTCAATGCCTCATAAATAAGTGCCCTTACTGAACAATCCACATCATATATATATATATATATATATATATATATATATATATATATATATATATATATATATATATATATATATATATATATATATATACACACACATATACACACACACACACACACACACCCTTTATTACTATGTCATTTCAGAATCACTATTAAATAGTTATTGTAGAAAAATATTTAAAACCATCCTAGTTCTAAGTTAGCACCAATGAATCATTTCATAATAATACACAGACATATTTTTGATTAATAAACAAGTCTCCCAACAGGAGCACATATCTGAATTTTCCTGTAAGAGAATCAGGCACAGAGCTTTGCTCAATCATTTCATTTTCTGAAAAATCACATGAGGATCAGTATCAGCACATTATCAAATAATCTTTCAGTACCTGTATATTCTCAATGGACTACTCCAGAGCCAAAGTAGTTTCAGCAAACACTTTCAGTAACAGGATATCCCTAATGAACTATTCCTGTACCAGAGCAACAGAACAAAAGCGGAGGAATGTTATAAAGCTGTAATATAAAGCAGCAACATTGTAGCTAAAAGTACAATACTGTACACACAAATAACACCGAGACATGTCAGGACCAAACTATTATTCTGCTAGTCAAATGTAATAAGCCATATCAGGCCACCAGCAGAAACGCATTTCATCTATAGAATATCATGACAGAATCAGGTCACCTTACTCACAATGAAATTAAACCTCACCTCTCTTCATCATTCGAGGGCCTCTTCTGAACCATGTCTGCCTTCCTTCATTTTCTCCTTTCAAAAATCCACAGCTCCAGCTCAAAGACACACATACAACACGGATATATCCGACAATACATCCACTCCGAATACACTCCAGAAAGTCTCTTACGACCTCATTCACAAGTTTACTTCATTCCCCCTTTAACCAAAGCCCTTTACAATTTTAAGTAAGACACTTACCAAGGTAAGATTCTCATAGATCAGCATGAGTTATACACACACACAATATCAGTTGTATCCAAACATTATCATTCCTATTCGATACCCCAATATTAGCTGTATCCAAGCAACAAGCAGGATATCTTCCTTAACAGGAGAACTAATTAGGCATCAGTTAAGACCCCCACAACATAACTCAGCTACCTAGAACGGTAAAATATGAATCCCTGAATTCTAGCCATCTTCAAATAATATATCTGACTCCACAACATCAGTTTACAGTGGATCTTAAAACATTCTCACTTGATGTCGAAGCAAGCTTTAAGTCTCACGCTCTCCCTTCTTCTACTCAATTTCTTCTCAGAGCTTCCGTTCAGGTTGCTTTTCAGATTGAATCCTCAAAGCAGAGTCCCTCCCTAGTCCTCATCCCTCCTTCTGCCTCACTAGCCCATCTTAGTTACATTGCTCTGGGTGTGCACGGTCTTTCCTTTCCTGTATGGCTTTCAATATTGTTTGTGCATCACCCTCCACGTCTGTCTGTACCCTTTCCCTGTCTTCAGAACTTGCTCCTGCAGATAATTACTTATTAGCTGAGTTTATTAGCATTTTCCATCTTTATTTCTGGTTGTCTGAAGTCTGACCCACCCAGTGGCTTCCTGAACATTGTTTAACTCTTTCAGTTTATGTTCATAATACTGAAACATACACAGAAATTCCAGTGCCACTCCAGTCTACACACAGCTCTGCAGACGCTCCTCCATCCTGTTCTGAAATTTAATCTAGGTTTCTGCTGACTGACACAACCTTCCTTCTACACACCATACGCCCAATTGCAGTGTGTTGAGTGATACCCCCCATCCTGCTCTGCAAGGTCTACTGTTATACCAGTTATAAATTCCTTAACACACAAAGCTCCTCAGTCGATGATTCTTACTTTGTTGCTCCAGTACACCTCCTCAAGAAGCAGCTTTACATTTGCAAATCCAAATGAACTCCCTGTATTTTACCTAAAGCAGGCATGGCCAAAAGTACCTCCATCAGCGGTTGAACTGCAACTCCCATCATGCTTTGCAAGACAGGCAAAGGATGAACGTAGCTACGGTGCTTCAGCAGCTGAGGCACTTTGCCATCATAGTTCCACAGAATTTATTTCCAGAATTGTGCAATTCTCTGTCCCAGTTACTAACCTACCGCGGGTATATTCGCTCACAGTAGATGCGGCTGTTTGCATCGTTATATTGAAGGACTGGCTGAATGAAAAGTACAGGAGCAAATAATAATTATGCATTGTTTTGTCCACACGTCGATGTGTCAAAGAATGTCTTTTTGGGATGGGCACAAGATCATCAAGTCAGAGCATCTTTTGACATTTTTAAAGGATGCCAATAAAGCAGCAGTGGCATATGACAGAGGTATTTGGCTAAAAGTGGTTCTGATACATAAGAGTTGAATAAAGTAAACCTGTAAACTGCCACCTCCTGTGAAATAAGGATAGAACAATGTTTTGTAAGGCTCTGCCATCTAGGTGGAAATCATCAAGTAGCGATACTCAGCTGATATCCCCATTTCTGGTACAGGTGATTGAATTGAAATACAATGTCATGGTAAGAGATAGGTTAAAGGAGGCAGGCAGTGAGACATACAGGTATGCAGGAGGCTGACAGTGGGAAATAGACAGAATCAAAGATAAGCAGGAAGGGGGGAGGGACCCCTACATTGTGAGACAGACAAAAGTATGACAGGTAGGGTAGAATATTGATTAGAGACATGCAGTTAGACAAACACAGCTTGGCAGAGTGCCAGCAGATGCAGTCAATTTATCTGTGCTGATTTTTAATTACCAGATTCATCTGGTAATGAGCCAAAAGGAAAATGCCATCAACTCTTGGTCTCTTTCTCTAACCTTCTCTCTCACATGTTCTTCCATATTTCCTCCTCTGTTTATCAAGTCACTACTTGTCCTAAATGTTCCCCCCCCCCCAGCAGCTTAATTCGGAAAGTCTTACTAGAAAGCTCCTTTGCTCTCTATGCCACTGCTTCAGTTCCAATCAGCCCTTTCAAAACACATCTTACACGCTTTCTCTCAGTGATGGAATGACACCCAGTTTATTACCTGCTCAAAGTCCAGTGCAGGCTTCACCACACATTGTCTATCTCCAGGACCCTGCTTGCAAGCACGATTCTCACCTGGGCAGGAAGGAGAGAGACAGAGGAGGGGAGAAGGCGGCACAGATAAGATTCCGTTTAGGGTGTCCAAATCATAATCATCTGACTGACACATGCGCCCCACACCTGACAGCCAGAGGCTTCTGGAATGAGGTTAAACCTGTCAGTGCTTTAAAAAAGACAGAGCATTTCTCCTCACTGGTGTCTATTTTTAACCCTTTCTAATGCAGATGGAATCCCCGAAAAGGTCAGCAGTTGTAGCAAAACAAGAAGGAACAGTAGGTATAGGGTTACCAAGCATTACAGCAGCAGTCACTTGAATAAAGCAAAAGCAGGTTTATTGTGAAACCTTTGTGAACAAAAGTAACACCTTCACTGCTGCAATACATGAACAGGCAAGCAGTTACAACTATTTCAAGGAGATGACGTAAAAGCAAAAATACCAGATTTTACATTCATAGTATACAGACACACACATCACGGCTAGCTAATAGGATTTGTTTTCAAGCCATTCCTGCACCTGCAGAAATGGTTAGACTTCTAGTTTAGAAAAAAAAACAAAAACAAAAAAAACACAAATTAATGGAATCTTGTAAAATCAGATGCATTTAAATAAATGTATATTTAGATATAAATAGACAAAACAATAGAATTTTACCTTTTGGTGAAAGTTGTGGTAGACAGAATGGACTTCTCACATAATCAATGCAGAGTAAAGTGGCTGGGATTCCGAAAAGCCCAGGAATGTGACAAGATATCCTGAAAAGATTCAGAAACAGCGTCAGTGATGGCTGAAAGCTTAAACTGTTTGGAAGGGTAGGCTATATTTGCCAAGTGGTTTAAAGCTGCCGTCAACATCTATGTTTAAACTAGGGGAATGGTGCATGCAGGAGAAGTAGGAGTTCCTTCATTTAATGTCACCATGCATTAAATAAACCAGTGAGGTTTATTAACTAAACAGTGATTTAGTGTACTGTAAAGCAAACTACTACATTTTGGGGGAAAGCTGCTTAAGGTGGGGAGTTTTCCATATCCTCTATATGAGTGTACACTTTGCAATTCACTGTTGAATTTAATGTTTAGTAAATAAACCCTTATTGTCCAGCATACAAGCGGAGTGCATATGTGTGTGTATACCATCAAAGTGCAAAAGATTCTCTTGCCACAGAAAATCTTAATTAAAAAGTGATAGGTTACATGTTTACATAACATGTTACTGCAATTAGACTGATAATTTGCCAGTATGATATATATATAACAAAAACACCAGAAATTCCTAATCTGTGCTAATTAGGGGGCACTCAAATTACTGGCACTGTCTCCTACTTGTGGGCTCGAAACTATGTCATTCTCTTCTAGGAATCCCCCTAATGCACTACGTCACCATTTCATCCAACTAAAAAGCGTTCCTCTGGGAATTTGAATTAACTTACTTTTGTAATTGAGAGACGGTGCTACTTTTTGAATGGATGTCAATCTGGTTTTGCAGTATGAAAATATAAATAAACCTTACCAATTTCACCTTCCACAGAGCTCATTCATTAACCTGTAATGTATACTACAGCACTGCATGGAATTTATTGCTGCACTCCAGGAAACATCTATTATAAAAGTGTCTTTAATTAAAGGGGCAGCATGGTCACATGAAGAATTAAATGAATGAAACTCAATTTATAACTAAGACTATTCAAACTCTGCATAAAAGATAGGATAAGAAAAAGAAAAAATTTAAACACTATTCAATCCACAATTTACTATCACCTAACCCTTCAAGGGTCATGGGAGTAATGAAATACAGCAAACCATCCCTATAGGACTCATAAGGTTTAATGCTTAAACACAGCATACCTCTCGGCCATTTCCCTCTTTTTTCTGAGTTTTTCTTTTTTTTTCTTCCTCTTTTCTTCCTCTCTCAATGGGTGTTTGTCGCTTTCCTTTCATTGCTGGGATTGCCACTAATTAAACCCATCTATGCTCTAAGGCTTGTGCTGCTTCCCAGAATCCTCTGCTCTGTTCCATCTGCTAATGAAAAGAGAACAGCGGTAACTGTGTTGGGCAGGAATAGCAGAACATGCAAGAAGGCTGGAAGGGACTGTGGGTTGGGGCTAGAAGTGGAAAGGGGGAAAAATAACAATAGTAACATACAGAGGCAAAATTGTATTTTACAAGTAACAGCCTAGTACACACCTAGAAAAAAACATTCTATAAATAAAACCGTTGTAATTTTCCAATGATTCCTTGGTTTGGAATATTATAAACCTGATATTATATATAGTATTCTACATGTGATTAGATTACAGTGCTGCTTTTTACACTCCTGGGACAGGGAGGTGTGAGCATCTCTGGCATGTGTCCAATGCATATATCTCACATTAATTCAGGAAACATCCTACTAAACTTTCACTAGCTATGTGCCCTCTTCCAAAATAGTATAATGGAACATGATGGCTTAATGGTACACACCACTTCGTCTGTACTTTGCCCCTGAAGGTGGAGGATGACCTCTGCTCCTGTGTGCCTGTGATTAAAGCGTGTGTTAGGGTGGGGTCCCTTCCTGTTTGAAGAAACATCAGAGAGGGGATGTGGTAGGAAGGACACAGACAATTATTTTGTGTAAGCCATTATCAGGGTGCCAGGCTTGCTATCTCCAGAACAATAGTGGAATAATTGGCATCATTTTCCGGTGCCAGCACTGTGAGAGAAAGAGCAGCTTTGAATGTATTTAACACTTTTGTTACCAGTGGTTTATAATGCCTCTGACATTGATGCAATTGACACTTTAATCTCAGAAATGTGCTGTGCAAAACTGAGATTTACAGATCTTATCTGCCAGAACTGTGTATATTTAATATTAAAGGGACACTATAGTCACCAGAACAACTTCAGCTTATTGAATTTGTTCTGGTGAGTAGAATCATTACCTTCAGGCTTTTTGCTGTAAACACCATCTTTTGATAACTTCACTGGCCACTCCTTAGATTGCTGTTATTTAGATATTCACTTTGAATTATCTTTACATTCTCACTGTAGTAAATAACCCTGCAAATCTATGAACATAGCAAGTGAATAGCAAGTGAAGCCCCAGGAGCTGAAGAGAATCCATCGGATCGGCCACGATGGACAGCTTCAGGTAAGTAGAACTTTGCTTACAGCACATTTCTCCTTCCTGGGTCATGGCTGCCTAAAATGCATCCAAACATTCAGTATCTCCTCCCTCTGCATGCAGACACTGAACTTTCCTCATAGAGATTCATTGATTCGGTTCATCTCTATGAGCAGATGCTGATTGGCCAGGGCTATTTAAATCATGCTGGCTCTGCCCCTGATCTGCCTCATTATCAGTCTCAGCCAATCCTATGGGGAAGCATTGTGATTTGATCAGGCTGACTGATGATGTCAGCAGACAGGTTTTGACTATTCTGAGCTTCAGGCTTGAATAAAAGTAATATTTTGCTATTTTTAGGGAGGCATGAGGGCTCATGGGGGCTAGATGGTGGTTTTTACACTATAGGGTTAGGAATACATGTTTGTGTTCCTGACCCTATAGTAATCCTTTAACATAGTGATATTATCTTTCTTAGTATATGTATAGATCAGCTAAATACACAAGGATGTACACATAGGCTACCACAATACCCCTGGGACTTTGTATATTTCACCCAAATGCCTTTGGGTTATGTATAGGTCACCGATGTATAGGTATTTAATTAGTGCACTTTTTACTAAAAGGGATACTCAGTCTAAGCCAGTGGTTACCAAACCAGTCATCATGGCCCACCAAATAATCCAGGATGTATGCATTTCCCTGTTTTATTCCAATGGAAATACTGACAAAACCTGGACTGCTGGTGGGTCTTGAGGACTAGTTTGGAAAATACTGCTTTAAACACCAATACAATGTTTGCCTAAGTGGCTCTTACACCTTCAGTGGTCTTTCCATAATTTGTAAAAACCCCCAATTGTAACTTCAACACTTAGTTCCAGTAACCACAGGGTGCAGGGTAAGCAGAGTTCTACTTACCTGAAGCTGTCCATCGTGGCCGCTTCTATTTGCATCCAATGGATTCTCTTCAGCTCCTGGGGCTTCACTTGCCAGGAGCCAATGTTCATAGATTTGCAAGGTTATTTACTACAGTGAGAATGTAAAGATAATTCAAAGTGAATATCTAAATAGATAAATTGGAAAAAATCCCCAATTCAGCTATGTTTCCAACTTGGCTACTCTGGCCTTAAAGGGATACTAGAGGCATCAAAACAGCTTATAGCTTTATGATCTTTTATATATAGATCATGCACTTGAAGCCTAACTGCTCCATTCTTTGCCATTTAGGAGTTAACCCCTTAAGGACACAACTTCGGAAATAAAAGGGAATCATGACGGAATATTTCCGTCATGTGTCCTTAAGGAGTTACATTTATTTTGTTTCTGTTTATGCTGCCATAGTCACACCTCCCTTGGCTGTGACTCACACAACCTGCATGAAAAAAAAAAATAGTTTAATAAAATAAATTTAAGGCAACAATCCACTGCCCAAATACAAAATAAATTTTAAAAAATCCCTGTTTTGTAGATAGACCCCAAATGAAAACTTGCATGCATTTAATTATACATTTTTTCAATGGAGGTAAATCTAAAAACAGCACACAAAACCTGCAGTTGTCTTGTCTGCTGCCTTTGCAAACCCTCCCCTTCTAACCCTGTCCATACTTTCTGTAACTGTCCAATCACAGACTTCCCAATGCAGCTCAATGAGAAGTCTTTGTAAGGCAAGTGCTCTCAGTGGTTGACAGCCTCTTGAGTTAAGATCCACTAAACTAACCAAACCAGGAAGTAACATGATGTGTTGTCTGTTTGAAAACACAGGTTAACAAGGTTGACTCCTTAAGGACTGAGCCAAATGTACACGTTGTGATCAAAACAAAACGTAAACAAAACCTGACATTTGCGCTATATGTCTGTCCAACTGTAATTCACCCCTTTCATATTAAATGCACCCATACTTATTATATATAATTTTATTCAGGGGAAACAGGGCTTTCATTTAACATCAAATACTTAGATATGAAACATAATTTAATATGAATAAAATGTAAAAAAATGGGAGAAAATAAGAATTTTTACAACATTTTTTAGTTCTACATGACATTTTAACTGTGAATGTCATAATACTGTTTGCTTTTACTGCAATAAAATACACGTATTTGTATTCAGCGACGTCTCACATGTAAAACAGTACCCCCTATGTACAGGTTTTATTGTGTTTTGGGAAGTTAGAGGGTCAAATAAAGCATGTTACATTTTTCTTTTTTTTTCCACTTTGAAATTTGCCAGATTGGTTATGTTGCCTTTGAGACCATATGGTAGCCCAGGAATGAGAATTACCCCCATGATGGCATACCATTTGCAATAGTAGACAACCCAAGGTATTGCAAATGGGGTATGTCCAGTCTTTTTTAGTAGCCACTTAGTCACAAACACTGGACAAAATTGGCGCTCAAATTATTTTTTGCATTTTTCACTCACAAACAAATATTAAGGATAACTTTGGCCAGTTATATATAACTGTTATATATATATATATATGTATATATATATATATATGATATAAGTATATATTTTATATTAAACTGTTTTTAAATTCTTTATTTTACTATTTTCAGGCAGCAGGGGGAGTACCTATCATCCCAGGTGAGTCCCCCCACCGCAATCGCCGGCGACCGAGTAAGTGAATAGGACGGCGGGGAAGTTCTATGTTGCCTGCCGGCGTTTAGGACCGGGTCCCCAAGGACGGCATAGAACGCCACCCGCCATCCTTAAGGGGTTAATTTATAAAAGTGTCAATTTCTATTGAAATTTGCCCTTTTTGCAAAAAAAAAAAATAAAATAAAAAAAATAGAACACTCTTCACACAAAAAGCTTTTCAGCAAGCTATAGTGCTTTAGGGGTCTGGAGTGTCAATTTAGGTACTTTCAACACCTGCTGGAAAAAATGCAGATTTATAAGCATCCTGCAAAAATATTGGAACACTAGAACTGGATGCATCCCTATGCACTGATGTGGCAGGATCCAACTGCATTTTGTATATAATGTGTATTATTCTGACAGGGCATGGCTATAATTATATTAAACAGATATAAACTCTAAATAGTTAACAGGTATTTATATTAGTTACATTAGTATCCTATAACCTTAACTCCAAACATTGGGGAAATTTCACAGGGGACAGTAAGGTATGACCACAAGGGTAGTAGCAGATTATGCGCCAAAGATCTGGTCTGTCTGTGAAAGAGAAGAGGTAGTGCTAGCCCGAAGTTATTGCACACCTGGATGATGGCCAATGGCATTGATCAGCACTACACTCTCTGTCCATGGGCTGGATGCTCTAAAAGTACTGGGCACATCTTGAGCACAACCTAAAGGTGTTCTCTTGCTGGTCCCTGCTGTCTCAATAAGGTAACAAACCCTGGATGGAGGGACACAATCCCAAAATCACCAAATCTGTGACTGTTGGGAGGTATATAATTATCATAATCTATATACAGTCATTGGAAAAAGAAAGTACACTCTCTTATAATTCTATGGTTTTACATATAAGGACATAATAACAATCATGTTTCTTAGCTGGTCTAAAAATTAGGTAAATACAACCTCAGATGAACAACAACACATGGCAATTGAAGGCACACTTCACACAGTATCACAATTTATTTAACAAAAAAAATGGAGAAGCCATGTGTGAAAAGTACACCTTATGATTCAATAGCGTGTACCTTTAGCAGTAATAATCTGAAGTAATCGTTGTCTGACTTTTATCAGTCTTTCATATTGTTGTTTAGGAATTTTTTTTTGTAAATCTTTATTTTTGTCATACATGTTAATAACATAGCAGATCTTACAATGCCCCAACAGCACATGCGGGTTAAAGATTAACACACAGCACAGAGAAACATAACTATTGATCAGCATTTTGATTAGACTGCACATTTTAAGGGTGGATAGGAAGAGGGAAACAAGAATGAAATGGGACATTTTCTTAACCCCTTAAGGACACATGACATGTGTGACATGTCATGATTACCTTTTATTCCAGAAGTTTGGTCCTTAAGGGGTTAAAGGTACAAAACAGGCTATGCAGACTTATAACTGAATGAATTAAAAGGGCGTGAGTTTTCCTATGTTTGTGTGTAGTCGATTAACGTGGAGCATTTCCCACTGCTTTGGTCGCTTTCAGCACCGCAAACGAGGAACCGGACGCTTGTAAGATGGAAGTGTCCTGATTGGATATGTGGTATAAGCATCAGGGTGGTTCCCTTTTGGGCCCTCAGACCAGGAAAGCAGATGCGGGCGTTGGATTTTATGGGCCGTAGCCTCTGCTTCGCTGGTTTCCGTTTCCTAGACTCTGTGTGCGGTCTCCGCCTCCCGCCTGCTATATGGTACGGGTTTTCAGGGGGTGAGTATCACAGTTTAATAGATTTCAGCTGCTCCCTCTGAGTTTGGGCCCCATTGAATTTATCGAGGAGGTCGTTGCTCGAGTGTCTGTAGTCGGCTTAGTGAGTCTGCAGCAGGTTTACCCGCCGCAATCTTGAAGCATTCCGGGTCCGAAACTGGCAGATTTTGGTACCGTTAGATACACCGGCTTCCCCTTGTCTGGGAGATTGCTGGTATCTGTCCTGAGTGGCAAGCGGCCCGGGTGTTTCGCCAATTAAAAATACTGGTCTGTGGAGCTCAGGTGATGCACGTCTGATGCGCTCGGCATTCCAGGTTCCGCCCCCGTTTGACCCACTCTTCTTTACAATGTTGCTTGAGATCATTGAGGTTTGCTGGAAATTTGTTATACACAGTGTAGCGGAGAGCTAGTATTTCATGGCCTACCTCCACTTGTAGATCCCAGTGAGGCTCAGGAACAAGTAATTATAAATCCAGAGGCAAAGTGTCCAGCAGGCAAAACAATACAGCAGTATCCCAACAGCACTCCCAATAACTGGACGACACACAGTATCAGGAGCAGACCTAAACCTTTATTCGTACAGTGGCCTTATAAAGCATGCTCCCATGCAAGGGAGGGTTTTCCTTAATTAGTACAGTAGCCAATCCTGTTCTGGTAACCTCCCACACATCTCCTCCCCTCAGCCTGACTCATAATCCCCTTATCCAGGACACCAATTCCCCCCGTTTCTGGATGTACCCCATAAACCTAGAGGTTCCTCTTTAAATGATACATCCCCTGGTAGCCCTGATCTGGGTGAACAACATATCCAAAAATCACCCAGATCAGACTAGGGGTTCAGGAAATTTATGGAGGGAATAAAAAGACCGACCACGCTGGAGGGAACAGCCGAATTGGGTTCCATGCGATGGGGCCCTGCGGTCGGTCCTGGCATAAGGGAACAAAGTGCACGAAAGCCTCCAGTTACAGAGACCAGGGAGGGTTCGCCTGAATCCCCTCATTCGGTTGTTTCTGTCTACCAAACGGACCGGGCTTGTGGAGGTCTCAGCGGTGTTCGCCTAGTCGAGTGTCCGATTTGGGTTCCAGACACTCGACGGCAAAACACCGCTGTTCGGGAGTTTTAAAATGGCCGCCGCCACGTATTCGTTTCCCGAATGGCGGCCACCCCCGAGAACAAAGGACTTACTGCCCAACAATGTTGCAACGGGTAATTGAAGGCACACTTCACACCGGGGAGGTCTGACTGTGCGGTAGTTCCATTCCCTTAGTTGTTAGAATGATTCAACCGAACAATCAGACGGATACAACACATTTTCTACCCATATAACCTGCCATTTACACGAATACAGTTAAAACCTATGCAATTCCCAGGACAGCCCAGTGCCATCCGCTACACACAGCTCTCTTAAGGTCCTGCCACAACATTTCAGTTGGGTTGAGGTCTGGACTTTGACTGTGCCATTGCAACACCTTGATTAATTTTTCATCATCCGAAGGACATTGTTCCAGAAGTCTTGTGGTTTGTTCAGATGCAACTTTGCAAACCTAAGCCATGTTCTTTTAGAGAGAAGAGGCTTTCTTCTGGCAACCTTTCCAAACAAGCCATATTTTTGCAGTGGTTTTCTAATTGTACTGTCATGAAATTTACCATGTTAACAGAAGCTTGTAGAGTCTAAGATCTAACTCTTTTTTTTTTCCACACATGGCTTTTTCACACATGGCTTCTCTATTTTGGCTTTATGTTTGTTACATCATGACATGGTATAATATGTCATGTGTTGTTGTTCATCTGAGGTTGTAGTTACCTAATTTTAAGAGCTGCTAAGAAAGGATGATTGTTATTATGCCTTATATGTAAAACCATAGAATTCAAAGAAGGTGTACTTTTATTCCATATAAAACCTAATAATAGTAATAACAAAAATGACCCTTCAAGTAAATGAGAGAGAGTAATGTCTATTTCCAAAATTGAAAAATTACAAACTGCCACCGGAGGTGAAAGGGCAAGATTCAAGTTGCGACAACCGCACAACATATCGCACGCCCTCCCAAACCGAGAGCCACAAGAGGCTTACCTGACTCGCATCGCCCACAATGAAGGAGGATTACCCGTGAAAAGCGGAGGATACCATCACCATCCTCCAACCATCCTCTGCAGGGGATAAGCTTAGACTGCCATAGTACCCAATTTTGTGGTATATGGATGCCAGCCCTCACACAGGCCTGCAGGGGCTCCCGATCCTGTAAACAAAACCAGGTGGATGGGACAGGCAAAAAGCTGCAGACCAGAGTTGGCTGATCCTGAAAGGGGACTGATGCATAATACTTCTGCCACTTGATAACAGCAGTGATGTTAATTTTTGCAAATGTCTACCACCTAGCGATTGGTTTCATTTCAGTTTTTTCATCATTTCAGTTTTTTCTTTAGTCCATTGTTTCCACTACTTGACATCAAGCTATTTCATAATGTAGTGGGTATGGTGATATATAGCCCGTTCTCATGCCTGAGGTAATACCTAGTGCTTTTCTTAAATGTGTTAGCATTGAATTACTATCTGAGCCTCAAGTCTTGTCATGAGTTTAGACACAAATGCCTAGCTTTTTTTTCTACCTTATTCATAAAATTGTGCACGATATCTCATATGTCCCACTGTTCTAAGTATGTCGATATGCTTGGGGAATGCTGATGGGGCACCTCAAGCCTGCTTGTATACCTATGCACTGCAAAAGATTTTTTGAAAAAATAGTAAATTACAAACTGTATGAGCCAGAAGTAAAATAATTACTATATATATATATATATATATATATATATATATATATATATATATATGTTTTTTTGTAAATTAAAGCTTTCGGTGAAGAGATTATTTTGCTGTAGCCATAATGTTTTACTTATTAACTTGGAGTGTTCGAATGACAGAACATTAAGATAATCAGGTATAGTATTGTATGAGAAGATTTAAGGATCCTGCTTTTCAAAAGTTCCAGCAGTCTAGAGGTGGTGATTTGTAGTACAGATAAGTGAGGAAACTGTTTAGATAATCACTTACTTATAAGAAGCAGTGATGCAGTTATGTTTTGTCGGTGTCTCACAGAAAAGGTTGAATACCCTCTGTGTTATTCTGCAGTGCTGTCTGGCAAGGCTAATTTTATTTTTCCAAGACCTGTCTGACACATATTGAAAGTCAAGTGCTCTGCAAAAGACCAGCACAGGCTGACAAGGGCTAGCCAAGAGTAAAACTGAAATCTTCAATTTTGTCTGCCCTGCCTCTCCTTGGGGACAGTAGTGTTGAACAAGTTGGTGCCAAATTAAAAACAAACAACAAACGAAAAAAAGCAAACAACAAAACAAAATATGAAGCTATAATCTATGGTGGTTCTAACAACAGTGTCAAACATTTGTGAGATGTCTCAAGCTGTAGTTTATTGTTGGAAAAATCAGAGGTGCCCAACACATTAATTTAATGCGATATTATGCAATGGGTTGCAGTTATGTCACATTGAAAGTTATTGGAATTCTAATATCTAGAAAGCGCAATTCCAACTAGACATGTGCAATTAATTTCGGTCCGAATGAAAATAGCTGAATTGCCAAAATGCCGAAATTACCGAATTTCCGAAGTGTAGTAGTGCCAAAGTGCCAAATTGCTGAAGTGCCGAAGTTCCGAGTTGTCAAAGTGCCGAAGTTCCGAAGCACAGTATTGCCTAAGTACTAATATACTTACCCAGTGAAAGAAGAAGAATGTTACATTGTATACAATTTTAAATAAAAAGTATACAAATATAGCCAGGATTCAGCTGTAAGCGTTTGCAACACTTACAAAAATCAAGTAACACACAGTCATATAAAATGTAAGTTACTTAGCCAGTCATGTAATGACAGGCATGAATAAGTAGATAACTCCCTAATTTCCACGGTATTAAGGAGCTATCTACCAAAGGGCTTGGTCTTTTAGCCAAATTTACAAATACTAAGTAAAGATTACTTGTGGCTGCTCACTGTTAAAAAAAAAAAAAAGGTCCCCCACCGAGCGGCGGGTGGGGGCCCTAAAGGAAAAAGGGGGGGGAGGACCTATTGTCATCCCCACCGGCCCCCACCCCTGAGCCTGTCCGAATTGCCCAAAGATGGATTATTTAAAAAAAATAAAAAAAATTTAAGTGCGTCGTTAGTCAGGACATTAGGTCCCCCCCTTATTCCAATTTAGGGCCCCCACCCGCCGCTCAGGGGTGGGTGCAAAGGGGGGAGGACATTAGGTCCCCCCCCCTATTCCAATATAGAGCCACCACCCGCCGCTCAGGGGTGGGGGCCAGGGGGGAGGACATTAGGTCCCCCCCTTATTAGTATTTAGGGCCCCCACCCGCCACTCAGGGGTGGGGGCCAGGGGGAGGACAATAGGACCCCCCTATTCCAATTTAGGGCCCCCACCCGCCACTCAGGGGGTGGGGGCTCGGGAGGGGGGGACACTTTTTTTTTTTTAACAGTGAGCAGACACAGGCTGCTCACTGTTTAATAGACATGCCCCTACTCGCGGTATAGCGAGGAAGGGCAAAATGTACTAATACTAAGTAATTTTTACTTAGTATTAGTAAATTTGGCTGAAAGACCAATTTAGGTCTTTCAGCCTTTTAGTAGATAACTCCCTAATACCTAATTAGGGAGTTATCTACTAAGCGGCTGCAAGAGAAGTTCCGAAATTCCGAAGTGCCGAAGTTGCTGAATTTCCGAAGTGTCGAAGTGCTTAAGTGCCGAAGTGTTGAAGAGCCGAATTGCGGAATGCCAAACCGAACCGAAAATGTTCCCCATGCACATGCCTAATTCCAACATTAAAGGCACACTCTAAGCACCACTTAAGTGTATAAATGATCTATTTGCCCCAGAACCACTACAGCTTAATGTAGTGATTCTGGGGCAAATAGATAACTTATAAACTCACTGCAGCATAAACACTGTATTTTCTGAGAAAAGGAAGTGTTTATATTACTGCCTAACACCACCCTTGTGGCTGTCACTCAGACAGCCACTAGAGGGGCTTTATAGTTACAATCATGCAATTTTTGCAACATCGACGTTCAGTATCTCTACATTCAGCAGACACTGAACACTCCCCATAGAGATCCATTTAGTCAATACATCTGTATAAGGAGATGCTGATTGGTGTAGTTTAGTGATAACTGCCATGCACATAATTTCGTGAGTGCTTCCCTATGGGGAAGCATTGGATTGATGATTTCAGCCAGAGAGGAGTGGCGACCACAGAAAGACCTGCGCAATGATTAACTAGGGGGGGGGCGGAGCTTGACTGCCATGCGGAATGGTCCCAAGCACCCAGGGCTCCCGCCAAAGGGCTGAATTTAAGCCTTCCTTGCCGCAAACTAGCCAGTCTAAACAGGCTCCACACCCACTCACCCCACGGAGCCCCTAGTGGAAACAGGACTGGGGCAATATTAGCACTCCGGAGGCACCAGCCGAGGCAGGTGCGACCTGCGGCCTAGCAGTTGATGCGGGGCTGGGGACAGAATCCCCCCCGGACCGTCGGGGGTCATCGCGGTCCACCATGGCACGTCCGCAAGCATGGGCATACAAGTATGGGCCCTGTTGGATGGCCACAGACGGGTGGAAGCAACAACACCCCGCCTACTTAAGATGGCGGCATCCTGCAACGCAAAGAATCCCACAAACAACGCGGCCTCTCACACCAGGAAAGCCAACGACTGAGCGAATGGCGGGGCAGGTCAGTGGCAGTAACCCCACAGTGGACGTAGAGACCTTACCCACTCCCTCAGGCACCAAACGACGGCACACAGACCGTAATGGTTGCCATGCGACCCGGCGACATCCAGCTCTGGTCCCTTCCTAGCCACAACCTGGGACTAACAGAGACAACCACAACAATGTCAAAACTCACCCTCTCAGCTCCTTACCCAGCCGTTTGCCGCCTCTGCTCTGGCCGCCAGGAACCACCTTGCAGCTGACCCAGACCAACGAGGTATCCTGTGCATCAATATCTGCAACCTCCAGCGCAGGCATCAGCTGAATCCACAGGGACTGACTGGCTCTACCACACACATAGACCGAGCCGGGGTAAACTTCTAGAGGACTCTCCATATGTCTTAAGCTATACAATGCATACTTACTGATTGCATGCTTAAACTTGCTAATCTACATAAGCAAGCAACCTAGCTTGTAACACTCGTGACACTGCCACGGCTCACTTCAAATGCTTTCCCCACAACACACACCATAAAGTTATAAACGCCATTATACTACACCAGACTATACTAACTGTGTTGTAGACTTGCCCACATTATAGGGCAGCCGAGCAGGTAGCTATTACACAGCTTGTACCTAACCTGTATAACACATGCTACAACCCTGTAACACACTCTTGTTACACACGTATACTGAAACACTCAATTGAACCTAAACGTTTAGACTAAGCTTGTTTAAAAAATTACTAGCCTGTCGCCCCCTGCTTACAGTTTCTCTTGTTAATAACTAATATCACTAGCCCTGTGCAGGGCAGCTATGTAACTACGTTGTAAGAGCGAGACTAAAATATAAAAATGTGCATTGCTTTTATGTACCATGACATTGTATAACAGTATGACCATCACGATTTGCCCTGCTGTCGTGGCATCACAGACCATACTGTATTTCTCTGCACGAAAATAAAGAACTAGGTGAGTTAATCTCTTTATTTTATCACTTATGGGGGTAGAGATTTAATCTATATAGCCCATACATCACTCTAACGTTAGGAATAAATGTTGGTGTTTCTCACGTTAGAGTGTTTCTTTAAAGATAGCACACTGTATAATTCAGGTTTGGGTGTGCGGTATGGAACTATCTTCTGCTGCAGTTTGCAGCTGCTTATATGATATAATTAAATGAACTTCAAGATAAATGTTTATTAATTTATTTTTAAAAAGAGGAACCATTAAGAGAAGAGCTTGCTTCCAGTGTCGGAATTAAACATCAACATGTTTAGATGAGAATAGGACAGCATTGTTGAGTTGATAACATAAGTATTACTTTATAGCCAGTGCAAGGGTTTCAGGGAGTTGTAGTCCAGTAGTCATGTTCCTCCAGTAGTAAGCATGACATTATGTACTGTGGTATTTATGCAACCATAAAGAAAACCACTGCAGGTTTGGAGAAAGGGAGGGACAGAAAGGGTAGGCGTACAGAGTAAAACTAATTATTATTAACAAAAAAAAAGGACTGAGTAAAAATAGCATAACTGACTGTAATCTATACCACACACTGCACTTAACATATATGGATGCCTGGAGTGCCCCTTCACTTATTTTAAAGAAAAATAGTTGTGTAATTGTAAGTAGTAGAAGCTACTGCGTTTATTCACTAAACTGACAGACAGGGTTATTCACTAAATTGAGTCTGCTGGGAACTGACCAGGCGCCAAGGAGAGTGCGCAGCTGAGCAGACAAGGGCACATGTATGAGTGTGGGATGGATGAAACATGATTGGCTGTTTATGTGTGGTAGTATGGTATGTGAGGAAGTGGGTAGTGACAAATCAAGCTGACCTCAGTGCCACTTAGGAGCTGGGCCAGCAACAGTTTCCCGCCCACCCTCCCTTGGTGATTTAGGCCCGGGTGTTGTCAAAGCGAGGCGGAGGGCATGTCCTTGCCAGATAGGGTGGGAGATGGTTTGCAGGTAGATGACTAAGGGGATAATGGCCGGGTCTCATCCTCCCTTGTCTCTTATGGGGAACCCTAAGGGGTACCAGGTTGGGCGTGTCCCCGCCGAGTTAAAAGACGGCTGATGGGGAGCCCAAAAAGGGAAGAGGAATTTATTATGCCGAGGGGGGAGGTGAGAGCCTTTGGGAAGGGGTGTGTTACATTTGCAAGGACGTTTTGGTTACATTACTGTATGACATTATGCAACATTATTTATATGTTAATTTATGATCTGTACTATGTACAGTTTTATAGGTTTGGATGCGTTATACCGTATTCGGTTGTTTTAATAAATGCTGTGGCCTATTATATCAAAGTTTTAGTGTCTGTCGTTATTTGGGGAATTCATGGCTGATTTTAGGGGAATATCTCATCCAATGCCCACTACATACATACATACAAGGGAATTGCAAGTTATAGGCCAGAAAAGTAAAATTAGAAAAATAGGTCTGCTGTAGAATTTTTTGCATTTGGCTTTTTTGATTAAAATTTTTATACAAATCATTTCCAGTAAATAACCATGTGAACATCATGGAGAACTAACAAGGGAACTGAGGCCCACGTAGCAAAGCTTAGTTTGAGAATTTTCTATTACATTGTATCACTATCAGGGCCGGCCTTAGGGGTGTGCGAGCTGTGCGACCGCACAGGGCGCCATGGAACAGGGGGCGCCCTGTGGCCGACACAGCTCACTCATGGCCGGAGTGCAGGGGAGCTAAAAGAGGTACCTGGCTGGAGGATTAATTATTCTCCACCCAGGTCTATTTAAAAAAAAAAAAAAAAAAAATCGCGGCAGAGGGGGCGGGGTTTACCGAGCGGCGGAGGCGGGGCTTATCGAGAGGCGGAGACGGGGCTAATACCTCCCGAAGCCCCTGCTGTACAGGAAGAGGGAAAGATGCTTCCCCATCAGCCAACTGCATCCACTGGAAAGAGGTAAGTGTGTGTGTGTGACTGTTTGCCTGTTTGTGTGACTGTCTGTCTGTGTGTGTGTGTGACTGTCTGTCTGTGTGACTGCCTGCCTGTGTGCGTGTGACTGTCTGTGTGTGTGTGTGACTGTCTGTGTGACTGCCTGTCCTGTGTGTGTGTGTGTGTGTGTGTGTGTGACTGTCTCTGTGTGTGACTGCCTGCCTGTGTGTGACTGTCTGTGTGTGTGACTGTCTGTGTGACTGCCCATGTATGTGACTGCCCATGTATGTGACTGCCTGTGTGTGTGACTGTCTGTCTGTGTGACTGTCTGTCTGTGTGACTGCCCGTGTGTGTGACTGCCTGTGTGTGTGAGACTGTCTGTGTGTGTGACTGTCTGTCTGTGTGTGTGACTGCCTGTGTGTGTGACTGCCTGTATGTGACTGCCTGCCTGCCTGTGTGTGTCTGTCTGTAACTATCTGTCTGTGTGTGACTGCCTGCCTGTGTGTGTGACTTTCTATCTGTGTGACTGCCTGCCTGTGTGTGTATAACTGTCTATGTGTGTGTTACTGTGTGTCTGTCTGTGTGTGTGACTGCCTATGTGACTGTCTGTCTGTGTGTGTCGCTGTAGCTGTGCCATTGTTTGTGCCTGTGCCTGTATGTGTGACTGCCTTTAACTGAGTGTGTGTGTACATGCCTGTAACCGAGTTTAAATTTCCCCCACCCCTTCCTGTCAAGGCCGCACTTTGACTGACAGACGCTCACTCACTGACAGACGCACACTCACTGACAGACACACACTCTCATATACACTGACAAACAATGACATACACACATACACTATTACTTGGACACACACTGACAGATGCACACTCTCACTGACAGACGCAAGCACTCACTGAAAGATGCACGACTCCACTGACCGACACATACACACTGACTGACACACACTCACTGACCGACACACACTCACTGACCGACACACACTCACTGACCTACACATACACACTCACTGACCTACACACTCACTGACCGACACACACTCACTGACGACACATACACACTCACTGACGACACATACACACTCACTGACTGACACATATACACTCACTGACCAATACACTCACTGACCAACACACACATTCACTCACAGACACACACACATTCACTTACAGACACACACAATTACACACTTACAGACACACACACACACACACACATTCACTTCAAAATAAACACTCACAGACACACACACAGACATTTCCACTAACACTCACAAACTAATATTTTTTACATTTATTTTAAATCCACCCAGCCTCCCTGGGAAAGCTGGAGTGGATTTCTTACCAGCAGTCCAGTGTAGCTGCTGGGCAGGCAGGCAGGGGGCGCACAGGCTGAGTAAGCAGCGCTTAGTGATGCCGGGAGCCGGACTGACGTCATATTCTGGCTCCCGGCTTCATTAAGCGGCGCAGAGGAAGCTGAGCAGGAAGAGCTCAGGTGAGTATGCTCCTTCGCTGCCCGCTGCCAGCCTTGGGGGGGCTCAAAAGTGGCCAGCCGGTCAGCTCTTGAGCCCCCCAGGATGCGAGGCAAGCAAGGGATCTGCCTGGGGGTTTGGAGGGATGCTTTTTTTTGCCGCCCCCTGCAAAGTGGCGCCCAAGGCAGATGCCTTGTTTGCCTCGTGATACACACGTCCCCGGTGCCTGTGTGTGTTACTGTATTCAGGCAACTTGGTGGGAGGTGGGGGGGGCGCCGTAAGACTTTTTGCAAGGGCCGCCCTGATTACTATGTTGGAGGGGTGAGTATACCCCCTCATTATTTATATATATATTCAATATAGCGCTCCACTTGCTGGTATATTGTTTATACCTTTTTTTTTTTTTTCTTGTATTTTGCATTTTCTTGTATTTTGCACTTTATTGTGGATTAAGGTATTCCACTTTTTGTGTTGAGCTGCTTTTATTCAGGCACTTTAGTATATCACTCACTATCTCAGTAAGGGATAGTTTTTGTTTTCTTTGTTAGTTTGAGAATTTATTTAGTTTGGATATTTTGGTATACGAATTTGCCAATCTCTTGTCTATCCTCTCCAATCCTCAGTTTAGTAAATAAATCCTGTAAGGTGGTAAAGGAATTAAAGTGTTTCTTTGTATCATGTTTTGTTTTTAGAGTATTAGGTTTTTTTTACTTCTTTTCATCCTTGTTTTTTTTTTGTATTTTTTTTTTCAATTTACCTTTTTTTGTTTTTTTAAATTATACATAGGAAATAGCAGGGAGTATGTTTTCTTGTGGGAAACATTAACTTTATTTGCTGCAATGGACGAAGCTTAAAGGAACACTATAGCGTTAGGAATACAAATATGTATTCCTAACGCTATAGAGTCCTAGTCACCTAAACAGTAACTAGGGCCCCGTGCCGAGGCTCATATATGGTTAATTAACCATTTATATGCTTACCTTAATCCCTCTGTGCTGGTGACCTCTCCTACTCCATCGACATCAGTTCCCGAGTGGAGCTGAATGCGCATGAATGCTATGTTTTCAGCTGCAGGGTTAAAACTAGGGGGATCTGGCACCCAGACAACTTCATTGAGCTGAAGTGGTCTGGGTACCCACAGTGGTCATTTAAGCAAAGTTCCATTTAAAGTGCTAAACTAATTTACCTAATTATCTAATAATTATCTAATGATAAGGGGTCATAAGGTAACGAAAAAAACAAAACAACGTGACATTGCCACTATAAGAATGCTTTGGATGTGAAATATATACACCAAAACAATATGTATAAGGTTTGAAGCTGTGCAGAGCAGATGGGTGAACAAGTTAGTATCAGTAGTCCCCAATCTATGCTTATGTCTTGGTATTGTTTATGTAATGCTCTGCAGTCCATAAAGAGGAAGTATAACTGCTGTGCATGCATGTAAGGAAGAGGCGATGCTCTGCACATCTTTAATAAGAAAGATTTCTAGGAAGATCTAAGAATAGAGTATAGATAATATGCCTTTGCTGCACAGGTTGCAGTGTTAAATGCTGGAAAGGCCACATTTTACAGAAGTTATGGTATATGTAGGGTGGAGACTGGAGAGATGTTCTGCAAGATTTAAAAATTAAGTCTGTAGAATGTAATTTGAGTCACCCCCACCCTCTACCTCCCTCACTTGATGATGTTTCTGCAGGAAGGGGGGTACATGATCCCCGTGTCCTTCCTGTGATTGTGTGTGAGCAGCACACGCCTGTCCCTACATCACTGCCGCTTCCCTTGCCAGCACAAATTAACCCTGCATGAGCTTGAATTTACAGCACAGGACCATGTAATCAGCAATTATCTCTTGCTATGCCTTGATGTAACACTGTGATGTTGATTTGCACTATTTGGTATTGTAAACAACAGAACCAAAACGAAATAGCGGCAATACACATCTTATTTTTGTATCCTTTGCGGCTCTTGAGCAAGAAAACAGACTACTAAAACTTCTATTATAAACTAATAAGCATCATGGCAGTCTATTATAAAACAGATTCTCTTTCTATTATCATGAGACAATGAAATCATCAGTGAAATGATCTGTGTGACTATATAATGGAATTATCTCTCTCATCTACTAGTCTGTATATCATATTGTAGCATCTATCATATCATGTGTATCTGTACATCCCATCTTTTTACCCATATATCTAGAAATCTGACTACTACTCCTAACACATCTATTATGCTATCTCTTAATCTAATCTGTCTAATCTATTTATCTTTTACAATATACACTTGAATACAAAGAATATGTATATTGTAAAAGGTCAGGAACTGGGCCACGACCTTGAGAGGCTGTTTTGATTGATCATTTAAGATAAGTATATTTGGATACCAATCCTTTTTCTTACTAATCTATTTATCTGTCTATTTAGCTATCTAATATATCTATGTCTGTTGTTGCCTTTTTTTTTTTTAATGAGTTATGCCTTTGTCCTTCCTATAGGGGGGTTTGATCCATCCATCCTAGCATCCATCCATCCAATATATCCAATATATTTCACATATCTGCTTGTCTCTGTCTGTCTAATTTTTGTAATGTTGGTCTCTGTCTGTCAATCAGCCTATGTAACTTATTCAGCTCATTAAAACAGTTATCTGGAGTCCCCAGGGCCATCCTTTCAGTGTTTAACTGTTTTTAAAGCTAACCAAGAATCCTCAGCATCCCATCCCACCTGTGCTGTTTGGGCTAATTAGGGAAAATTAGCTTGAGCAACAATGATTGAAAATTAGCTTGAGCAGCTGTGATTGTCTGAGAGTGTTAGCTGACTGCTTGAATTCATCCCAATTCTTATTGATGGTATGAATTGGTATGGTTAGAAGGAAGAATGTAATGTCTTATCCCTAAATCCAATGGGAACTGGGCAGTCGGTGGCCGGAGACCCTTATTTAGTGTTAAACTACTTGAAAATGGTTCAACACTAAATTAAGGGATAGCACCAGAGGATTCCAGGTACTATAACCAATTCAATGAGATTAAATGGTTATAGTGCCTACAGTTCAGATTCTCATAACAAGTATCTTTATTCCATCAAAAAATGCAATCAAGAGGGGGCGGAGCCTAACCTCGGAGGAAGATGGACGCGTAATCCCGCAGCTCCCTCTCCCCCAAGCACTCAATCAGCCACCATCCGCATCACCCACTGCTCCAAAGCACCCTCACACACCACAGAAACACGGCTACAGCGATGGGAGGTGGGAAAAAGAAAAAGGAGCTACCTCCATCAGTAGCAACGTTATTCCGCACTCCAGGAGAAGCGCAGAGGCCTACCCAATCCGACCACGAGGAGGACCAGGGATCTGATTCAGAATGGGGCGCCCACACACCAACACCCTCGGCCCCTCTCACCACAGCGAGCGAGGCCACAGCAGACATCAAAACCCATGTGGCCGAAAAAATCAGCAAGCAACTAACAGGTCTCCGGGCGGACATGGAAGCATTGACTACCCGCACTGACCAAACAGAGGTACGTCTAACCACCCTGGCGACAGCCTCCACAGCACAATCCCAGGAGATCTCCTACCTCCATGGCCGCCTAACCGCATTTAGGACTCCCTAGAAGACCTAAATAATAGGTCACGAAAAAATTATATACGGATCCGGGGCCTACAACCAGAATCCCTAATGTTAACCCTAAAAGGCATCTTTGCAAAAATGGCCCCAGAAGTACCATCACCACTACTAGAAATGGACAGGGCTCATAGGGCCTTGCGCCCCCCTACTCTGAACATATCCACCCCCAGAGACGTAATAATACGCCTGCATTACTTCAAACAAAAGAGAAAATCATGCAAATAGCCAGAATCCACCCACCACAATATGCCGGCGCTCATATAACACTCTTCCAAGATCTAGCCCCTACTACCTTAAAAAAGAGGCGAGACTTGAAACTCCTCACACTAGCCCTGCAAGAAAGAGGCATCAAATATACCTGGGGACACCCCTTCAAACTCCTCAACATTCAATAGCGGGGGGGGGGAGACAATCCAAAGGGGTACACGGCCACACGGAAAGCAGGGCACCCTGGACCCCCACACCACTGACATGACTAAAGGTACCCAACCGGAAAAACACCTATATATCAGAAAACAAGACCTAGACAATCCCAAATAGAAACACACAAACAGAAAAAGGAAAAAGAGGGAGAGGAGGGAAGGTAGACAAAGACATGGAGGATTCCACATCATAAATGGGAAGGCAACGAGAGGAGAGAACACACACTGCAAGGGGGAGGGAGAGAGATAATCAAGGCAGGTAAATAGGCATACAAAAATATACACCTGCAACCGGCAACAGGGAACATGAAGGGCGCAAGAATGACACAAATAGACTTAGGTATACAACTGGCAAGTACAACTGACTGAACGAATAGTCCCAAAGAGACCTGAAGGGCACAAACAAGGGTGCTACCACATGAATCAGAAATGTTTATGTTTATGTAAATGTATATATGTTGATTTCTACTGTTTTTCCAGATGAATCCACTTCACAGGATACACACCACTCACCAACACCAGCCCACGAAGAACACTCACCAGACCACCGAACCTCAGACAGCAAATCCAAGAGCCACCCACCGAGAAACACAGACAACGACTACATGACTGACAAACACCATGAGTGATACACCACACTTTTCCCACAAAGGAATCAAGCCACACACCTCAATCTTAAAAGGCACCACACACAACCCCCAACCACAGCTGGCAAGCCCACAGTAAGACCAGGGTAAACACCCACACACTCCCCCACACTCTACTACCCCCACCCTCCCAACAAACCACCCACCCCACCCCCTCACCCACCCCCCACCCTATCCACCAAAACCTTACCCCAAGGGCAACCCGCACACCTAAAAGGGGTAACTCCAACCCCAAATCCTTCACTACCAAACCCACACCCTGACTCTCACGGACCACCAGAGATGAGAAAACTAAAATGCATCTCCCTTAACTGCAAGGGCTTAAACAAACCCGCAAAATGCCATCAATTAATGCGATGGGCCAACAGATCAGGGGCTGACATAATATTCCTCCAGGAAACTCACTTTGAGGCAGCAAGACCGTTCCCGCTCAAAAACAGACATTACAATGAATACCACCTAGCAAACTCCCCAAACGGAAAAAGAAATGGAGTTGCGATACTAATTCGCAATACATGCCCCATTAACTTTAAACAAACCACTGCTGACCCCCAGGGTAGATACCTAACAATAGCGGGCCACCATGGAACACACGCACTAACGACTATCTACGCCCCCACTATCCCAGACCCACCCTTCTGGTCAGCCTTACGAGCACACCTAAAGCTATTCCCCTCCCACCACATGATTATCGGAGGGGACTTCAATGCAGTCCCAGCACCCCAACAGGACCGAAAACGCCACTCACAACATACCAAAACAATCCCCAAAACGACGGCCAATGATAAACTACTCTCGACCTTTATACTCCAAACAGGCCTCCAGGACATATGGAGACTACAAAATCCTACACTAGCAGACTTTACCTTCTACTCAAACCCCCACCTTTCCTATTCAAGGATCGACCTGTTCCTGGTCTCCCCCTCACTCCTCACCCACGACACCACAACATCGATAGGCACAATCACGTGGTGTGACCACGCGGAGATATCCCTCACACTATCAATCATACAAGACCCACTTAAAGAATACTTCGAGTTAAACAAAGACTCCGTAACGTCTATAGGAACACTCTGGGCAGCACACAAAGCCGTCATAAGAGGCAAGCTAATCGCAGAAGCTACAAGACACAAAAAGCTAAAACTAAAGGAACTCGAGGCCCATCTAATCTCCCTTAGGACCCTTGATGCTCAACATAAGCAACACCCCACCCCAACACTATCAGCCCAAATAAAAACCCACCAACAAGCCATCAAATCATATATGACCAAAGACTCACTAAAAGCCCTCCAGTGGAGTAAATCAAATGAGAAATCAAATAAGGCAGACACCCTCCTAGCCCGCATACTCCGCCAAAAATCACAAACTAAACGGATTACTGAAATAAAATCCCAGGGGGGGCAACACTCACAAAGACCTCAACGACATAGCATAAATATTCTCCAACTACTTCAGATCACTCTATGACCACAATCCGGACCCCTCTCCAACCCTGAAACAAGACATAGAACTATACCTCCAAAACATCCCCCTCCCATCCCTAACAGACACCGCAATAGCAACACTGTCAGCCCCCTTCACGACAGAAGAAATTGCCAACACATTAAAAACAATCAAACCAAACAAATGCCCCGGACCAGATGGCTTCACAGGCCTATACTATAAGACATACGCGAATGTTCTCATACCCCACCTCACAGCTCTAGGGAACTCACTACTACAGGGGGACCCACTCCCAAAGGAGATGCTCAAAACAAACATCTGCCTCATACCGAAACCTGACAAAACACATCTAGACCCAGGCCACTACTGACCCATATCCCTACTTAACGTGGACACAAAGATAATCACAAAAACTTTAGCTAACCGAATACAACCCCTCCTCCCAAAACTAATACACCCCGTCCAGGTGGG
>OW240916.1:170749410-170761516 GCA_933207985.1 Pelobates cultripes | reverse complement strand
TAAAGGTACTCTTGGTAAGGTCTGGGAAGATTTTTAGTTCAGCGCCTTCAAACAGTAAGGGGGTTTTACCCTTCAGTGCGGCGAGGCTTTATCTGTTAGTGATTGAAATCTCAGTATAAGGTCCGCGGTTGCGTTTGCAGGGGCCCGAGCCGGCTTTGGCATTCGGAACAGCCCGTCCAGTTTCAGAGACTTCATTTGTTTTGGTGGGAGCAGGACTCTGAGGAAATGCCTGACGTAGTGGGGTAGCTCGGTGAGATCTACCGATTCCGGTACCCCTCGGATTTTCACATTGTATCTTCTCCTCTGGTCCTCAAGGGCGTCTAGCCGGTCTGCGGTTCCGTTTTGTTTTTCCTCCAGGTCTGCCATTCGTTGTTCCACCCTGGTTAGACTGGATTCTTGTGTACTCGAGCGGGCCTCCAGTTGGGTAATTTTGGTCGTTGCTCCTTCTATGGCCTCTTTGTAGGCCATGTCTGCCGCCAGATCTTTGCGTAACTCTGCCAACATTGTTTTAAGTTGGTCTGCAGTAACCGGGTCTCCGAATTTCTTGGGTTCAGCACTGCGGTCTGGCGTGGGTTTGTACGATGCTCCTTCTAGGAGGTCCGTGGCAAACGCCTCTGATGTGTACGAGGAGAAGTCGTCTGCCGGCGCCATTTTGGCCCATGCGGATTGTTGCGTGTTCCGCAACATGTCCCCAATATTCCTGCCGTGGGAGCCTTTGTCCGCTTTTATCTTCTTCGTTTTGCGGCCCATATTCGACCTGTTGTTGGTAATGTGGTTTGTGGGGATTTTTCGGCTCTGATTTCACAATTAAGGGGTCTGTTAGGTGCAGTTTGAGACGGAGCTCCCTGAGATGCGACTGCTCCGTTGCGCTGCTGGAACATTCTCCATACCCCCCTTTTTATATATTTTGCCTAGTCCAGATAGTCTGCACTATTATTGTCTCTTTTATATTTACAGACCAGTTTAGCGCGCTTTTTTGTTAATTTTTTGTTTGTATATAAAATTCGGTTCAGGTGTGCTGAAACCGACGTATCGGTAGACCTGTAAATAAAGTGGGCAAACTATGTATGCCAAAATAATTTATTCAATCAACAACACCTTATTACAACATAATATCATAATGCTAAATGTTGGAATACCTGTCTAATTCCTTCTCGGGTTGTGGAATGTATCTACAGTAGGCTGTAGATTTTCAGCGCCCCAATGATTTAATAATATGGGTAGTGATGTTCCTGTAGGAGGCTGCTGAGGCTGTCCCAATCCTGAAGGAATTTCCGAAGTAAAATGAGGGGTTGAGGACTAGTCTCATCAACATAATTCTAGCATAAAGCATGAATTTGCTTGTAGTGAGGATGGTGCCTTGTAAGGTAAGTAAAGGGTGATTTGCTGGTAGACATCTAGTGTCTTTACTGGACATGATTTATTAAATGTGGGGTAATAGGGAATTATGATGGTTTGCCCAGGTTGACTTGTCTTGGTATATAGTAGTGAGAGTAAATAATGGTCTTCATGTTTGATGATATGAGCAATTTTGATACATGACCTTAATTCTGTAGTATTTATGGTAGTGAATTCCCTGGGCCTAAGGAATCCGTAAAAGGCTTATATAAATTTTAAATATATTGCGGCTTTTAAAGTTTGATTGGTCTTGGGTTCAAATGGGGAGTTATCCAAAAGGTCTGACTGTGACCTGAACAAGCTCCCATTAATAGGTCATCTCTGTGGTGTTTGTGTTGTACTGCACCTCTGGATTCCTTTGGTAAGATGATATGAAGGTCTGTTTGTTTGGGAATAGTGTCAGTATGTGGTGTTGTAACCCTGTGAGGTAACGTTTGATTGTGTTGTAGGACAGATGTAAATTGAGGTGGCAAAAGGAAGCGAAAGCCACGAAAGATTCCATTGTAAACATATCTACCACCTGGAAGTCCCTAGTAAATTTCACATAAATATTGAGAGCTTGTTTGTATGCCTGTCTAGTGTTTTCAGATAAAGCGCATTGCGACAGCATTCTGCCGTGCGCTAGGAGTTGGTCTAATCCAAGATGAGCTCTTGAAACTGAGGGTCCGGAGTTGCTACCGTTGAGGCATTGGGATGTAGTTGGAGGAATTCCTGAAAACAGAAGCTGGACAAATGGTAAGCTGCTGTGTTGTAAACACCAGGCACGTGTGTACAACATATTAAGAACTGATGAGTTGCAGCGAGCCAAGTTAACCGTCTAACAAAGCTCATGATAACTAGAGAGGGGGACCGGCCTTTGTTAATGATATGACAAGTAGCTTGATTGTCTGAAAAACAATGCACCATGTGTCCGGACCAGGAGTGTCCCCAGGTTGCTGCCGCTGCCACAATAGGGTACATTTCCAACAATGCTTAGGTCTGATCAAAGGCATCCAATGTTCTGATCTCGGGCGGCCAACTGCCCCACAACCACTGGTCACCACAAATGGCTGCAAAACCTGTAGAAGCCTCCGCATCCGGCCACAGCATTGGGGAATTGGTGGACAGTGGTGGTATGAACATGGATTTCCCATTCCACTGACATAAGAAATTCTGCCACATGCGTAAATCTGCTGTGGCCTGAGAATCCAGCGAAACCTCACTGTCCTCGGAGGGCAGACTAGGTAATAGACATGAAAGCCTAGAAATGAAAGACCTGCCTTGCGGGATGACCCTCATAGCAAAATTCAACAACCTCAGCAATGACTGCAACTCCTTACGACTACAGTAACCCAGTCACAAGTAATCACTAATACTTGCTAGGATACGCTCAATTTTGTCATGTGGTAAGCTGGCTTCCATAGTCACCAAGTCAAGTTCAATGCCCAAAAAATTGACTACGGTGTCGGGACCTTCTGTTTTGGAGGGGGAAATCGGGATACCCAGGGGCGTACCTAGACCATTTGGCACCCGGGGCGGATCCTGTGCCCTCATCCCCCCCCCCCAAAAAAAAAAACCTGTAATTTTTTTTTAAAGTTTTCTCTTTTTTTTTACAATTTGTAAACTTTGCAAAACCACTGTCAGCCCCTCCTACAAAACTGTGTGTGACTGTCTGCCTATAAATGTGTGTGTGGGTCTGCAGGGATTTTGTAAAAGGGGGCAGGGGTTTTGTATTGGGACAGGAGTCTTTATAAGGGGGGATAAGCAGGGGATTTGTGGAAGAGGGTTGCGGGGGTTTTGTAGATGGGGCAGTACAGGATTTGTAGAAGTGGGCAGGGGTGGGGTTTTAAACCCCTGCCCTGCCCACTTCTACAAATCCTGTACTGCTCCATCTACAAAACCCCCGCAATCCCCTTCCACAAATCCCCTGCTTATAAAGACTCCTGTCCCAATACAAAACCCCTGCCCCCTTTTACAAAATCCCTGCAGACCCACACACACATTTATAGGCAGACAGTCACACACACAGTTACAGGCATACAGTCACACGCACACAGTCACATGCAGACAGTCATGCACACAGTTACAGGCAGACAGTCACATATACATTGACACACACATGGCAGCAGCTGACAGTCACATGCACACAGTCACAGACAGATAATCACACACACGTTTACAGGCAACATCAAACAGTCACAGGCAGTCACACATACATAGTCACATGCAGTCACACACACAGTTATAGGCAGACAGTTACACACACAGTCAGTTACAAGTAGTCACACACAGTCATAGCCAGACAGTCACGCACACAGTTACAGACAGACAGTCACATATACAGTCACACACACACAGTCACAGGCAGAGAGTTGCACACACAGTTACAGACACACAGTCACATGCAGACAGTCGCACATACCTTCACAGACAGTCATGCACACAGTTACAGGCAGACAGTTACACACACAGTCAGTTACAGGTAGTCACACACAGTCATAGCCAGACAGTCACGCACACAGTTATAGATAGACAGTCACATATACAGTCACTCACACACACACACACATACACACACACACACACACACACACACACAGTTACAGACAGTTTTACACACACACACTGTCACAGTCACACACTATTACTTACAGACAGTGGGCTGGAGGAGGACTGGATTCCCTGAAGCCTGTAGAGAGGCAGGGATTCCATCTTGCTGCACCTCCATGTGCAGCAGTGACAGCAGTAACCGGTAAGGGCCATATCAATCCCGCCCCCGCCGCCGGTTTGGCTCCGCCCCAGTTTGTTAGTTAGCTCCGCCCCCAATGTACCTCTGTGCGGACAGTTCAGCTGCTCTTTGAGTGTGTAAGCTGTTCTGGCTGCCCGGCACCCTAACTACCATGGGGCACTGTGCGGCCACAGCTCACACAGCTCCCAGACCAGGGTCATGGCATCCCCCACCCTGGTGGCACCCAGGGCGGACCGCCCCCTCCGCCCCCCCCTTAGTACGCCACTACCCAACCTCCCAAACAGTTGTCTGACATCTTGAAGGTTCTGTGGTGGGTTATGATTACTCTCTGTGAAGAGATAGTGCAGTACTGATGGATATCTACATGAGTTCAGGAGCAACCAGCATAAGGCCTCAGCAAAGGTGTCAAATATTTTCGGGCTACTTTTTGACCCAAACGTTAGCCTGTTGAAAAAAATTTTGGGGGTATCTCCACTTAATACCATGTAAGGAAGGGTGAATTGGAAGTAGCTTGAAGGCATTCACAATATCAGTTTTGCTTAACCATGCCCCCAGACCCGCTGATATGATAGCTTGAACGGCATTATCTACTGTGGTATATTGTAAGGAGAATTCTTCAGATGGAATCAACAAATTTAAACTGGGAATGGTGGAAGAGTGAGGTGCTGACAGATCTATAATTAGTCTCTTTTTTAAGGAGTGTTTTCCCATGACAATGCCTATCGGGTTTGTTCGCCAATTAGAAAAGGGGGATGTGGAAAAGGGGCCTATGATAGATCCTTGATTCAGTTCCTTTATTAACAGGTATCAACTGAACCTGGGTCATTAATAGCTGACTGTAAGTTTTTACTTTCCACGATACCGGTGGGTAATGCTATGGTACCCAGATGGAAGCCATCAGAAAACCCTGAAACCAAGAAATCAACAAACTGTGGAGATGGGTGTATTGCTAAAAGATGAAACAACTGAATGACATTTACAGATGTGAAGTACTGTTTGGAATGCAGTTTATTAGGGCACATAATGCAATAATCTACAGGCGCTAAACCCGCAGGCCGCCGCATTAAAATTATTGCAAATAGCCAGTAATTCCTTTACCTAAGGGACTGGAGAGAGCGGGGAGATTTGAATATAAGTCACAGGGGAACGTACCTGTAAGACTTGGAATTTGAGTTCGTAAGCCAAGTAATAGAGGTTCATAGGTTAGTAGTGCACCTAAATGTGGAAGGGAGAATTATGTCTGAGAAAATGAACCTTAAGCATCTCAAAGGAGTAATGGCCTACCGGGTTTTGTACAGAATCAATATGAGATTTGAATTCTCAGGACAAGGCCTATGAGTTGTAGTATTGGATATTTGGGAAAAGTCAGTGCGCCAACGATAGTCTATAAAACCGTAACAAGACATTCTATAAGACATTTGTATTAACGACCGAGAAGTGACAATGTATGATATGACTTATGCTACTACCCCTAAGGTGATTCCAAGACTTTGTCATTATCAGTACAAGCATATTGATATGTAAGCCAGCCAAATCATGCTTTCCCCCGGGAACTAGTGTGAATATCATATGTTCTCGAATTATCACCCTAGTTCTACCAGTGTAGCCACAGTGATATTTATACATATACTTTAACAATATACAAGTAGATGTGGCCCCCCGGCATTGCTAGAGGACTGTTTATTTGTAAATAATATACGATAGTTTGGCGTGAATCTAGTAACCGTGAGGTATGCTTGGAAGGAAGGGAAAGGGAAATATGTAACCATCACCAATCTAACAAACAGATTAAATCTCAAAACTCCTCATATATATCAGAGGCTGTTAAAGAGTTGTAACGTGAGCGCCTGCCGGCTTGCGATAAGAAACATATTTTTATATTTGTACACTTACCCCAGGGCCAGATTAAGTGCCCAGTGGGCCTGGTACTGACAATTATGAGGGGCCTAAGTAGAAAATCTTATCGACCAAAAACACTAAAACAGTCATATCTCTCAGTCGTTATGTACCTGAGGAGATGTTGCTGGAGGGAAACTCATAGGATGCAGCTATAAGAACTCAGATTCCTGTAAAATATGCTAATCTCTCTCTAATTCATGCTTTCATCTTTCAAGTAAATCCATACTCCCTAACAGCAGCGTCCAGTGAAGCAGGAAGTCAGTGGGCAGTGTAAAAGGGTGGGCCACTGACGCGGATCATGTAACCAGAACTTGGACGAACATGCCCAAAAAGGAGGTGTGTCTGCCCAAAGAATTGGAAGGCTGCCTGTCAATCATGCATGCTGGCCAACAGCTCCTTGAGCTTGGCATAAATGCGTCCAATGAAGTGTTCGCTCTATGCTTTCTAAAGACTGTCCCCTAGCACTCACATGTTCACTTGTCTCCTTACCTTCTTACTAGCAGGCAGAAGCTAATGGTATACAGTCTGAGACAGAGAAAATGTGGATGTAGTGAGTGTAGAAGAAAGGGAACATGCCTTAGTGTTAGAGAGACCAAAGTCAGCATTACCTTAACTAATTTAATTTCAGCTAGTCCACACAAGTTTTGTTTCCATATATCGCTCTTAAGTTTCCATACTTAAGCAAGAGTATGTGAAGAGTAGTTAGGGTTGCCACCAATCTTGGAAAAAAATACAGGCTTTACTAATTTGCATAACTAATTATGTATGTGTGACATCACATGATGTAAATCACAAGGAGTGACATAAGAAAAAATTCTGTGAAATTACCAAAATGCTACTTACAGTTTGATTCTGCTGTATAGATGGATTGCTCCCAGTGTCTCCTTGTAACGTAAACGTATGCATTGTATGGTGTACATTACATGAACAAGTCGGTTGAAGTGTGCCGAAACCTACGTATGTGGTAGGCCTGTAATAAAGAGGGCAAAAATTAGCAGTATCTTGCCAAAGAAATATTTATTGCATAGATGAAACATAGTGTAAAGAAAATACCTCAAGATTTCTAACACAGGTTGAGGTATATACAAAGCAAATGCTGATGACTTCCAGCGGCCCAAAGACTTAATTACGTTTACGGTAATATCATGACTAGAGGCTGTGGAGGCTGCCCCATCCGAAAGGAATGGCCAGAAAAATTGCTAGCGTTCAGACCTAGTCTGGTCAGTAATATACGTACTGTTTGAGATGACAAAATGATGCAAAAGCTACCAGTGTAAAAAAATGGTAAAAAACTGAACCAGGTTATGTTTTGACATAATCCTCTCATACAGTTTGAAGGCTCTACTGTAGGACAGTTTAGTGTTTTCAGATATGGGCAAACTAGCCAAGGCGAGACTATGCCTTGCCAATTCTTTTAGTCCATTACAAGATCCTGAAAACATGGTGCTACAGTGGTTGTTGGGGAGGCTGTGATTAACGTGTCTCTGAAGGCCTGGAATTCAAAGCGAGACAATTTGTCAGCTGCAGTATTATAGATCCCTGGTACATGACAACACACCAAATAAAACGGATTACAGGCAGCCAGCCAAGTCAGCCTTCTCATGATCGTCAGAGATGAGGAACGTCCTTTGTTTATGATGTGGCAGGTAGCTAGGTTGTCGGAAAAACAGTGTACCGAGCTACCTGCCCAAGACTGACCCCATACCACGGCTGCTGCAACTATAGGGTATACCTCGAATAAGGCTGAGGTGCGTGAGAACCCTTCGATGTGCTGAACCTCCTCTGGCCAACCATCCCAGAGCCACTCATTTCCAAATATGGCAGCAAAACTCGTTGATGCTGCTGCATCCGTCCAAATGACAGGAGAATGGGCAGACAATTGATGCAAAAACATACTTCTGCTATTCCATTGCAACAAGAATTTGCGCCACATTAATAAATCAGCAGTAATCCAGGCAGATACGGCTAAAGTCATTTGGTAAGAGAGGAAGGAGACAAAGGAGTCTAGAAATAAAGGCTCTACCTTGCGGAATGATACGTATTGCAAAATTTAGTGTGCCCAACAAAAATTGCAATTCCTTCCGACTGCATGTCCTATTAAGCAGAAAGTCGTTAATGGTTCGTAGGATACTGTCAATTTTGCCTGAGGGGAGGCTCGCTTCCATGCTTACTGAATCGAGCAGGATATCCAAGAAATTAATTAAAGGACCACTCTAGGCACCCAGACCACTTCAGCTTAATGAAGTGGTCTGGGTGCCTGGTCCAGCTAGGGTTAACCCATTTTTTAATAAACATAGCAGTTTCAGAGAAACTGCTATGTTTATTAATGGGTTAAGCCTTCCCCTATTCCCTCTAGTGGCTGTCTCATTGACAGCCACTAGAGGCGCTTGCGTGCTTCTCACTGTGATTTTCACAGTGAGAGCACGCAAGCGTCCATAGGAAAGCATTGTAAATGCTTTCCTATGCGACGGGCTGAATGCGCGCGCAGCTCTTGCCGCGCGTGCGCATTCAACCCAGGAGGAGGATCGGAGGAGGAGAGGAAGCAGAGAGCTCCCCGCCCAGCGCTGGAAAAAGGTAAGTTTTTAACCCTTTCCCCCTTCCAGAGCCGGGCGGGAGGGTTCCCTGAGGGTGGGGGCACCCTCAGGGCACTATAGTGCCAGGAAAACGAGTATGTTTTCCTGGCACTATAGTGGTCCTTTAACGTGTCAGAGCCTCCTGTTTTCTTGGGAGAAACTGGCACCCCCAAATAATGAAAAAACGAAATGGCCTTAGTTAGATCACTGGGAGGAGAGGAATTATTCTCCACAAACAGAAAGTCGTTTAGATAATGTATTACCGCATGGCATCTGCAATTGTTTAACAGGAGCCAACATAAGGTTTCGGCAAAGGTATCAAATATTTTTGGACTGCTTTTTGACCCAAACGTGAGCCTTGTCAAAAAATAATAGAAACCTTTCCATTTCAGACCATGCAGATGCCGTAGCGAAGGGTGTATGGGTAGTAATTTGAATGCATTAATGATGTCTGTCTTACTCAGCCAAGCCCCTACACCAGCTGAAATAATGGTGTGGATGGTGTTGTCTGTGGTGGCGTACTGAAGTGAAAATTCCTCAGATGGAATTAGAGAATTAAGGCTTAGTATGGCCAAGGAGTGAGATGCGGATAGGTCTAAAATTAGTCTGTGTTTCCCTGAGGATTTCCCGGTGACTAGTCCTATAGGGTTGGTTCTGCAGTTGGAAAATGGGGGCACCTGAAAAGTTCTTTCTGTAAAAGAGCATCAACCATTTCCACGTCAGAAAATGCTGATTGCAAATTGTTGCATTTGTAAATGCCAGCAGGGGTATGTACCAAACCTGGATGAAATCCCTCCGTAAAACCATCAATCAAGAAATCCACTAGATGTTTGGATGGGTAAGAGGCTAATGCGTGAGCCAAAGAACCAATGTTTACGGATATCAAATATGGTTTAGCTTGACTTTTATTAGGACATATGGATTTGGCATGAGCCTTAAAACAATGTGAACACACATTTAACAATCTGCAGGCACTATAACCACATGTACCTACATTAAAGTTGTTACACACCTGCGACTTTCCAAGGTAAACAATAGGACGACTGAGTTTGTCCTTGCCTGATCTGTCCATCCTAGTCTTTGGCTCATGGAAAGTCCCAGGTGTGGACTCTGGCATGATGGGACAATAGTCTGAGGCATGTGATGTGGAAGCACAAACAGCACAAGCCGGTGTCCTGAGACCAAAAGCTATCACAAAATCAGGTATAGACAGTTTCTTATTAAGTCTAGGATCCCTGGCCTTTAACAGCACCAAAATATCACCATAAGCATTAGTGCAATTCTCTATAACATTGTGTGAAACAATAAGTAGTGCAACCAGATTAACATATTTCCCCTCCAAGATGTCTTTCTTAATGTTTGCTGGAACCATATGCACTGGATTGATAATGTGGGTTTCAGAACAAGAAGGTACGTAATTACCCGTTTGCAACAGTGGAGCATTGGGGAGTACAGTAGCCGAGGGCATAGAAGACATAACAGGAGGGCTCTGAGCCGCGATCCTATCAAGTCTATCGTTGACCTTGCCCACAGATACTACTAGTGAAGCAACCATGGCGTGAAGGTCTGAGTTGCCTGGACCACTAGTTCCCTCTCACGCCCCTGAGTTATCGGTATTAGTCCGCATTAGCTTGAATAGCTCTGCTTTCCTGGCCGTGGCAGGAAAAGGAATACTGCGTCTACGAAGTTCTGCAGTAATGCGAGGGATGGTCCATGTCGCCTTTTCGTGAAGGTGACAAGGATCTGACCGGAGAACTGGGGAGAGACAAATTGTCTGTGTCTTCAGGTAGATGGGACATGCTAAAAGAAAATAGTCAAGACATAATCAGCAACTGTACCATCTTTTGGTTACTAGCTGGCTAACTAATGCCAAACGGCAAAACAATTTCCTAAATGTGGTGACGGGTGAGGCCCTACTAGATGCCAAGTGGCTTGAGAGGCTCTATCTATCGATTGGCGCGAGGGAATTGCTGCCACCAAAACGTTGTGGCGGGGTGTTGGCCTCTCAGTGATGATTAAAAGCATAAAATAGAAAGGGAGTGACAAGTGAGGCCCTCTCTATGCGACTGTGCGAGGCGGCTAACTATGATTTGGCCCGAGGGGCGAATATCCTCTAACGTGGCAGAAATAGGTTTGCCTCGCGGGACCACTGAGACTAAGGCAAAGAAGCCAGAATTTTTCCTAGTGGCTGCCTATCCTAGATAAGCCAGTAACACTCATAATAACCTTTAAAAAGGGAAGAGGGGGAGAGGTAGTTGGGGGGGCGGGGGGGTTTAGGCAAAACGTACCTGAGACCCACTTGCGTGTTGGTTAGGTCAGAAATTTGGTCACAACCCAACACAGAAACCTGAGACTTCTACCAATATTAAGTCGAAGAGAGGTTTAAACCTAATGATAGTAAAAAGAGGAGTATATGTTATATAGAGTAACAAAAGGACTAGCCCTTTACCGCTGAGAGTAACCCCTTACTCTACACCGTACTCACTGGGAAGTGCTAAATAGAAATTGATTGATTGATATAAGTCAACTTGAAACCTGAAAAGTAAGCATAGAGAAATAAGTAAGGGAATCTCTGATATACTAGACTTAATACACTACTGCGGCGAATAGCGCAATATGACACTGACCAGAGTACTTTGTAGCCAATAAGAGCTTTAGTAAATATACACCCCTTAAACCTTAAAGCTGATCCAAACCTTATACAGACAGACCATACAGATGTATACCTAAACTCTGGAAAAACCCATGGCTCACAACACGAAATTCATGTGTATATATATATATCTCATTGTGTAACCAACATCAATAAACATGAGATATCTATAGAAAAAATAAGGGAAGATAAAAGCAGTCTGTCAGTATCATAAAACCTGATGTGACATATCTGCATATTAGTTTAAAATGCCCCAAAAAAGTAGCATATATGTGCTGAGCCTGCCCCATGTTAAAATTTTTCAAAGAGGACAGAATGCCCAGTAAATGTCTGAGTAAATATAAAATCGTTAGCCATATGGAATAGTTTATCAGTAGATAATTGAGATAATTGATCCCAGTGCCTGTGAACCCAGTAGTATTGTAATACAATAGTAAGTACCACAGTAGTGCAAAACACAGTAGTATATGTAACCAAGTAGTATGACATGCAGTAGTATGCCACACAGTAATAGGCCCACAGTAGTATGAAACAACGTAATAGTATGCAACACAGTAGTATGCAACACCACAGTAGTATGTGATACAGTAGTAATTGTGGAAATATGCAGCGTGTATACATCCGTTTAATGCATGTCTCTGAAGTAACCGGCGTTTCTCCCACGTGGGAGAAGTAAACAAAATCGGTCGGCAGATAAGGAGACCTTGGCGGCCTTGTGTCCGTGTGTAAGACTTCTGGTCCCCTCCCCCCCCATAGCGGACCATTAGCGTGTGGCAGAGGTGAGGGGACCGGGACCCTGTGAAAACTCACGATTTTTGTGACCCCCGAGCTTGTGGGAAAGCAGCAGCTTGTTTG
>OW240916.1:170731685-170749310 GCA_933207985.1 Pelobates cultripes | reverse complement strand
CCGACCATGAGTGCAACAGACCGCGAACAGGAAGTGACAGGATCGTGACCTAGAAGTGCGAAACCGGAAGTGATCACCTGCCGAACGTCAGAATCCACGGTAATGCAGGTAAAGGGGGGAGAGCTCAAATAGGATCAACAAGCCCCTCCCACAACTCCAGGCAAGCCTTTACATATATATCACTAGAGCAACAAGGCTTGATGGAATATAGATGAGTAGACTTTTTAGTAGGGATAGGTGCGTCCTAGTGTCTCAGGGTATTCGCATATATGAAAGCAAAGAAACAGTGGCAGCAAAGAGTGCAATACGTCTAAGCTCCAAAAGGTAAAATAGAAGTAGAAGGTAGAGAACTCACATTTAAAAGAGATATGGCCAGCTCTGGTGTGAAGGGCGTACAGCGGTATAATCCCCACTGTTGGGATATGTGAAGGGAATGCACCTATCAACACCGTCTGGTCATCCAAAGCTCCAAGGGAAATAAAAAGAGGCGACAATAGTGCTCTCAATTGGATAAAAGTAAGTAAAAGTAACTAAAATAATACTCACAGGTGTAGAGCAGAAAACACTGCTCTATTAATAAGGCGTTGGTGGTATGATCCCCACCTGGGATTTCTTTAAGTGGTGGAACAACAGTAAAAGGCCAGGAAAGTAAAAATAGTAAAAGTGCATTAAAATACAATAAAAAGAGAATTGGCACAGTAAAGTAACCAAGTAATCTAAAATACACAATTTAAAATAACCATTACGCGTTTCACCAATATAGGCTTTTTCAAACTGTATAAAGGGGTAGTTTAGTTTTAGAGCGGTCCTAAATTGGAGAGGGGGGACTCTCTGGGCTCAGTCCAGAGAGTCCCTCCAAAGAAGAAGACCGATCCCCGGTGGATTGCTTCCAGCGCTCAAGTTTACCTTAAGGACTGTTTTTTGTCAGATGTACCTGAAACATCCGCGGCCCTTAAGTGGTTAAGGAATACACCCCGGGATATTTCAAAAGGCATATTTTGAACCTTAGTGTGGGGTCATTTTTAAGCTATTTTGTACTAAGTGTAGTGGTAATAAGCATTTTTTCTGCCTTTTTGACACACACCGTGAGCTTACTGTATATTCTGCAAACCTTATGTGTGCTACGGCAGTATAATACTTCATAGGTTGATCAGCTGTGTCATATGAGTACAGCAATACCCCCATATGTATCTTAGCCAGATATATTTTTACACTGGGTCCATGTCCTATTTTGGAGTACTTTAGCTGGTTGGTTATTCAAACTACCCAAAAAACGCATATAATTTATTTATTTTTTAATTCTTTATTTATGTCAAGGTCCGACACCACAACAAGGTATACAACACAATTCAAATGCGTACAGTAACACGTATACATATCATCATTAGTTAGGAATCGTTTAGTTGCGTATTTTCATAAAAACAGCCTGTAACAATTTAACGGACTGTGGCTTGTTGACTATAAAAGTCCTTATATAGTGGCGTCCCACCCGTTTTTATTTTATATATGTGTGCCCCTTAACCATTAAGCGTGTATAGCCAGAATAGCGATTACGAGCAGTTCAGAACACTCCCGCTTATGATAACTGATACAGCACATTTTAAGACATAGTACAGAATAGCTTGAGAGTAACAGAGTTATAGCTTGCACAACCTCAGAAGCATTTAGATATATACTGCTATCGTAATCTTTTTCCACACTTCACAGGGACATCCCTGCATATGCATGGTACATGTCCACAGTGGAGCTTCATCACAGGAACAGGTTGGCACCATGTCCATAGCCTAGGTACCCTGTGCCCCTACACCGCCTCCCAAGAGATAAGTAGGATGCTTTGTCGCAGGATTTAGGTGAATCCGAGGCGGTACCCTTCTTAGTTCGGCACCGTACCCTACTAGTGAGGGTCCCGGCGGCGAACCACAGGAAAGAGTAAAGACAAGAATAGAGTAAAGTAAAGAGAAGAGTAAAGAAATAAGTCATACGGGGCAGTAAGGCGTTAAGGAGAAGGCTGCAAGGGAGGGTGAGCCCGGGGAAGGGAAAGGGCGCGAGGCCCATGCCAACCCCACTCTGCCCCTCCTTAGCTCCCCCGTACCTACTATCCCCCCAGTGGGCTCTCATCCCATGGCCCCCAGACCTTCCGAAACGTTCCCAAAGATCCTCGTAGTCTAGCTGTCAAGTCATCCATAAGTCTCACCTCTCTTATCCGTGAGTATACACTAGCCATTGGTGGTGCTTCTGGTTTTAGCCAGGTGTATGCTATTGCTCTCCGAGCTGCCAAAGTGAGCTTATGAATTAGTGTCTGTTCCTGTCTCGTCCATCCTTCTACTGACCTGCTGAGGAGATACACCCAGGGATCTAAATCTGGGGCCCTAGAGAAAACCTGGGTCAGGAGGTCCTTCACGGCCCCCCAGAATCCCTTAAGCGTCGGGCATTCCCACCACATATGCAAGTAGGTCCCCTTATTCCCACACCCTCGCCAGCAGTCGTCCGTGGTGGTTTTGTGCATTTTAAATAGTTGTACTGGGGTTGTGTACCACCGGAACAGCATCTTAAAGGCCTGTTCTTGTAATGTTACACATATCGAGGTGGTTCTGCTGGCCTCCCAAATCTCTTGCCCCTCCTCTCCCTCAAGTTCCTCCCCCAGATCTCGCTCCCATTGTGTAATGTAGGTCAGCTCCCCCCACTCCCGCGTAGCTGAGCAGAAGTGCGTGTACAGTCTTGCTATGAGTCCCCTCGGTAAGCACTCTGAATTGCACATAGATTCAAAAAACGTCAGTGGTCTCTGCACTATAGCCTGTATATGGGGTTGTCTGGCGTTGTCTCTAAACTGCAGATATCGGAAAAAGTCAGTCGGTGTGAGGTGTCGGTCTTGTCTAAGTTCGTCAAAAGTAACTATGTCTGAGCCCCGGTAGAGGTGGCATAGTCTCTGCAGACCTGCCTGTTCTAAATTCCTAAAATTCTTAGCCGCCATTCCCGGGGCAATTTTCCGGTTTCGTAATATTGGCATCAGGGGCGAGGGACAGGACGCCAGTCCATATTTTCTACTACATGCGTCCCAAAGCCGTAGAGAGTTCAGCACCACCGGGCAGGTGACCCCGATCTGTGGTCTATGTTCTCTAGGTACCCACATTACAAATTGAGGTAGGTCCATCCCTATCATAAATGACTCTATATCCATCCATCTCCGCTCGTCCAGAGGCAGGTGCCACTTGAGCCAATTGTGCCGCTAGATAGTAGTGGTACAGGTCAGGGAGGCCAAGCCCCCCCCTCGTCCTCTGCCTATACAATATGTATCTGGATATGCGGTGTCTCTTATGCTGCCACACAAAATTCCCTATCGCCCGCTGGAGTGGGGCTAGCCGCGCCCTAGTTAAGGGGACCGGGAGAGCCTGAAAGAGGAACAGGGCCCTCGGCAGGACGTTCATCTTGACAGAGTGGATCCGCCCTATCCAAGAGATTGGCTTATCGATCCACCTGTCCATGTCCCTCATCAATGCTTGCCATAACGGTGTATAGTTACACGCATATAATTCAGCAGGATCAGCGGTTAGTTGAATCCCTAGATATTTGATAGAGCGTGCCTCTATACTTAGATGATGCTCTCTTTGTATCTGGGCCACCTCTTCTCTTGGCATCCTGATGGGGAGCGCGCTCGACTTTGCTATATTCACTTTAAATCCAGAAAGTTCCCCATACTGTGCCAAGACTTCCCTCAATGCTGTCAAAGATTCACCAGGTCTCGTAAGCGTCAGGAGCATGTCATCGGCGTAAGCCGCTACTAAAAATTCCTTACCCCGCACCCCGTGGATCCCCGGATGTTTCCGGAGCGCTTGTAGAAAGGGCTCTAAGGATAAAGTAAAAAGTAGCGGGGAGAGTGGACATCCCTGCCTAGTCCCATTATACAGGGGGAAGGGGGAAAGCGGCGCTCCTGACACCTGCACCTCTGCTCGAGGATTACTATACATAGCCTGTACCACGGTAATGTACTCCTCGGGGAACCCTAAGTGCCTTAGCACGGTAAACATATACTGCCACCGCACTCTATCAAAAGTTTTTTCCACATCAATAGAGACTGCCAGAGTGGGCGTGTTCATAGCCGTTTGTTTCCAGATGAGGTCTATATTTCTACGGGTATTTTCAAACAATTGACGGCCGGGGATGAAGCCCACCTGGTTGGGGTTAATAAGACGTGTCAAGTGTGGGGAAAGTCGATCGGCCATTATCTTAGCTAGTATCTTCAAGTCCTGGTTTATAAGGGAAATGGGCCTGTAACTTTCCGTCATCAGCGTGTCCTTATCGGGTTTAGGTAGCAGTACCATGGAAGCTAAGGTCATGTCCGGGGTCAGATTACTGACGAGGAGGTGGCCAGGGCGATCTGAGGGCTGGGGGGAAATAAGGCCCCGGGACCGGATGGGTTGAGGAACTGGTCAAGCTAAGGTCATGTTCCCGAAAATGGTTAAAAAGTTTTTGCATGTGGGGCACCAGTTCCTCAACCCATCCGGTCCCGGGGCCTTATTTCCCCCCAGCCCTCAGATCGCCCTGGCCACCTCCTCGTCAGTAATCTCTGCCGCCAGCTGTGCCCCGACCCCTCTAGGGAGCTTCGGTAGGCCTAAGTCTAATAGGAATATGTCGGCGCAGTCCACCTCCTGGGCGCCTCCCTGGGCGTCTGCAGGCATGTGATTATATAATGTCCAGTAGAAGTCACGGAAAACTTCTGCTATCTCCCCAGGCATAGTTTTCAATGACCCTTCGGTATGTCGGATGGAAGTGATGTGCGTACGTCGCTGTCGGGGCCGTAGAGTCCTGGCTAACATAGTTTCCATTTTATTACTAAACTAGTAATATTTTAAAATCGTTTAGTCCATGTCAGGGACCTTGCTACATCGTCTAACAGCAGGGTTCGTATGTCGTGCGCATATAATTTTTTAAAGAATACACCCTGGGGTATTTCAAAAGGCATATTTTGAACCTAACGTGGGATCTTTTTTTTTGCTAGTTTGTTCCTGGGATAGTGGTAATGAGCATTTTTAATGTATTTTTTTAACTTTTTAAAACTTTTTTTACTTATTAATATTTTTTTTAACTTTTTTAACCCCTTAAGGACACATGACGTGTGACATGTCATGATTCCCTTTTATTCCAGAAGTTTGGTCCTTAAGGGGTTAAACTTTCCCACTAAACGTTCCCACTAACTCCCACCCACCCCAGCTAGCTAAATGTACAATTTAAAGATATTTGAAATAATTAAATAAATTGAACTCCTGGGGGATAAAAAAAATTAAAGTTAACCTTCAGGGGTTAAAAAAAATTAGATCACAGTAAAATACTGGGATCTGTATCTTGATCACTGTAGGCAGTGATCAAAGGAAAGGAAACGGGCCTGGTTTAAAAAAGCAGGGGAAAGGGTGGTGGGATTTAACTTAACCCTTTATTTTTTTGATCCGTCTCCTTGCACTTCAAACTGAACGCAAACTGAACGCAGGGAGGATTCCCTGCAGCACACAGCTGCAGGGACAGCACGATCAGGTCCTCCTCGGATACCAAGGCAGACTGGAGCAGCATTAATCCTGCAATTGTGGCAATCTGGGGTTAACTTTAGTAAATAATGTCCTGCCCACCAATGTCCCGATCCAGTGGCGGATCCGGGGGAGGAGTGGGGGGGAGGAATAACGGGGCAAACCCCTGAGAAAATAGTGCAGCTCCTATAGGCAGAACTACCTACCACCGGACCCCTTTAAATTCTGCAGAGACCGAGCCCCTCCCGAAAAGAGAGTGCTGGGAGGAAGTGACTATCTATTACTTCCTCCCGTCTCACTGACCGTGTGGGCTGGGAAGACTGAAGAAACTGACAGAGGAGGAAAGAGGAGAAAGATCTCAACAGGCAGACTCCCATCCCATCAGCCTCAGCCAGCTCCAGGAATTCACCTCCCTGCAACCAAAAGATATGGAAGTAAGGGGTGGTTAATAATATGTCAACTGCAATTTGTGCGTTAGTGTGTATGTTTAGGTATGTGTATCTTGTATCTATTTGTATTTGTATCTGTGTGTGTAGTTGTGAGTGTCAGTGTTTATCTGTGTGTGTGTGCCAGTGTGTATGCCACTTATGTGTCTGTGAATGTCATTTCAATTAATTAGAGCCCCATCCCACTATAATCCCCTACCCCAACACAGCCACCTATGTTCCACTACAGCTCCCTAACCAGCTAATTACAGCCCCAAATCCTCCACTACAGCCCCTAAACCCCTGCGCTACAGTCCCCTACACTACAACCCCCTTACAGCCCCTGATCCCCCCGCTACAGTCCACCACCAGTGCCCCTGACGAGATTTAATTCTAGATCCGCCCTGTGCCAATCGCATACCTCCCAAAGTTGGAAGGTAAATATGCTTGGGTTATACAAAACCCTTTGTGGACCAACAGTATGTGAATTTACTTGATCATGGCAGTACACTGTTATTAATTTTCCATCTTCATACATGTGAAAAGTATGTTGGATTTTACAGGCCGTGTAACTCTGAATTAGTGCATATTATTCATTAAAGGGTTACTCCAAGCATTATGACCACTCACGTGATTTTTCACTTTGAAACACTTGACATAGCCATGTTTACACAATTTATTGCCAGAGGTGTAACTGTATCCCTGGTAGCACCATTAAAGGGACACTATAGTCACCAGAACAACTACAGTTTGGTGAGTATAATCATTGCCTTCAGGCAATATATGAGAAAAGACAGTGTTAACATTGCCCCTAGGGACACTTTCAAGTGGCCACTCCTCAGATGGCCACTGTAAGTGCATCCTGGGGCAGTGCTGCATAGTAAGCACGCTCTGCATGGGGACGCTGAATTTTCCGCATAGAGATGATGTGATTCAATGCAACTCTACGAGGAGGTGCTGATTGGCTAAAATGGTGTTTGGGCCCGTCCCCTTGCTGATTTTAGCCAATCCATTGCTTTCCCAATGGGAAAACAGTGAATTGGCTAAAAATCGGCTATTTTGATGATGTCACCAAGGGGGTGGGGCCAGCGCCGGCAGACCCGCGTGACGCTGGAAATAAGGTGAGTTTTATTAACTTTTAAGGTGACTGGGGGGGCAAGCCACCTAAATGGTTGGTTAAACACTATAGGGTCAGGAATACATGTTTGTGTTCATAACCCTATAGTGTTCCTTTAAGGTGTCATCAGATGACACTCTCAGCTTCTTACCGGACCACCAGGGAGTCTCAGAGCCTGGCAGAGATCCTGGTAAAAGGACCAAATTTTGCTAAATGGGGAAATGGGCCAGGGTATTCCTAGCATCATAACCACTACAGTAGTGTAGTGATTATGATGATTGGAGTAATCGTACATTACATTGTGTCCGCATAATCACGAATGGTAGATTCTGCTGTAAATGGTTTTATGTTTATAGTAATCTAGTAGCATAACACTGTTATGGAAGTCTTATGAACATTTGTTTTCTTGTGGGGTGGGAAAAATAAGGTTAAGTAAAATTCATATTTGTATAATATGAGCAATAAAGAACTGAGACTCACAACACTGCCCAAAACAAAGTTCTTTATCCCATAATAATAAAGGCAGTCAATGTTTCTGGCCCATATTACAGAATGGTGGGTGCGTACCTAAGTAGTGAATGCTTTGCAAGTTGTATCTAAATGGGTGGGTCAATTGTATGTGTTCGAGAGTTGGTTGTGGTATCCCTATCGGGAGGGCTTCCGTTTTTTATTCTAGGTTTAGTTTGTATCCCGATAGGGTTGCATATTTTTGTAGAAGTGTCAGTAAGGGTGGGAGGGATTGAGTGGGGTTCGTGATTGTGAGTAGGATCTCGTCCGCATAGGCTGCTATTTTGTATTCTTCGTTCCTGACCTTGATACCTTGGATTTCTTGTTCCCTACGTATGTTTTGGAGGAGGGGTTCGAGGGATAGGGCGAATAGGAGTGGGGAGAGCGGGCAGCCCTGTCTTGTCCCATTTTTAATTGTGAATTCTGGGTGTTTGGCGTTTGGTATGAGGAGTGTGGCCGTTGGTTGGGCATAAAGGGTCTGTAAGGCTTGGAGAATGGGTGGTGGGAATTTGAATTTTTGGAGGGTGGCAAATAAGAATGGCCATAATAGGCGATCAAAGGCCTTTTCTGCATCCATTGATAAAAGAAGGGTTGGGATTTTCCTACTTTGGGCTACCCATATTAGATCTATCATACGTCTCGTGTTGTGTCCTGCTTGTCTCGTGGGTATGAAGTCCACCTGGTCGGGGTGTATTAGTTTTGGGAGGAGGGGTTGTATTCGGTTAGCTAAAGTTTTTGTGATTATCTTTGTGTCCATGTTAAGTAGGGACATGGGTCGGTAGTGGCCTGGGTCTAGATGTGTTTTGTGGGGTTTCGGTATGAGGCAGATGTTTGTTTTGAGCATCTCCTTTGGGAGTGGGTCCCCCTGTAGTAGTGAGTTCCCTAGAGCTGTGAGGTGGGGTATGAGGACATTCGCGTATGTCTTATAGTATAGGCCTGTGAAGCCATCTGGTCCGGGGCATTTGTTTGGTTTGATTGTTTTTAATGTTTTGGCGATTTCTTCTGTCGTGAAGGGGGCTGACAGTGTTGCTATTGCGTTGTGTGTCTGTTAGGGATGTGAGGGGGATGTTTTGGAGGTATAGTTCGATGTCTTGTTTCAGGGTTGGAGAGGGGGCCAGATTGTGGTCATAGAGTGATCTGAAGTAGTAGGAGAATATTGATGCTATGTCATTGGGGTCTTTGTGAGTGTTTCCCCCTGGGGATTTTATTTCAGTAATCCGTTTAGTTTGTGATTTTTGCGGGCTAGGAGGGTGTCTGCCTTATTTTATTTCTCATAAAAGAGTTGTTTACTCCACTGGAGGGCTTTTAGTGAGTCTTTGGTCTTATATGATTTGATGGCTTGTTGGTGGGTTTTTATTTGGGCTGGTAGTGTTGGGGTGGGGTGTTGCTTATGTTGAGCATCAAGGGTCCTAAGGGAGATTAGATGGGCCTCGAGTTCCTTTAGTTTTAGCTTTTTGTGTCTTGTAGCCTCTGCGATTAGCTTGCCTCTTATGACGGCTTTGTGTGCCGCCCAGAGTGCTCCTATAGATGTTACGGAGTCTTTCTTTAACTCGAAGTATTCTTTAACTGCGTCTTGTATGGTTTGTGTTATCTCAGGTTTATGCAGTAAGGTGGGGTTAAGACGCCACGACCACGATCTTGCCGTTTGTGGGATTGATAGTGTGAGGGATATCTCCGCGTAGTCAGACCAGGTGATTGTGCCTATCGATGTTGTGGTGTCGTGGGTGAGGAGTGAGGGGGAGACCAGGAACAGGTCGATCCTTGAATAGGAAAGGTGGGGGTGTGAGTAGAAGGTAAAGTCTGCTAGTGTAGGATTTTGTAGTCTCCATATGTCCTGGAGGCCTGTTTGGAGTATAAAAGTCGAGAGTAGTTTATCATTGGCCGTCGTTTTGGGGATTGTTTTGGTATGTTGTGAGTGGCGTTTTCGGTCCTGTTGGGGTGCTGGGACTACATTGAAGTCCCCTCCGATAATCATGTGGTGGGAGGGGAATAGCTTTAGGTGTGCTCGTAAGGCTGACCAGAAGGGTGGGTCTGGGATAGTGGGGGCGTAGATAGTCGTTAGTGCGTGTGTTCCATGGTGGCCCGCTATTGTTAGGTATCTACCCTGGGGGTCAGCAGTGGTTTGTTTAAAGTTAATGGGGCATGTATTGCGAATTAGTATCGCAACTCCATTTCTTTTTCCGTTTGGGGAGTTTGCTAGGTGGTATTCATTGTAATGTCTGTTTTTGAGCGGGAACGGTCTTGCTGCCTCAAAGTGAGTTTCCTGGAGGAATATTATGTCAGCCCCGGATCTGTTGGCCCATTGCATTAATTGATGGCATTTTGCGGGTTTGTTTAAGCCCTTGCAGTTAAGGGAGATGCATTTTAGTTTTCTCATCTCTGGTGGTCCGTGAGAGTCAGGGTGTGGGTTTGGTAGTGAAGGATTTGGGGTTGGAGTTACCCCTTTTAGGTGTGCGGGTTGCCCTTGGGGTAAGGTTTTGGTGGATAGGGTGGGGGGTGGGTGAGGGGGTGGGGTGGGTGGTTTGTTGGGAGGGTGGGGGTAGTAGAGTGTGGGGGAGTGTGTGGGTGTTTACCCTGGTCTTACTGTGGGCTTGCCAGCTGTGGTTGGGGGTTGTGTGTGGTGCCTTTTAAGATTGAGGTGTGTGGCTTGATTCCTTTGTGGGAAAAGTGTGGTGTATCACTCATGGTGTTTGTCAGTCATGTAGTCGTTGTCTGTGTTTCTCGGTGGGTGGCTCTTGGATTTGCTGTCTGAGGTTCGGTGGTCTGGTGAGTGTTCTTCGTGGGCTGGTGTTGGTGAGTGGTGTGTATCCTGTGAAGTGGATTCATCTGGAAAAACAGTAGAAATCAACATATATACATTTACATAAACATAAACATTTCTGATTCATGTGGTAGCACCCTTGTTTGTGCCCTTCAGGTCTCTTTGGGACTATTCGTTCAGTCAGTTGTACTTGCCAGTTGTATACCTAAGTCTATTTGTGTCATTCTTGCGCCCTTCATGTTCCCTGTTGCCGGTTGCAGGTGTATATTTTTGTATGCCTATTTACCTGCCTTGATTATCTCTCTCCCTCCCCCTTGCAGTGTGTGTTCTCTCCTCTCGTTGCCTTCCCATTTATGATGTGGAATCCTCCATGTCTTTGTCTACCTTCCCTCCTCTCCCTCTTTTTCCTTTTTCTGTTTGTGTGTTTCTATTTGGGATTGTCTAGGTCTTGTTTTCTGATATATAGGTGTTTTTCCGGTTGGGTACCTTTAGTCATGTCAGTGGTGTGGGGGTCCAGGGTGCCCTGCTTTCCGTGTGGCCGTGTACCCCTTTGGATTGTCTCCCCCCCCCCGCTATTGAATGTTGAGGAGTTTGAAGGGGTGTCCCCAGGTATATTTGATGCCTCTTTCTTGCAGGGCTAGTGTGAGGAGTTTCAAGTCTCGCCTCTTTTTTAAGGTAGTAGGGGCTAGATCTTGGAAGAGTGTTATATGAGCGCCGGCATATTGTGGTGGGTGGATTCTGGCTATTTGCATGATTTTCTCTTTTGTTTGGAAGTAATGCAGGCGTATTATTACGTCTCTGGGGGTGGATATGTTCAGAGTAGGGGGGCGCAAGGCCCTATGAGCCCTGTCCATTTCTAGTAGTGGTGATGGTACTTCTGGGGCCATTTTTGCAAAGATGCCTTTTAGGGTTAACATTAGGGATTCTGGTTGTAGGCCCCGGATCCGTATATAATTTTTTCGTGACCTATTATTTAGGTCTTCTAGGGAGTCCTAAATGCGGTTAGGCGGCCATGGAGGTAGGAGATCTCCTGGGATTGTGCTGTGGAGGCTGTCGCCAGGGTGGTTAGACGTACCTCTGTTTGGTCAGTGCGGGTAGTCAATGCTTCCATGTCCGCCCGGAGACCTGTTAGTTGCTTGCTGATTTTTTCGGCCACATGGGTTTTGATGTCTGCTGTGGCCTCGCTCGCTGTGGTGAGAGGGGCCGAGGGTGTTGGTGTGTGGGCGCCCCATTCTGAATCAGATCCCTGGTCCTCCTCGTGGTCGGATTGGGTAGGCCTCTGCGCTTCTCCTGGAGTGCGGAATAACGTTGCTACTGATGGAGGTAGCTCCTTTTTCTTTTTCCCACCTCCCATCGCTGTAGCCGTGTTTCTGTGGTGTGTGAGGGGGCTTTGGAGCAGTGGGTGATGCGGATGGTGGCTGATTGAGTGCTTGGGGGAGAGGGAGCTGCGGGATTACGCGTCCATCTTCCTCCGAGGTTAGGCTCCGCCCCCTCTTGATTGCATTTTTTGATGGAATAAAGATACTTGTTATGAGAATCTGAACTGTAGGCACTATAACCATTTAATCTCATTGAATTGGTTATAGTACCTGGAATCCTCTGGTGCTATCCCTTAATTTAGTGTTGAACCATTTTCAAGTAGTTTAACACTAAATAAGGGTCTACGGCCACCGACTGCCCAGTTCCCATTGGATTTAGGGATAAGACATTACATTCTTCCTTCTAACCATACCAATTCATACCATCAATAAGAATTGGGATGAATTCAAGCAGTCAGCTAACACTCTCAGACAATCACAGCTGCTCATTGTTGCTCAAGCTAATTTTCCCTAATTAGCCCAAACAGCACAGGTGGGATGGGATGCTGAGGATTCTTGGTTAGCTTTAAAAACAGTTAAACACTGAAAGGATGGCCCTGGGGACTCCAGATAACTGTTTTAATGAGCTGAATAAGTTACATAGGCTGATTGACAGACAGAGACCCACATTACAAAAATTAGACAGACAGAGACAAGCAGATATGTGAAATATATTGGATATATTGGATGGATGGATGCTAGGATGGATGGATCAAACCCGCCTATAGGAAGGACAAAGGCATAACTCATTAAAAAAAAAAAGGCAACAACAGACATAGATATATTAGATAGCTAAATAGACAGATAAATAGATTAGTAAGAAAAAGGATTGGTATCCAAATATACTTATCTGAAATGATCAATCAAAACAGCCTCTCAAGGTCGTGGCCCAGTTCCTGACCTTTTACAATATACATATTCTTTGTATTCAAGTGTATATTGTAAAAGATAAATAGATTAGACAGATTAGATTAAGAGATAGCATAATAGATGTGTTAGGAGTAGTAGTCAGATTTCTAGATACATGGGTAAAAAGATGGGATGTACAGATCAGATACACATGATATGATAGATGCTACAATATGATATACAGACTAGTAGATGAGAGAGATAATTCCATTATATAGACACACAGATCATTTCACTGATGATTTCATTGTCTCATGATAATAGAAAGAGAATCTGTTTTATAATAGACTGCCATGATGCTTATTAGTTTATAATAGAAGTTTTAGTAGTCTGTTTTCTTGCTCAAGAGCCGCAAAGGATACAAAAATAAGATGTGTATTGCCGCTATTTCGTTTTGGTTCTGTTGTTTACAATACCAAATAGTGCAAATCAACATCACGGTGTTACATCAAGGCATAGCAAGAGATAATTGCTGATTACATGGTCCTGTGCTGTAAATTCAAGCTCATGCAGGGTTAATTTGTGCTGGCAAGGGAAGCGGCAGTGATGTAGGGACAGGCGTGTGCTGCTCACACACAATCACAGGAAGGACACGGGGATCATGTACCCCCCTTCCTGCAGAAACATCATCAAGTGAGGGAGGTAGAGGGTGGGGGTGACTCAAATTACATTCTACAGACTTAATTTTTAAATCTTGCAGAACATCTCTCCAGTCTCCACCCTACATATACCATAACTTCTGTAAAATGTGGCCTTTCCAGCATTTAACACTGCAACCTGTGCAGCAAAGGCATATTATCTATACTCTATTCTTAGATCTTCCTAGAAATCTTTCTTATTAAAGATGTGCAGAGCATCGCCTCTTCCTTACATGCATGCACAGCAGTTATACTTCCTCTTTATGGACTGCAGAGCATTACATAAACAATACCAAGACATAAGCATAGATTGGGGACTACTGATACTAACTTGTTCACCCATCTGCTCTGCACAGCTTCAAACCTTATACATATTGTTTTGGTGTATATTTTTCACATCCAAAGCATTCTTATAGTGGCAATGTCACGTTGTTTTGTTTTTTTCGTTACCTTATGACCCCTTATCATTAGATAATTATTAGATAATTAGGTAAATTAGTTTAGCACTTTAAATGGAACTTTGCTTAAATGACCACTGTGGGTACCCAGACCACTTCAGCTCAATGAAGTTGTCTGGGTGCCAGATCCCCCTAGTTTTAACCCTGCAGCTGAAAACATAGCATTCATGCGCATTCAGCTCCACTCGGGAACTGATGTCGATGGAGTAGGAGAGGTCACCAGCACAGAGGGATTAAGGTAAGCATATAAATGGTTAATTAACCATATATGAGCCTCGGCACGGGGCCCTAGTTACTGTTTAGGTGACTAGGACTCTATAGCGTTAGGAATACATATTTGTATTCCTAACGCTATAGTGTTCCTTTAAGCTTCGTCCATTGCAGCAAATAAAGTTAATGTTTCCCACAAGAAAACATACTCCCTGCTATTTCCTATGTATAATTTAAAAAAACAAAAAAAGGTAAATTGAAAAAAAAAATACAAAAAAAAAACAAGGATGAAAAGAAGTAAAAAAAACCTAATACTCTAAAAACAAAACATGATACAAAGAAACACTTTAATTCCTTTACCACCTTACAGGATTTATTTACTAAACTGAGGATTGGAGAGGATAGACAAGAGATTGGCAAATTCGTATACCAAAATATCCAAACTAAATAAATTCTCAAACTAAGCTTTGCTACGTTGGCCTCAGTTCCCTTGTTAGTTCTCCATGATGTTCACATGGTTATTTACTGGAAATGATTTGTATAAAAATTTTAATCAAAAAAGCCAAATGCAAAAAATTCTACAGCAGACCTATTTTTCTAATTTTACTTTTCTGGCCTATAACTTGCAATTCCCTTGTATGTATGTATGTAGTGGGCATTGGATGAGATATTCCCCTAAAATCAGCCATGAATTCCCCAAATAACGACAGACACTAAAACTTTGATATAATAGGCCACAGTATTTATTAAAACAACCGAATATGGTATAACGCATCCAAACGTATAAAACTGTACATAGTACAGATCATAAATTAACATATAAATAATGTTGCATAATGTCATACAGTAATGTAACCAAAACGTCCTTGCAAATGTAACACACCCCTTCCCAAAGGCTCTCACCTCCCCCCTCGGCATAATAAATTCCTCTTCCCTTTTTGGGCTCCCCATCAGCCGTCTTTTAACTCGGCGGGGACACGCCCAACCTGGTACCCCTTAGGGTTCCCCATAAGAGACAAGGGAGGATGAGACCCGGCCATTATCCCCTTAGTCATCTACCTGCAAACCATCTCCCACCCTATCTGGCAAGGACATGCCCTCCGCCTCGCTTTGACAACACCCGGGCCTAAATCACCAAGGGAGGGTGGGCGGGAAACTGTTGCTGGCCCAGCTCCTAAGTGGCACTGAGGTCTGCTTTATTTGTCACTACCCACTTCCTCACATACCATACTACCACACATAAACAGCCAATCATGTTTCATCCATCCCACACTCATACATGTGCCCTTGTCTGCTCAGCTGCGCACTCTCCTTGGCGCCTGGTCAGTTCCCAGCAGACTCAATTTAGTGAATAACCCTGTCTGTCAGTTTAGTGAATAAACGCAGTAGCTTCTACTACTTACAATTACACAACTATTTTTCTTTAAAATAAGTGAAGGGGCACTCCAGGCATCCATATATGTTAAGTGCAGTGTGTGGTATAGATTACAGTCAGTTATGCTATTTTTACTCAGTCCTTTTTTTTTGTTAATAATAATTAGTTTTACTCTGTACGCCTACCCTTTCTGTCCCTCCCTTTCTCCAAACCTGCAGTGTTTTTCTTTATGGTTGCATAAATACCACAGTACATAATGTCATGCTTACTACTGGAGGAACATGACTACTGGACTACAACTCCCTGAAACCCTTGCACTGGCTATAAAGTAATACTTATGTTATCAACTCAACAATGCTGTCCTATTCTCATCTAAACATGTTGATGTTTAATTCCGACACTGGAAGCAAGCTCTTCTCTTAATGGTTCCTCTTTTTAAAAATAAATTAATAAACATTTATCTTGAAGTTCATTTAATTATATCATATAAGCAGCTGCAAACTGCAGCAGAAGATAGTTCCATACCGCACACCCAAACCTGAATTATACAGTGTGCTATCTTTAAAGAAACACGCTAACGTGAGAAACACCAACATTTGTTCCTAACGTTAGAGTGATGTATGGGCTATATTGATTAAATCTCTACCCCCATAAGTGATAAAATAAAGAGATTAACTCACCTAGTTCTTTATTTTCGTGCAGAGAAATACAGTATGGTCTGTGATGCCACGACAGCAGGGCAAATCGTGATGGTCATACTGTTATACAATGTCATGGTACATAAAAGCAATGCACATTTTTATATTTTAGTCTCGCTCTTACAACGTAGTTACATAGCTGCCCTGCACAGGGCTAGTGATATTAGTTATTAACAAGAGAAACTGTAAGCAGGGGGCGACAGGCTAGTAATTTTTTAAACAAGCTTAGTCTAAACGTTTACGTTCAATTGAGTGTTTCAGTATACGTGTGTAACGAGTGTGTTACAGGGTTGTAGCATGTGTTATACAGGTTAGGTACAAGCTGTGTAATAGCGACCTGCTCGGCTGCCCTATAATGTGGGCAAGTCTACAACACAGTTAGTATAGTCTGGTGTAGTATAATGGCGTTTATAACTTTATGGTGTGTGTTGTGGGGAAAGCATTTGAAGTGAGCCGTGGCAGTGTCACGAGTGTTACAAGCTAGGTTGCTTGCTTATGTAGATTAGCAAGTTTAAGCATGCAATCAGTAAGTATGCATTGTATAGCTTAAGACATATGGAGAGTCCTCTAGAAGTTTACCCCGGCTCGGTCTATGTGTGTGGTAGAGCCAGTCAGTCCCTGTGGATTCAGCTGATGCCTGCGCTGGAGGTTGCAGATATTGATGCACAGGATACCTCGTTGGTCTGGGTCAGCTGCAAGGTGGTTCCTGGCGGCCAGAGCAGAGGCGGCAAACGGCTGGGTAAGGAGCTGAGAGGGTGAGTTTTGACATTGTTGTGGTTGTCTCTGTTAGTCCCAGGTTGTGGCTAGGAAGGGACCAGAGCTGGATGTCGCCGGGTCGCATGGCAACCATTACGGTTTGTGTGCCGTCGTTTGGTGCCTGAGGGAGTGGGTAAGGTCTCTATGTCCACTGTGGGGTTACTGCCACTGACCTGCCCCGCCATTCGCTCAGTCGTTGGCTTTCCTGGTGTGAGAGGTCGCGTTGTTTGTGGGATTCTTTGCGTTGCAGGATGCCGCCATCTTAAGTAGGCGGGGTGTTGTTGCTTCCACCCGTCTGTGGCCATCCAACAGGGCCCATACTTGTATGCCCATGCTTGCGGACGTGCCATGGTGGACCGCGATGACCCCCGACGGTCCGGGGGGGATTCTGTCCCCAGCTCCGCATCAACTGCTAGGCCGCAGGTCGCACCTGCCTCGGCTGGTGCCTCCGGAGTGCTAATATTGCCCCAGTCCTGTTTCCACTAGGGGCTCCGTGGGGTGAGTGGGTGTGGAGCCTGTTTAGACTGGCTAGTTTGCGGCAAGGAAGGCTTAAATTCAGCCCTTTGGCGGGAGCCCATGCGTGCTTGGGACCACTCCGCATGGCAGTCAAGCTCCGCCCCCCCTAGTTAATCATTGCGCAGGTCTTTCTGTGGTCGCCACTCCTCTCTGGCTGAAATCATCAATCCAATGCTTCCCCATAGGGAAGCACTCACGAAATTATGTGCATGGCAGTTATCACTAAACTACACCAATCAGCATCTCCTTATACAGATGTATTGACTAAATGGATCTCTATGGGGAGTGTTCAGTGTCTGCTGAATGTAGAGATACTGAACGTCGATGTTGCAAAAATTGCATGATTGTAACTATAAAGCCCCTCTAGTGGCTGTCTGAGTG
>OW240916.1:170720681-170731585 GCA_933207985.1 Pelobates cultripes | reverse complement strand
TTTACCAGTCCATTTGCTGCTATCTCCATCCTGCTGCTATCCTGCTGCTGTCTGCTCTAAAGAAGGCTCTACCCCCCTTTAGTGGGTAACAGGCTGTTTCCACCTGAGCCAGGTCCTCATAGTTGGCTCTGCAAAAGGTGAGCATTCTTAGACTCAACTTTTATTTGTATTTATTTCCTGATCATAATATACTACACTAGAAGGATATCTTCTTTCTCTCTTTCTGAGTACTGAGGGAAAGGAAACCAGTTAAAGGGGAAGGTGTCTCCTGACGCTTGAGATTTGAGCCAGTCCTTCACTTGGCTCTATATTTGTGAGTTTGTTTTTTGTATTTAAGAATTTGTGTATTATTCCTTGATATACTTCACTATTGTATCTTCTCTTATTTTCTGTTCCATGTTTATCTCCGTTTGAGATTTAAATACCCCTGGGTGTAGGGCTAAGTACAAATTTAGCGCTCCACTTCAGGGAGTCCCATTAAGTGGATTGGTTTTTAACCACCCCCTTCTTGATTCTCTCATTTTTGCACTTTACATATTATGGTCTGCTTCCTTATTTGTACCAAATTACTGTTTGCTGGACCTCTTCTGCAATTTAATTGTTCTGGTCCGTTTTGAGATTATTTTTTTTCAGTTCACAAATTTGATATTTCCAATCTATAAACAAAGAGGTGAAACCTGTCCTATGAGGGGTTACATGTAACAGGTAGCAGCTAATTATCATACTGATATCATCAGGGAAAAATAAGCAGAAAATCTGAAAGAAATAAGAAATAGTGTAAACCTAGATTATAGGCACACTACAGGAAGGGTAAAAAAAAAAAAAAAGGCATATAGTATAATGGACAGAGTGACAGTTTTACACACAATAAAATAGTAGAGAAGAAAATGGCACACACAAAACTGCGCAAACGTGAACACAATGCAATTTATACATTACCCTCATCCTTTTAGATTGCAAGCTTGTTGGGCAAGGCCCTCTTCACCTACTGTTTCTGTATGTCTAGTACAGACATCTGTAATGTCTGACAATATAAGTTATGTACCCCGTATATAATAGACATTTAATGAAATAAAAATTATATACTATTTATTGACAGATTAGAACTGTTCAATAAAAATAGGGGTTGGAGTTTACCCACCAGTGAAATATAAGGCGCCAGGGAATTTGAAATTAAGTTTGCACGGTCAGCTCAATAGAACCACAAGCTCTGGAGTAAACTGAAGTGGTTGTGGTGCTTGGCGTGTCCCTTTCAGTGAGTTGGAGAACCTCTGAGTGTTGTTCAGGGAACACAACATGCGTCATTTGCAATGATATGTTTTGCACGAGCAGCACGCTTGTAAATCCTAAAATCATCCATTATCTTCACAGTCAGTAATTATTAATAATACATTATAGATTGAATTATGTAAACAGAGACTGCCTGTCACTGAGAAAGGGGGCTCTGTTTACAGAACTGTCTATTCATTTAAGTGACATGAAAGGAATTGAGAGCAATAACAGATCAGCTATGACACATGGTATTCTTTTCAAAGAGAAAGCTCAAAATGATGTAGCGCCATTAGAGAGTCATTCATAATGGGAATGCTTTTAATGGCTCTCATTGGATTAAAGGTTACCTAGCGTTAGGGAGACGGGTACTTGGGTTAGTGTAGTACATAGGGTTAGGGTTCTAAGCCTATACTTGGAGTTAGAGGACTAGTTATATCGGTTGGGGAGTACGCCTGCACGATGCCGTGGATTGAATCTCCCATCACTCTCAGCTGCTGCAAACACTACTGGGTAACACTATATTGAGAGCTTACTCTTGACTTGCCATATAGTGCTGTCTTAATATTGTCTTGTGGTACCTTGATTCTTCTATTTTGCTACAAGGTGACCGGCTTCCTCAAATGCTTCTTTTTAGACTAGTGCAGGGCAAAATATTTTGATTCTTTAAAAAAATAAAAATCTTAATTTTTCATGTATATATAATTCAGTTTAGTCACCTGTTCCAGTGAATTTTAATTTTGAAAAAAATTGGAAAGGCCAGAAGAAGAGGGCATTGTTCTGACAAGTAAATACGGCTCGGCAATTTAATTAGATTATGTTTACATATATATGCATTCAAAAATAGAAGGTTTAGTTTTAGAATGATTACAATCTTTTTCTTTTGCTACCTTGCATTAGTTTAAAATGGAGCAGGAGTCCTTTTTAGCTCAAAATAGGTAATTTGCCCAAAAAGAAAAGTAAAAAGTCAGGGTGCATATGACCAACACCCACTTACCCCTCCCACCCGGGGAAGAGTAAAGCGTTCCCACACAGACAGTCAAAAAACACAGTGCCCTCCTAGTAGCCAGAGTCATTTAATTGGAAAAAAAGGGATTTTTCAATAAAGGATATGATGGAACAGGTGAGTGGGTCATCAGTTGCCCACTCAATTTTTTCATTTATTTCTTTGAAAAATCCAGTTTTCAAATATGACTCCTGCTGCTGCTCCCCATTTTTCCAAATGCCTTTCATTTTTGTGGTTTTGCCCTTTGCGATATGGCTATGCCTGCTACCTGGAAGCTGATGACAGTACACAGATGTTTTTTCCCACACTGAGTTACAGACTGGATGTGTGGGAAAGGCTTATTCTTTTTGGGGCGAAAGCGTGAGTGGGTGGTCCATTGCCAAGTGCCCACTCACATTTTCCTTAGAAAAAGAAGTGACCATCCTTCACTGTGGAAAAAAAACAATGCCCTTCCATGGAAATCTAGAGAGACAGCTGAGTAAAAACTAAATGTAGTACAGATATTAAATGGACACTATAGTCACCAAAACAACTTTACCTTAATGAAGCAGTTTTGGTGTATAGATCATTCCCCTGCAGTCTCACTGTTCAATTCTCTGTCATTTAGGAGTTAAATCACTTTGCTTCTGCTTATGCAGCCCTAGCCACACCTCCCCTGGCTATGACTGACACAGCCTGCATTAAAACAAATTTTAATTTCATCCAGGGCTGGACGAGGAAAAGAATTCGGCCCGGGCATTTTTTAATCACAGCGGCCCACTTTACCTGTATTTTTTTATTTTAATTAGAAAAGCACTGTATCCCCCCTCCCTTCTTACCTTTAGCCAGGGAGGGGGAATCGTGTAGCCATCCCTGTTGGTCTTAGTGGTGAGAGTGAACTCTAGCCTGCAGGGTGTGAGGGGTGCTGTGTATGAGGGGTGCTGTGTGTGTGTGGGGGATGCTTTGTGTGTGTGTGTGAGGGGTGCTGTGTGTGTGGGGGGGGAGGGGGATAGATAAATGTAACTATATACCTGTATTTTTTTTATTTTAATTAGAAAAGCACTGTATCCCCCCTCCCTTCTTACCTTTAGCCTGGGAGGGGGGACTCTGCAACCATCCCTGGTGTCCTAGTGGTGAGAGTGAACTCTAGCCTGCAGGGCTAGAGTGCACTCTCACGAGATCGAAGTGTTGCCATGGTAACCGCGGCAATGCTCCGACCTCACGAGAGGAACCTGGCGGTGCAGCAAGCCTTCTCCCTCCTCCCCTCCCCAGTCGGCGGCCGCCAGGGCTGCCATCAGAAATGTTGGGGCCCCTGACACAGCTCAAGGTCTGGGCCCCCTGGCCCCCCAGTCCGCCCAAAGTGCTGCCCCCCCCCCCGAATCCCATCACAATGGGACATCACAATGCCCCACCCATATGATCTGCCATGTTAACTAACACCAGTGCTGGAGTGCCGCCGTGTTTACATTAAAAGGCCTGCAGGGACAGGCTAGACACCAGAACCACTACATTAAGCTGCAGTGGTTCTGGGGACTATAGTGTCCCTTTAACGTGAGGTAAATTAGAGATTTTATTAAAGACCCGGAGGCTCCTATTATGCTGCACTCTTTCTTTAATACCCTCAGCAGTGGTGTATCCTGGTTTTGTGCTGCCCTAGGCAGGACAAAACTCAGGCGCCCCCCTGCCCCCCCCACCCAACCCTTCCTCCCGCCCCACCTTCTAAATACACACACAGTCAGACACATACACACACACAGTCAGACACATACACACACACACACACACACAGTCAGACACATACACAGACACAAACACACACACAGAGTCAGACACATACACAGACACAAACACACAGTCAGACACATACACAGACACAAACACAGTCAGACACAAACACACACACAGTCAGACACACACACGCAGTCAGACACACACGCAGTCAGACACACACACAGTCAGACACACACACACAGTCAGACACATACACAAACACAGTCAGACACAAACAAACACACACACACTCACAAACACAGTCAGACACAAACACACACATACACAGTCAGAGACACACACACACACACAGTCAGAGACACACACACTCACAAACACAGTCAAACACAAACACAGTCAGACACAAACACAAACACACACAGTCACAAACACACACAGTCAGACACATACACAAACACAGTCAGACACAAACACACACACACTCAGACACATACACAAACACAGTCAGACACAAACACACACACTCAGACACATACACAAACACAAACACAGTCAGACACAAACACACACACACTCAGACACATACACAGACACAAACACAGTCAGACACAAACACACACACACTCACAAACACACACACACTCACAAACACACAAATGACGTCATCTTCCGGCTCCCATCCTCACTCTGCAGCCGACGCGCGAGGGAGCTGAGCAGTCAGCTCATAGGAGGTGCTCCCTCGCCGGCCGCCCGCCTGCCAGCGCCGCCCGCCCGCCCGCCCGGGATGTCAGTTAGCCGCCCCCTGAAAAATGCCGCCCAAGGCAAATGCCTTGTTTGCCTCGCGGCTAATACGCCCCTGACCCTCAGCAGCAAAGAATACATTATTGAAGAAAAATAAACATTTGAACTAGGTATAACATCATAGTGACAATGTCCGCCTAGCAACATGACCATCCAATCAGTGTCGTCCTTCTCCTATAGTAGGCGGAGCATTGATGACCAATTCCTCTTTCTTTGCTGCTTACCCTCAGATAAGTACACCTCTCACAGTTCTCTCACTGTGGGATCCTTTGATGTTATTTCCTTTCAATTTGCTATTTGTACTTCATTATATTTAATTGTTTTCCTTATATTACCCTTTATTCATGGATACCTTTCTGGTACTGACTACTTTGTACCTTTAAAGAATCTTTGACTAATCTTTTAATCCTTATTGTGTATTGCACTAGCTGCTTCTGTTTTAACATCACACTACTCATGGCTGACCCTTAATCTAACTGCCCTGCTATTCAGGGATTTGGCCGGTCTGAGGGTTTATCACTTTAATTTTGCCGGCATTTGCTCCGCCCGCGCATGCGCGCCCTGTCAGAACGCCCCCAACGGCCATTTTCAGCTCCGGCTGTGATCGCGGTCGGATCTGATTCTGACCGCGCATCCAGCCGCACTTTTACTCTCCCTCCCCGTGCGGCTTCACTCTCCCTCCCCGTGCGGCGGTATAACTTTGTACCTTCACCGCCGAAACCGGCATACACTTATGCTTCCGGTTTCGCTTGTCGCGGCGGCCATCTTTTAGGTTCCAGCCGACACGGCGGCCATTTTCTCCTGTGTTTTTCCCGCCCTTTTGCTCTGGAACGCCCACTCCGTCCCTTGATCGGAGTTGGTGTCCAGTATTAGTGGCGGACGGTCCCCTTTTCTCCTGCTCCCCTCCATTATTTGATAAATTAGCTGTAAGTGATTTTTACTGTGTAACTTATTGCTTAGTTTATTCATAAATTAGCTGTAAGTGATTTTAATGTTTAACCTACTGCTTAGTTTATTCTAGTTACTTTCAGCTGGGTTACTTAACCCTGCTTTACAACTTTACTAATAAATTAATCAAATAACACCTGCTGTCAGTTACATTGCTTGCCAGTTCTTTCCTTGTTTAACTACCTGCCTGTCAGTTACACTGCACTAATGCAATCTGCTAATGACTTGCCTGGTCCCTCAGGGACAACAACTGACCCCCAAACTGCATTGGGTTTTCCCCCTATAGTTTCTGGGGATGACCTGGATTTCCCAGCATCAGAGGATATTCAGGCTATCATGGATACTACTGTGTCCAAATCTGTCTCTAAAGCCCTGGCATCTGCCATGGACATTATGTCCTCATCTATTTCAAAATCTTTTACCCAAGCACTAAGGCAGGCCCAACGTATGGTCCCTCCGACCGCTATGCCAGTCGCGATACCATCCATTTCCAACCCATCACGCCCCGGCCGCAAAGCCTCGGCAAAAACCAAGCACTCCTCCAAATTGACGATGGACAGTAAAACACCTGTCATAGATGGCGCGAATACTAACCCACCGCGCAAAAGAGCCTCTAGCCGGGCAAAAGTGGCTAGACATTGGAAGTGGGCTAAAGCCCAACCTGATTCCACTGAGTCAGAACTCAGTTCAGATGAGGAGAGTGCCCCAGCCCTAGACTCAGAGCAGTCTCATGATTTGTCCGACTTAGATTCGGAATATGACATGGATGAGGTGTGTAATCCCTCTACTAAGATAAATACCGCAAGCTCAGATTTGATTAAACAGGGGAAAGTTCTTGACCCGCAGGGCGAACCACTGTTTGAGCCGGATGACTTGCGTCATCCCCGCTCTGCGGAATGGTCACCAGCTGAGCATGTGGCGCAATATGTCGCCTCACGGGTCCGTAAGCCTCTGGACAAGGCAACACGTAGTAAACTGAGGGCTGAATGCCCACGCCCCACCGTACCAGACGACGTCTGTAAGACACCCCAAGTTGATCCCAAGATCATACAATTTTTAAGCAAGACGGGTTGGAAACCTAGGAAAGGTCTAGACTTTTCGCTTTATAATTGTCAAGACAAAGTCTTGGATATCTTAGGTCCAGCGACCAAAATATTCGAAGCCGTGGAGGAATCCTTGGCACAAGATGACGCTTTAGATCGCCTCACTATTAGAGGTTGGATTCAGAGGGTGATATGCCTCATAGGCAACGCCAATACCGCTCTGGCTACAGAGCGTCGTAAAGCTATTCTAATTAAAATAGAACCAAAGCTTGTAAATATGGCAATTACTGAGCCTGGGGCCCTGGCAAAAGGGTACCTTTTTGGAGAATCTTTTGTAAAAGACCTGGGATCTTATGTACAAACATTTACGGCCTTAGATAAGGCACAATCTAATCTAAAAAGGGTGTTCCACCCAAAGGTTTTTGGTGGGGCCGGCAGAGCAAGGGGCCGTCTGTCCGGCAGAGTCAACAGAGGCTCACGCCCGAGGCGAGGCTCCTATGCGGGGAGAACCCCCTTTATCGACCAAAGGTCCGCTCCGACCTTTTTTCCCCAACGAGGCAGACCGTGGGTGTCGAGAGGTACACGAGGCGCTCCCTCCAGAAGACGTCCTTATGGTAAGCTACCTTTCTCAATTTTCTTCACATGTGACGATTGGGGGCAGACGCACACATTTTTCCCATGTCTGGGCTCTCATTACCTCAGATGCCTGGATACTAACGGCTGTCCACGGCTACCTAATAGACTTTATATCCCTCCCCACCCAGCACTCCCCACCCAGGGAGATTGCTTTTTCCCCTCTAGACACGACCCTCGTCTCCGAGGAGGTCCGAGACTTGGCGCTCAAAGGTGCCATTCAAGAAATCCCGATGCATACCCCGGGTTTTGTGAGCAACCTATTTATTGTCCCAAAAAAGGGGGGCGGATCCCGCCCAGTTATCAATCTCAAACACTTAAATACTTACGTAACTTACCATCACTTCAAGATGGAGGGCATTCATTGCCTACGAGATTTGCTTCAACCAGCCGACTGGATGGTCAAACTCGATCTAAAAGACGCGTACCTCACGGTACCCATTGCACAGGAGCACCAGGATTTCCTGCAATTCACGTGGCAAGGAAGGAAATGGCGGTTCCGCTACCTTCCCTTCGGTCTGTCTTCCGCACCTTGGTGTTTCACCAAGCTAATGAAGCCCGTGGTTGCTCTCCTACGCAGTTGGGGAATACGCCTAATCATATATTTAGACGACATCCTGCTGCTATCCCAGTCAGTCTCACTGCTGCAGGTTCACCTCGGTTGGACCACAACCTTGCTGCAGAATTTGGGATTCATCATAAATTGGGAAAAGTCCATCCTAGCCCCCACTCAAAAAATAGAATTCCTAGGTCTCTTGGTGGACTCAGTTATGCAAACCTTGTATTTACCAACATCCAAAATGAAAAATATCAGGAAAGAGATAAGACGAGTTCTTACCTGTCCACATATATCTCTCAAACATCTGGCCCGCGTGATCGGGCTCTTAGCAGCCTCCATACAGGCCATTTTCCCAGGCCCCCTTCATTACAGAGCCCTTCAACGCCTACAGGCGTCATACCTGAGAGGCGGTGCCTCATACGAAGATACTCTGACTCTAAACGCAGAAGCGAAAGAAGAACTCCGCTGGTGGCTCATGCACATGGAGGCGTGGAATGGCAAAGCCATCTTCGGCTCGGCCCCAGACGTGGTCATAGAGTCGGACGCAAGCTCTTATGGTTGGGGTGCGCGCTGCGGAGATATTTCCACAGGTGGACGCTGGTCGGCGGCGGAGTCCACACTGCACATAAATTGCCTGGAACTCCTTGCAGGGTCCTTTGCAATTCGCAGCCTCTCCCCGACACTGTCCCAGTGTTCAATCCTACTAAAGATGGACAACGTATCGGCTGTCCGTTATATCAACCACCTCGGTGGCACGAGATCCAAAATCCTAGCGAATTTGGCGAGGGATTTTTGGCAGTTTTGTCTGCAACACAACATGGTGGTCAGGGCAGAATACTTACCGGGGTTGTCCAACACTACGGCGGATTGGTACTCCCGCCATCTGCGGGATTCCAGCGATTGGCATCTCGACCCCCAAATCTTCCAACACATTTGGGACCTGTGGGGTCCTCTGGCAATAGACTTGTTCGCCTCTCGTTTGAACACCCAACTTCCGACCTTCTTCAGTTGGAGGCCAGACCCCAAGGCTTCGGCTACGAATGCTTTCTCCCAAAACTGGTCGAATGCCAGGAACTATGCCTTCCCTCCTTTTGCCCTCATTCCGCGGTGTCTTCTCCACCTACGGCGCCAATTGGGCTGCTTGGTAATAATAACCCCCTTATGGCCGTCACAACCCTGGTTCCCTCCTCTTCTGGAGATGGCCATAGATCGCCCGCGGCTCCTCCCGGATACCCAATCTCTACTACGAGACCCCGATGCGAACCCCCACCCCATGATCCGTCAGGGACTCCTCCGCCTCATGGCGTGGCTGATTTCCGGGGACCCTGGTCGATCGAGGGAGTTTCGCAATCGACTCTCCAACTTCTCGAGGGCGCATGGGCACCCGGCACGAGACAGTCTTACAAATCTGCTTGGCGCACATGGGATGGTTGGTGCATGGCACGGGGTTTGGATCCCTTATCAACTCCTGTGACAACAGTCCTGCAATTCTTAACGTCCCTTTATGACGACGGGAAGGCTTACAGGACAGTAAACCTCTACCGTTCAGCCATATCGGCCGGCCATATCGGCATCGATGGGGCCCCGATAGGACGACACCCAATTGTCTGTCGCCTTCTCCGAGGCATCCGCTTTGCAAGGCCGCCCCAACCTCGCTATTCCTCCTTATGGGACGTCTCCCTAATACTGAGTTTCTTGACACAGTGGCCAGACAACGAGCTTCTCTCGTTGAAACAACTATCAGCTAAACTAGTTATGCTGTTATGCCTAATCTCATGCAAGAGAGTGTCAGACGTTAGAGAACTCAATGTCAATGCCCGATCCTTCTCTCCAGAAGGAGTAGTCTTTGACATCTCACGGAGGACGAAATCGTCATCCCGGACGGTCCTGTATCCAGCGTTTCCAGCACAGCCACTCCTTTGTCCGGTAGCGTGCCTACTGGGTGAAATGGCTCATGTCTTTGGCAGGTATTGACACCTCCATTTTCTCTCCCCATTCGGTTCGAGGTGCCATGGCCTCTAAGGCCTCCTTTGCTGGTTGTCGTTTAGAGGATATATTGAAGGCGGCTGATTGGTCCGCGGAATCTACCTTCCGTAATTTCTATTTCAAACCAATCCAGCATTTTGCAGAAGCCGTGATCTCACAGCTTTAAAATAGCATAATAGGAGCCTCCGGGTCTTTAATAAAATTCGAGGATTTTACAATTATCATGACGGAAAGTCATGATTTTATTAAAGACACAGAGGCAAGTATTATCCCACCCACCCGCCCTTGGACGGCTTGGATGTGGGGCAAGGTAAGTTACAGACCTCTCCATGGTAAGTTCATTTTGGTGATATTGGAGCCATCTCAGGCGTTAGGACTTTATCTAATTTGAGATTCTTTGTCATGATTATCCTCAGATCAGTAGTCTCTCTTACTACGTCTATGAATTATTGCCATTGTTTGGTCAAATGTGTGTTCCTCTATGTATGGAAAACCCATCAATCCAAGACATTACCATATTTTCTTGTCTCTTCTAGCATGAATGGGTTGAAGGAGCTCTTGGGGCCACATACCTTGTTATGGCTCGTCGGTTCATCCGGTTTCCTGTTCCGAGTTTTGAGTTTATTCTTCGGGATACGCAAGAAAGAAAGAGGAATTGGTCATCAATGCTCCGCCTACTATAGGAGAAGGACGACACTGATTGGATGGTCATGTTGCTAGGCGGACATTGTCACTATGATGTTATACCTAGTTCAAATGTTTATTTTTCTTCAATAATGTATTCTTTGCTGCTGAGGGTATTAAAGAAAGAGTGCAGCATAATACTCGCCTCCGTGTCTTTAATAAAATCATGACTTTCCGTCATGATAATTGTAAAATCCTCGAATTAGTGCCACGAATAATATACTAGATTGCCTACTTACAACCAGATGAGGATGATGATGGGCTC